>JAHVAK010000559.1:3000000-3360475 GCA_019845155.1 Luehdorfia chinensis | reverse complement strand
TTCCAATTTCTTCTAAATTTTTTAACCACTTCTATTTTAACACCACATACCACTACACATTGTTCAAAACTTACAATGACTTTGTTTTTAATGAAACTTTAAAAACATTAGATAAGTAGCCAAAATAAATAACAGCGTACATTAACTTTTTCAACAGTTCGCCAAGCCGACAACGCTTAGGTAGTTTTGAAACAGCTGCCAGCTATAATATAATAAGCGTTTTATCTATACTTAGTTTAGACTAACGGTATAAATGAGTTTTTGATACATACATACATACACAAGATCACCACTGTATCCCATAAGGGGTAGTCAGAGACTGGGCACTCACTGCAAAAACAGATGACTGCCGTAATCCACGTTTCACCAATACAATATAATGCACTTGGTGTGATAGGTGGTGAGCCCATCGCCACCATGCGCTGTTGGGTGCACAGTGCAGTTTAATTCCTTACTCGCCTTTTACGAGATCCATTGGATGAGATGGAGTTGTAGTAGTCTTTTAACGCCACCACACGGCCCATAGCGTACATTAACTTTTTGAACAGTTCGCCAGGCCGCCCGACTCACTAAACAATGATCCAACCAACGCTTAGGTAGTAACGAATTGAAATAGCTGCCAGCTATAATATAATAAGCGTTTTGTCTATACTTAGTTTTGACTAACGGAATAAATGAGTTTTTGATTTCCGTAGAAAGTAGGCGTGCGCAAAGCTTTTGTACACCAGTAAGCTCAGTTTAGTTTTCAGCTCGACAAAATTCATACTTGACAAGGGCATGAAGAAGTTTTAATGCTACGGTAAAACATGTTACCATAGATTTTATTGTTCTAGACTTTTTTTTAATTTATTTATACCAACAAAAATAATACAAAAATATTACAAAGTTCTTCAACGAAGCTTAGTGATGAAACGAGCAAAACGTTACCCTGATGCTAAGTGCAACGTCTGCCCATAACAAATGCAGTGTCACCCAGAACATTTCTGTGTGACACCTCACCGTGCCCATCACCCCGAGACATCAGTTCTCAAGTCTCATATGCCCAGTGATAACGCTAGCTCTCAGTGCCCTTTAAACCGAAACACAGTAATGCTTGCACACTACTGCTTCACGGCAGAATAACTGGCCCTGGGGTGGCACCTACCTAGACGGGTTTTTTTTAATCGATAATCTAATACTTTTCACCTTAACAAAAAAATGTTTACCAAGTATTTATAAATACATAACAAAAGTCGTAATTCTTTGTTAAGCTACATATATATTACTTAACTATCTTTTAATTTTCTTTTTATATTCTGTGATTTTTCAATGCGGGATAAGAGATTTGTGAATTCAAATTAATTATGTGAGTGGCTTTAACAAGTGCCTGCGTAAATAGAGTAGTGCGTAGGACAGGAATCCTTCTAGGTAGGTTCCACCGTAGAGCCAGTAATTCTGACGTGAAGCAGCAGTATGCAAACATTACTGTCTTTCGGTCTGTAGGGCACTGAGAGCTAATATCTCAGGAGAGTATAGAATCCTTTATTTATACGAGTACAATCCTTAATTTTCTTTTTAGTATTACTTTACAATTTTTTAATTTTAGCTTATTAATAAAAATAAGTTAATGAAGTTGTTTTGTATAAAAGACTTAATGAAGTTGCTTTGTAACTATTACTCACACTGACAAGTTACGTGGATGTGCTTTATTACAGCGCCCTGTGAACTTTATTGAGGTTTGAAGAATAATTAATTTTTTTTTTGTTTTTTTTTAATTCTATGGTGACAATCTTTTTTATTATTGCATAAAGTGGTGAAACGAGCAAAACGCTCACCTGATGGTAAGAGCAACGTCTGCCCATAACAAATGCTGTGCCACCTAGAAAATTTCAAACACCACACTGTGCCCATCACCCTGAGACATAGGTACTTAAGTCTCATATGCCTAGTGATTACGCTAGCTCACAGTGCCCTTCAAACCGAAACACAGTAATGTTTGCACACTACTGCTTCACGGCAGAATAACTGGCCCTGGACTAACTACCTAGACGGATTCCTGCATAGGAATCCTACCACCAGTAAAATCTGTATGACTATAACTTGGTAAACAAATGACAGATATGTGATAGATTACGTTTTTGACATTGTCAGTATGAACGTAAATAATTAATGTTATATTTTATTTAATTTAGTGTATTTGTAACACAAATTATATATATACATACATTTTAGCGGTCTACCTTCTATTGTTATTACATCCCCGTGGGCGGAATTGAGTGACAGATTGGTGGGTATCTCAATATCGCACTTGAATTTTCCCGACTAGTGACGAGTTGCAGCGCGTTTAATGTTTTATTTTATTTGCGTCAACAACTACATAACATAGTTTAGGCGCAGAAGAAAAGATTAACACTATGGTTTAGGTCTAAAATTGTGATAAGTAATAAAGCGCCCAAGGCCAATTGTAATAAGGCGCCCCACGCCCATTGCGATAAAGCGCCCTGAAATCTGAATGGCCGTGTGGTGGCGGATCGTTAAAAGAATACTACCACTCCATCTCATCCAATGGATCTCGTAAAAGGCGAGTAAGGAATTAAACTGCACTGTGTACCCAACAGCGCATGGTGACGATGGGCTCACCACCATACGAGGTGATCCAAAAGTAATGATAATCAATAATAAACACAATGAATAAAATAAATAAATAAATTTATTTCTCAACATAGTCTCCTAGCAAGTCTATACATTTAGTCCATCTCTTTTCTAATCCTAAAATTCCCTTAGAAAAAAAATCTTTATCTTGACTCTCAAAAAAGTCCTCAACCGCGGCCATCACGTCGCTATCATCGTCAAATTTCTTGCCTCGGAGGTGTTCCTTGAGTCGTGGAAAGAGATAGAAGTCGCTGGGGGCTAGATCTGGTGAATAGGGGGGGTGTTCCACCAGCTCAAAGCCCGCTTCCTGAATGGCAGCCATGGCAATTGCAGCTTTGTGAACCGGTGCGTTGTCTTGATGGAACAGCACTCCAGCCCGCAGTTTGCCTCGCCTTTTCTCCTTAATAGCCTCCCGCAATCTTCTTATTTGTTCTGCATAGTAGGAGCCTGTAATAGTGGCCCCCTTTTCCAAGTAGTCCACCATGATTATTCCTTCAGCGTCCCAAAAAACAGACGCCATAACCTTCCCTGCTGAGCTTGACACTTTGAATTTCTTCGGCGTCGGTTCATCGGATCGTTTCCATGTCATCGATTGTTGTTTTGTTTCAGGATCAAAATGGTGGATCCAGGTCTCGTCCATGGTCACAAAACGTGACAAAAAATTATCCTTGTCTGCCTGGAACTTTTCGAGATTTGCTCTTGACATGTCGACTCGTTTCTTCTTTTGCTCGTCGTTTAACATTTTCGGTACCCAACGCGCGGAGACCTTTCTCATATGCAATTCGTTCGCAAGGATTCTTTGAATGCTGCCATATGAGATCCCTGTGACCTCAGCTACATGCCTGATAGTCACTCTTCGATCTTCCAATACAACTTCTTCAACTTTTTTCACATTTTCTTCAGTGAGGGACGTCGATGGGCGTCCTTCGCGGTGTTCGTCTTCCGTCGATGTTCTTCCCAACTTAAACTCCTTAGCCCAGCGTGCAACTGTGGAATATGGAGGAGAAGAGTCCCCTAATGTTTCCACCAAGTCGCTGTGTATGTCTTTGGTAGACATTTTTTTCAAGCAGAGGTATTTAATGACAGCTCTGATTTCGTGTTTTTCCATTTTGATGTTCACTCCTTGACAGTCCGTATTCAAATGAATGTAGCTCCCGGGAATCGTGGCCTATTTATATGATTTTTTTTCCCTGAACTAGTGGTTAACTGAGTAAGTGACTGAAATTTTTTTGTATTTTTGTGTGCACTAGAAATAACTGATTATCATTACTTTTGGATCACCCCTCGTATCACACCAAGTGCATTTATTGTTTTGGTGAAACGTGGATTGTGGCAGTCATCTGTTTTGCAGTGAGTGCCCCTTCTCGGACTACCCCTTATGGGATACAATCGTGATCTTCTGTATGTACGTAAATCTCATAAAATTACTATTATTTTTAGGTGTCTATTGATTTTAACTTTTGAATTTATGTTTATTTTCCGCAAATCGTATTGAGGTAAATCATATTTGATTATTTCTTTGATGCTGTACTTTTTGGTCGTGTGCTAGCGGCTTATGAGAATCTACCACCCCATCTCATCCCGTGGGTGTCGTAAAATCGAAGAGGGAAATAAAAACCAGGAGATGGGCAGCAACATCTTCCTTGAACATCTGAATAAATTAACTGCGGTTGCCAACCCGCCTGCCAAGCATGGCAACTATGGCAAAATCCCCCCAAAATGAGAGCTTACTTTTGGGGCAATCTATGTGTAAGGCCTATGTTCAGCAATGGACTAGTGATAGGCTTAAATGATAATGATGTACTTTGAAAGAGTTAGACAATTGTAATTAATTAATTGATTATATTAGATAAATAGGATAATACTAAAATAAAATGATTGGATTAAAAAAATGCATGTAATGTTTATTCAAGGACAATTTTTTTTTAAATTCTAATTGTAACCATGTTTTAAGCAAATAAATGACATTAAATTAATTGAAGATATTGCCTTGCACGCATGTAATGTTTATTCAAGGACAATTTTTTTTTAATTCTAATTGTAATCATGTTGTAAGCAAATAAATGACATTAAATTAATTGAAGATATTGCCTTGCACGCACCATAAATAGGTTATTTAATATAACCTGTTCATAGACTTTTCAGAACACGAGCGTCCCTTTTAGGGGTTATGGGGGGGCAGCGCCGGTTCGGTTGAACGGACTTCCCCCCACACCCCAACCCCAAACGCGCCGCCATTCCGCGAATTAGTTGCACTGGTATTATATGCACTATTTTATCCTTGCACGAAGTAAATACGTCGTACGGCAATAAATTGAAATTCTCCGCCCGTTATATCAATTATATTGATTTATTTAAACTTTATTTGCACACACAAAAAAAGATGTACAAAAAGGCGGACTTAATGCTACAAGACATTCCCTACCAGTCTACTTCGAGTCCAGCAGAGAAGATGTAGTAGGTGCCAAGATCAAACCAAAAAGAAATACCCACAGTAATCTACAAAAAAAGTACTAACACATAAAGAAATAAACTATGCAGGAATCCGTCTAGGTAGGGTACCACCCCAGGGCCAGTTATCCGCGGTGGCAGTAGTGTATGTGCAAGCATTACTGTGTTTCGGTTTGAGGGCACTGTGAGCTAGCGTAATCACTGGGCATTTGAGGTTAAGAGATTTGAGACTTAAGATCTGATGTCACAGGGTGACGGGCGCAGTGTGGTTTCACACAGAAATATTCTGGGTGACACAGCATTTGTTGTGGGGCGAACTTTGCTCTTACCATCAGGTGAACGTTTTTGCTCGTTTCGTCACTTTATACAATAAAAAAAAAGCCAACATTTCATCAACATGGAGTCTGGTTGTGTTGTGTATTGTTATTGAAGTAAAGAAAAACGTAGTTACGTGGAAAGACTGACTAAGACCCTCAGTATTTAGTCGACCGCGTGGCGTAGTGCTTAGCGTACTGACTTCTGCGCCACCGGTCCTGGGTTCGATTCCAAGCCGGAGGCAACATTTGTGCAAAACACAAATTATGTTTTTCGGGTCTGGCTGTGTTGTGTATGTGAAATGTATGTGTGTAAAACGCACCTATGATACAGGAGAAAATCCTTCTGTGGGGCTACGTTTTTTTTAAAAAAAATCAAGATTTCAGTTCGATTTCGACCACAATGACCCCCAACTGCCGAATGTTAATCCATCACCACATGATTGTCGCCCTGGACGATTTTCGACCACGGCGATTCAGTTGATAACTATCGAATACTGTCGGCAGTTATAAACTGCGCAGGAGATATCGTAGTGCCACGAGTGTACGCGCAAACACAGGGGCGCTCACTCATCCCAACCTACCCGTGTCCGATGTAACGTTCACGCGATAAGATCGGAGGTAGGCTAGTATGCATTCACACACAGACACAAGACACAAGGACAATCACATAACAACCAGATCCGAAAACAATCTTTTTGTGTTCCGGCTGGGATTCATGCCCAGGACCGGGCGTGGTTTCCCCGTCACGTACCGTGGGTGCTGATCAACTAGGAAAATGCCGTGGTATATTCGTGACCTCTGATAACCGTAACGGAGCTATTTTTTTTTATTGTATTAAGTGATTAAACGAGCAAAACGTTGACCTGATGGTAAGTGCAACGTCTGCCTATAACAAATGCTGTGTCACCTAGAACATTTCTGTGTGACAGCTCCCTGTGCCCATCACCCTAAGACATAGGTTCTTAAGTCTCAAACGCCCTGTGATTACGCTAGCTCACAGTGCCTATCAAACCGAAAAACTACTTTAACTATTGCAAATATGTTAGTACTGAAATAACCATACCGATGGAAAGCGTCCAAAGTTTTCACTTTAGACACATTGGCGATTAGCTTCTGCAGGACTTCTATGCAGAAGTACGTCTAGATAGATGCCGACATCGCCAGTTATTCTGCTGTCAAACAGAAGTCTCGTTTAAGTTTTATTGGTTATGTTTGTTGAACTCGGTACTATTGTAATATACCATTTAAAAAATTGGACCGTCCGATAACAACGAATGATTCACAAAAATTTTACTGGTGGTAGGATTCCTATGCAGGAATCCGTCTACGTAGGTACCACCCCAGGGCCAGTTATTCTGCCGTGAAGCAGTAGTGTGCAAGCTTTACTGTGTTTCAGTTTGAAGGGCACCGAGAGCTAGCGTAATCACTGGGCGTATGAGGCTCATGTCTTAGGGTGACGGGGCAGTGTGGTGCCACGCGGAAATGTTCTGGGTGACACAGCATTTGTTATGGGCAGATGTTGCACTTAACGACAGGTGAGCGTTATGCTCGTTTCGTCACTTTATCCAATAAAATAACTGTGTTCCCCTTTGAAGGGCGACGTAGCTAGTGCAAGTTATTTTTATTGAGGGTAGTGACGAGACGATATTCAGAGAGTTGTGTCGACATTTCGGTACAGCGAAAACTCTTCTCGTAAATAATAAATGAGACTTTAGTTACGTGCATTTTTCTTAAGTAATAGAAGTGACGAGAAATAGAAGTACTTGGAATTCTATATTTAGTATATATTTTTTTATTGAATGGAATGACGAGACGAGCAAAAGTTCACCTGATAGTAAGTGCAACGTCTGCCCATAACAAATACTGTGTCACCCAGAACATTTCCTTGTGGGAACACACTGCGCCCGTCACACTGAGACATCAGTTCTTAGGTTTCATATGGCGAGCAATTAAAACAGCTATAGTGCCCTTCAGACCGAAGCAGTGATGTTTGCAGTTTGAGACTTAATATTGTGAAGGGAGCGGAGTGAAGTCCGAGAATTTTCTGGGTAATACTTGCAGTATTACCAACCTTCAAACTGCAGAACTGAGACATAAGAATCGATGTCTTATGGTGAGGAGCCTAGTGCGGTGTTACACAGAAGGTCCTACATGTGGCCACATCTCTTTGAAGGCGTATCACTTACCTTCAAGTGAAATATTTGCTCGCCTCGTCACTTCGATTTAAAAAGGTCAATTACGTTCCAGTGTTCTGTATATATTGTGTGACCTTTAAATTACCGTGAAGAAATCGTAATGTCGATTTTGCAATGCGGGATAAGAGATTTGTGAATTCAAATCAATTATATGAGTGGGTTTTAATAAGTGTCTGCGTAAATAGAGTAGTTCGTAGGACAGGAATCAGTCTAGGTAGGTTCCACCGCAGAGCCAGTAATTCTGCCGTGAAGCAGTAGTATGCAAACATCACTGTGTTTCGGTCTGAATGGCACTGAAAACTTGTGTAACTACTGGGCCTTTGAGTCTAGAACTGATGTCTGAGGATGACGGCCGCAGTGTGGCGTCACACAGTAATGTTCTGGGTAACGCAGCATTTATGGCATACTTGCACTTACCATCAGGTGAACGTTTTGCTCGTCACGTCACTTCATCCAATACAAAAATATATACTAAATATAGTACTCCAAGTATCTTTATAAAAATAAAATTCAAAATTTACAAAGGTATATTTTTAATATTAATTGCGAGCGTTACTTTATGTCCGCTGCAAAATGGCGGCTAGGCTTATTTAAAAAAATAGAACTGTTGAGAAAAGGTTTCATCGCTGCCACTGTTTTTAATAAAGCCGTATACAAACGATGCGTTGTCGATTAGGTTGCAACGACTTCGAATCCCGGCCGAAGCGAATATTTGCGCAGATTAAAAATGATTGCTTAACGGGTTTATTATGACGTTACTGACGTGTACTGTCGCCAATGTGACTGGTCAGCGTTCCCGTCTGCTGAGCTGATCTAATGGCCACGAATCTCCCCCGAAGCTAATTTTGTTTTTAATTGTATTCTAAATTAGTACGAGCCAGTGACTCCATGTTTGGATGACTTGGGGCGGATTTCACCGTTGGAACTAAAAGTTCAAGAATAACGAAGTTTAAGCGTTTAACTGAGTTCAGTGCTACAAGCTTGTATTTCATCAACATCAAATGAACGCAGTCAATGCTAAACGCGGTTCAAATTCTGAACGCCCAATTTTCGACGTTCAGCTCTTTAAACGCGTTTAGAGAGCTGTCATTGTCAATTGCACAACTATGTAAACACAAAAATTATTTTTAATTCGTATTATTTATTGTCTGCATAACTATGTAACCTATGCATAAAGACAGGCTGTTTGATGTCGCAAAATACGAAATAAATCGTCTTTTTGTTTTAGATAGTGACGATATTTCATGTAAACTTCGTTTTTCTAAACGCGATCAAAATGGATTCGGTGAAATCGGTTAGACGAAAACCGAGATCAAATGATACATTTGAACTCAGTTAAGCAAAACGCGGGTTTATTAAACTTGGTTTCCAAAGCGATCGGGTCTAAAGGAGATGTTATATCGCCTGGCTTCATCCGGTTGGATTTTTAAATATCGTCCCATCAAAATGACTTTTAAAATATATGGCGGACATGAATGGTATCGGAATCTTATAATTCCATTTTCACCAACTTTCAGACGTGCGAATAATTTGAAATTTTGCACACGTGTTAAGAACCGATGACAGTACAATAATTTCATCACTACGACCTGGTATTCTCACCAGGATCATCACCGCATTGCTGTTCAAGCGTGTATTTTGTAGTTTTTCTTTTCAAATTATTGTTGTATTTGATCTATTGTGATAGTGCAGATATAACATGATACTGTAACGCAATCTCAAACTTTTATTGCAATGGAACAGTTCGCGAATACGGAATTTTTTGCGGGATAGTTAAGGTGACCATTTATTTTTCCCCACAGAGCAGGTCACGCTAATTTATATTGTTTTAAAAATAAAACACATGTTAATAATATATTTATGAAATGCTCAAGATGGTGCGACGATCTGCGCAAGGCGGCAACTGCAAGCAACTGGATGCGTGAATCCGAAGATCGGGCTAAATGGCGCCTATTGGGAGAGACTATTGAGATTGACGACCGCGTGGCCTAGTGGTCAGAGTACCTGGCTTCTACGCCGCGGGTCCTGGGTTCGAATCCCAGCCGGAGCCAACATTTGTGCTAAAACACAAATTGTTGGTTTTCCGGTCTGGTTGTGTTGTGTTGGTCCCCGTGTTTCTGACACTGCATCCTAGCCTACCTCCGACCTTATCTCATCAGCGTTACATCGGGCGCGGGTAGGTTGGAACGAGTGAGTGCCTCTGTGTTTGTGCGTACACTTGTGGCACTATAATATCTCCTGCGCAGTTGATGGCTCTCGACATTCGGATTCGGAAGTTGTCGCCGTGGTTGAAATCGGCTAGGAGAACATTGGGAGAGGCCTATGTCCAACAGTGGACTGCCGCAGGCTAATGATGATGATGATGATGAAAGGCTCAATGGTGAATAATCAAAATAAGAACTTATCTTATGTAATCTGGTTGGATAGACTGACCTACAATGTTTTTCGAATGAGCAATCTTTGTTTAATGTATCAGGTTTTCTTTTTAAATATGAACTGTTGGCTTAACTTGTTGATGTTACGCTAATGTTTTGTCAAAGCGGGACATTGTCACGTATTTTGGGGAAAGCGGGACTGTCCTACTCAAAGCGGAACGTATGGTCACGTTAGGAATACTTGGATTTTTTGCGTAGATTTAAAAGTAGATCTTTAAATGTGTACCAGTTTATTTACTTTTCAAATGATCGCGGAGCACCTATTCAGGATTCAGCTTCTACGCCGCGGGTCCTGGGTTCGAATCCCAGCCGGAGCCAAACATTTGTTCAAAACACGAATTGTTGGTTTTCGGGTCTGATTGTATTGTGCGTGTGAAATGTATGTCTGTAAAACGCACACACGATGCAGGAGAAAACCTACTGTCGAGCATCATTCTTTAAACAAAAAAAAACAATTATTCCGGTTTGCGAACCCCTGTAATCTATCACACATACAGTGCTGATCACAGGTCTTCCCCAAAGACTGCCACAAAACTCGGTCTTGAGCTTCCTGCATCCATGAAATTCCGGAAAACCAGGTCGCCCCGTCCAGTGGAAGGGTCGCCGTACACTACATTTGCTGGTACGAGGTTGCAACTGGGAGTTATACGAGTCCGCGCTAATTTTGCTGTTCCAAGGCCATCTTTAAAAAAAATATACCGGAGGGCTGTGTTCCGTAGAGGGACATTTATAGGCTAATTGTTCCTCTACAGAGTATAAACATACATTTTTTTATTGGATAAAGTATCGATACGAGCAAAACGTTCACTTGATGGTAAGTGCAACGTAGGCCATAAATGCTGTTTTTTTTTATTTAATATATTTGGTAACTGCAAAGTCTGCCTATAACAAACGCTCCAACGGCACCACACTGCGCCCGTCACCCTGAGACATCAGTTCTTAAGTCTCATATTTCCCGTGCTTACGTTGCTTAGCTCTCGGTGCCGTTCAGATCAAAACACTAATATTTGCACGTTACTCTGCTTCCCAACGCGTTTGCCAAGCGTGGCAACAATGGCAAAATCCCCCAAAATTTTGTAGCAGTCAGTGGGGGGGGGGGGGGGGGGGGCTATGTTCAGCAGTGCTCTCGAAACGTCGAGTTATAAATAGTAAATTATACGCGATGAAATCCATTTTTGTTTAATTTCGATATGTTATCCATAATAATATTACAAATGCGAAAGCAACTCTCTCTGTCCCTCTGTCCGCTTTTTACCTTTTCACGGCTCAACCGTAAAACAGATTTTGACGTACTTCGGCACAGGACGGCTTGCATAATGGCGTCGGACATAGGATACTTTTTGTTCTGGGAAATGAATGGAGTTTCTGCATATTTTATTTATATAATCTACGCGGACGTAGTCGCCGACTTCAGCTAGTTGTTGAATAAAATTACGTTAAGAGTAAATCCGAATCCATTATAGCATAGCCGATAATCTGCTCTAAATAGCCTCTACTAATCTGAGCAACTAGACCAGATTATACTCCTCAATTATGAAACGTTTTATAATTATTCCAGCAAAGTAATAACGCATATAAATTACGTTTAATTAGAGATGTTTTTAAACGTACAAGTTATGCGACATTGTGTCTTATTACTAACTAGGCCGTGTGTTAGCGACCTAAGAGAATCTACCACCCCATCCCATCCAGTGGGTGTCGTAAAAGTCGACAGAGGGAAATTAAAACCAGATCAGGAGATGGGCAGCATCTTCCTGGAATATCTGAATAAATAAACTGCGGTCGCCAACCCGCCTGCCAAGCGTGGCAACTATAGCAAAATCCCTCCAATATGAGAGCTACAAACTTGTGGCTATCTATCGGTGCGGCCCATGTTCAGCAGTGGACTTGTGATAGGCTGAAACGACGACGACGAAGACGACTAACTAGGCAAACAGTTTCAATACGGTAACTTGCTTAATATCAGAAAACCCGCGGATTTTTTTAATGTAATAATTTTTTTTTTATTTTATAAAGTGACGAAACGAGCAAAACGTTCACCTGATGGTAAGTGCAACGTTCGCCCACAACAAATGCTGTGTCACCCAGAATATTTCTGTGTGACACCACACTGCGCCCATCACCCTGAGACATCAGCTCTTAAGTCACAAATGCCCAGTGATTACGCTAGCTCACAGTGCCCTTCAAACCGAAACACAGTAATGCTTGCACACTACTGCTTCACGGCAGAATAACTGGCCCTGAGGTGGTACCTACCTAGATAGATTCCTGCATAGGAATCCTACCACCAGTAATTGTAAACTTATTTCCAGCGACAACATATCCCGATAAGTCGTCAAGCTTGCGACTTAAAAAAATTGATCGACAGTGAAATGATAGTTCACTTTTACTGAAGATTTGCTGGACAGACGGATACAAAACAAAAATTGCAATTTTTGTCTTGAATTGAATTTTCCAATCACTGTACACTTTCACTTGCACTTGCTGCATAATAAACTATCTACAATATACATCAAAAACTTATCAAAAATATTATAGTCTACGCTTATAATGGAACCCGGGCCACGCGCGTACTATGTAATTCAAACGACCGCCTGGCCTGAGCTGCTACCTTCTTCTTTTTGGATCCTGGCAATTAGCTACCAAGGTGGTAGGATTCCTATGCAGGATTCCGTCTAGGTAGGTACCACCCCAGGGTCAGTTATTCTGCCGTGACCCTACTGGGTTTCGGTTTGAAGGGCACTGAGAGCTAGCGTAATCACTGGGCATATGAGATTTAAGAACTGATGTCTCAGGGTGACGGGCGCAGTGTGGTGTCACACAGTAATTTTGTGGGTGACACAGCATTTGTTATGAGCAGACGTTACACTTACCATCAGGTGAACGTTTTGCTCGCTCCGTCACTTTAGTGAAATAAAAAAAAATCGAGCCATTATTGCTAATGTCGAGTAATAATTTAATCATTTCGATCGACAGTAAAATGACAGTCAACTTTTACTGAAGATTTGTTGGACGATGGTGATGGAAGATGCAGATTTGCTGGACTGATGGATGGAGACAAAACGAAAAGTACTATTTTAGTCATGAATTGAATTACTGCTTAATACACTATCAATATTAACATAAAATTTTAAAAAATCAATAAATACACAACTGCTGATTATCGATTTGTCGCCAAGTCTAAATCTAGTCGAAAAAATTAAAAATAAATGCAGATTGTCGTCGTCGAAAAAGTTTAAAAATAAAAGATGAAGAAAGCCACTTGGCGCAATTTTTACTTTTTTACAGTATACAAGTCATTATCATTTTTCTCTTTTACACACGCTAGCATGGTCTCTTTCTATTATTAAAATGAAACGAACAACAACTACCTGTAAAATTCAGTAAAGCATTAAAACTATATAAAAAAACGAATAATTATATGCAATTTATAATGCCGTTACTATCTGCAAAAAAGGTATTACAATAAGAGATAAACAATCCACTTAGCGTATTTTTTTACAATTTATATTTACTTGATAATTATTGTTCTCTTTTACCCGCATTAGCGTGGTCTCGTTCTACCATGTAAATGACAACCGCGTAGACTTAATGGAACGTTGAAATCATAGAGTTGTTATATAAGCACATATTGTTTTTAATTAGCAACAGATGTCGCTAGTTAACAACAATTCAAAATAATTAGTCATTGTTTCTTTTGTGAGACTCATTGTTGAATTTGGCAGACGATGTTCTTTTTTGTTTCGCTATGAATATTTTAAAAGACAGCACGGAGCTATTTTTACAGAATATTCTATTTTTTTCTAAATGATGTAATTACGTTCTTAATGAATTTTATTTTTCAGTACTTTATAGATTTCGGTATGTATTCAGTAGCGTTGCCAGGTGTCCCGATTTGAGCGGAACGACCCGAATTTCAGGGGTCTGCTGACACGTCCCGATTCACCCTTGGCCGGGACGCCAAATGTCCCGATTTTTCACTGACCTCTTAATTTATCTAGTTTGTTTAACATTTAAATAAAACTAGAATTTACTATTTTGTTTACGTTTTTGTTTGTATCGTTTCTTATGACCGTCCGATAAATTCACATTAACCTGGATTTTGTAACTGTCCCGATTATTTTACCTTCCATGATGAAAATAGCAACACTAGTAAACAGGGACCGGGCATTCATACGGTTAGACCACAACTGAAGGAAGTATTGTGAAGGAATTTGAGATCCGCCAACCAGCTAGACGTATAGTTCGCGCCACAGAAACCCTCTCAAAACTTAGAAGGGCCCTGTGCTCTGTAGTGAGATTTGCTGGTGGTAAGAACACTTTCCTATGCAGGAATCCGTATAGTTGTTCTGCTGTGAAGCAGTATTGTGCAAAGATTACTTATTGTGTTTCGGTCTAAAGGACACTGAGCTAGTGTAATCACTAGGCATATGAGACTTAAGAACTGAGGTCTCAGGGTGACGAGCGCAGTTTAGTGACCATACAGAAATGTTCTGGGTCACAGCATTTGTTATGCACAGACGTTGCAATTACCATCAGGTGAACGTTTTGCTCGTCAGGTCAGTTTATCTAATAAGAAAAAAAATCATATTTTTATTTAGAATTAATGGAAATTTCTCGATGAATTTAAAACCACGGTGGCTGTCTGCTTACATAAAATGTCTTACGTACTTGCAATTGCAATATTTTTCTCTATCACCTTATAGCCTTTTCAGAATAAATTAAATTGAAAAAAAATATGGCAAACATGTCTTTAAGCTTTTACTTTTATGATGATGACAACAAAAAAAAAATTTCTGTGTATGACCTACACAGTAGTTACACGGTTCCGTGTTTGTTTTTTATTGCATAAAGTGATGAAACGTGCAAAACGTTCACCTGATGGTAAGTGCAACGTCTGCCCATAACAAATGCTGTGTTACTCAGAATATTTCTGTGTGACACTACACTGTGCCCACCCACCCTGAGACATAGGTTCTTAAGTCTCATATGCCCAGTGATTACGCTAGCTCACAGTGCCCTTCAAACCGAAACACAGTATAAGCATTTTTGTGGCTGTAGAAGCACCCTTGCGTTAGGTATTTTATTTTTTAATAAAAAGAGATTGCATTAATGAGATAATGCCTAATTAATAATTCCGCGTATGCCTCTAAAACTCTTATCACGTGAACAATATCGTGTCTTTTCATAAGATGTCATGTGTAAAACTTATCCATTAAATTCTGTTATCAATGCTACTTTTAAGTTTTATGTAAATAAGAGTCGGTCTTCATGTAGGGGCGGGGGAATCTCTCCTCCCCCCTCCCTCTTATGCCGCGTTAGTCGTAAAAGCCAAATGATATTAGACAGATGGCTCAAATATGGACAAATAGACCGATAGACAGGGCATTCGAGTGAGGAGGGTTTGTCGTGATCGCCACGTTTGGTAAGCGGATTGGCGAGCGTACCAAACGCCTTGCACTCACTGGTTGACGTCACCGGTGTGTGAATTTTTCGATATGGTTATTAAGCCGTCTGTCGGAACAAGAAATGATTAGATATTCCTTCAGTCGACTTTAACAAGTCTATGGAATAAGAGGGGAGGAGGGGTAGCAACATCTACGTTGCGAAGTCTGGATAATTTAAGTCCGACTCCTTTCATTTGGTTGTTCAGATTACTCAGATAATGTTATATTCAATTTTTAAGTGAATGTACGTACATCACTTAATATGCCGTTTTTTTTCTTCTTTTGAGTCAAGGTCTATGACATTAGGAAAGAAATATTTTGTTACACAAAGATGACGGATATATATTTAGATTTAAAAAACAAATAAAAGAGAATTGAACTAAGAAAAGCGACTGAGTAGTGAGTACACAGGACAAAATTGAAACACATATTAGACATTTGATAAAAAAATACACATGAAGTAATAAAAATTATACGAGTAGTATACTACTTGATGCCCACAACATCGTCCGCCTGTATATAGGACTTTAAACAGCCCGTGGGAACTATTTTATTTTACGGGATAAAGAGTATCCTTTGTCCGTCTCTAGGACGCAAGCTATCTCTGTGCCGTATTTCGTCAAGATCGGTTAAACAGTCGAATCGTGAAAAGGTAACAAACAGACAGAGGGGCAGACAGAGTTACTTTCGCATTTATAATATTGGTATAGATATCCTATTATTACGATTTCATCCAGTTACTCACCCGGCCCAGCTTCGCCCGGATAAAATGTTGTTTTCACAGTGATATACATCAATGCAAATAAATTGTGTCTGTCTGTGATTTCGTAATAAAGATTTTTATAATATGCGGCATTACAAAACTCAAACATGCCTTTTTTTAAATTTTTGCTTAGCTCTACACCTGTTTTTTTGGTCCGGGCTAACCTCCGAAATGGCTAAATAGACTCATTGGTAGGACTTTTCAAAAAGTAATCTAAGCTACTTTTCAGTTCGGAAATATTTAGGGTTTCCGCATAAAACCTGAAAAACCGAAGAAATTTGGGGCTATGGGGATAGACGGTTTACTCGAGACTTTCATTTGAATTTTGGTCATAATTATTTTAGTTCATGGCAAGAAATTTTTACGGCTTTACCTTATTCCTTAACCTTAGCTGTAATAAAACTGGAGTGTTTATGTTTGTATGCGGTCATCTCAGAAAATACTTATACGATTTAAGAAATTATGTTTTGCATAAGATAGCCCGTTTATTAAGGAATATCCATACTAATATTATATTTTCGAAAAGTAAATCCATACTAATATTATAAAGTCTCACTGTCTCTCTGTCTGTTCTTCTTTTATTTTAATAAAGTGACGAGACGAGCAAAACGTTCACCTGATGGTAAGTGCAACGTCTGCCCATAACAGATGTTGTGTTACTCAGAATATTTCTGTGTAGCACCACACTGCGCATGCCCTTCAGGACGAAACAAAGTAATGTTTGCACACTACTGCTTCACGGCAGAATAACTGGCCCTGGGCTGGTACCTACCTAGACGGATTCCAGCATCCACTGAACCGATCTTCACGAAATTCGGCACAGAGATAGCCTTTTTTTTGTTGGAAAAAGTGACGAGCCGAGCTTAGTTCGAGCACAGTAAAAGCTATTCCTTTAGGGAAGAAACCCTGAAAGTTCCCTCTCGATCCTTAAACTTCCGCTTTACGTTTAGAGGTCAGTGTTACTGTCTTTCTTATCGTCATCGGTCTGAGTTCGCCGTGATGTCTAATCTAAAGCGGCCAAGTGCGTGTCGGACCACGTGCATTGAAGGGTTCCGTAGTGGGGAATAACATGTAACAGAAAATGTCTCATGTCTCAACAACTGCACGATATATCTTATTCAAACCAATTTCAATTGTTTTCTAGGTTCTACCATCTTAATTAATCCACGCATGGTTTCAACAGTCGGGGGGAGAGGAGATACTTTTTACTACTTTAAAAGGGTATATCTCACCAACTATTGGCTTAAGTAAAATAGTTAATCAGAAAGTTCGATATCATTTTCCGAGATCTATCTAACGATATCAGCCGATAGGACACTTGTCGGCTGATATCGTTAGATACGGCATACGGCATAACGAAGGAGGTAGGTACCTCTTTCCTACCGAGGTGTCGTAAGAGGTGACTAAGGTGTTGTGCGGACAGCCTTTAATCGTGCAGATTAACACCATTCTATGCAATGCTGTCACTAAGGCAGACCGGGGTTGGTTGGGGACTGGGGTAGGTAGACTAGATGCTCCTAACTTCATTCAAGTTTGACTGAGAGAATCAACGTTGCACTCAAAGAAAGCCCGCTGCTTGACCGATCATTCGCACCGAGCGCGAGACACAAGGAAATGTCTCACTGCCAGTTAGAGCGCAATATCAATAATTGGGATACCAAAGTAGTTTTTCATCAAGATATTTTTTTCGTTCTTACATTGTAATTTATAGTCAAGTTCATACAAATTAAATTTGAAATTGAATGTAAATTATTATAAAAGGTATACAAATACGTATTATGACTATTATGGAAAGCATTTTAGTTTAGTGAATTTTTGAAAGCAAAAACTGCCTTCGGGGTTGGTAGGCCAATTGCGTATTGGGGTTGGTTGACTATGACCCAGCTGTTGCAGTTTTTCGAAAATATTTATGGATTACGAAAAAAAATTAAGATTTGTGATAAAAATAAATCATTAAATTATAAAGCAACCCATCTGCGAAGAAGTATGCAAAACTTATGATTTTTTTAATGGACGAGACGAGCAAAACGTTCTTGCAAACTTTATGGTAAGTGCAACATCGGTCCATAACAGATACCGTGTCACCCAGAACATTTCTGGCTTTGTTTGCAGGTAACGTAGGCTACTTTAATTTTAGAAAAATAATAAGGTTTCCGCGCAAAAAAATTTAAACCTCAAAATCCCCAAAAAACTGATTCACTAAACGTTGCTGTTATTTCAGTTTACACAAAACTCCGGCTTAACTGGTTGGTTTGATCGGATTTCTGGTATGAGGCACCTGGCAACCCTACTCGTATCTGTAAACGCAGTGTAGTGCGACCCCACACTAGATGGAACCCCTCACTAGATTGAACACCGTCCAATTTTGCGACAAGTTGATGTAAACAGGTGACTCAGGACCGTGTGTTGTGGTAATATAAGGCCAGCATTTTGTCACATCATTTATTATGAGCAGACGATGCACTTACCATCAGGTGAACGTTTTGCACGTCCCGTCCTATTAACTTTCCCCTATTAAAGAAAGAGGCCTAGGTTCAGATGCTGTAAGCTTTGTTTTTACAAAAACCGAAAGATGATACATTAATCACATTCTATCAGAACTAACCGATCACCGGCCGATTTTTTTTTAGGAGAAATAAAGTCTGTTCTATACTTCTGGTTTAGTTTAAAATATGAATGGTGGTAAGATTCCTATGCAGGAATCCGTCTAGGTTCCACTACTCTACCACCCCACCATTTCAGCCTACCATTAGTCCACTGCTGAACATAGGCCTCCCCCATAGAGTGCAACAAAAGTTTGTAGCTCTCATTTTGGGGGGATTTTGCCATAGTTGCCACGCTTGGCAGGCGGGTTGGCAACCGCAGTTTATTAATTATGATGTTCCAGGAAGATGCCCATCTTCTGCTTTTAATTTTCCCTCTGTCGACTTTTACGACACCCACGGGACGAGATGGGGTGGTAGATTCTCTCCCGGGGCTAATTATTCTGCCGTGAAACAGTAGCATGCAAACACTACTGTGTTTCGGTTTGTAGGACACTGTGAGCTGGCGTAATCACAGTGCATATGAGATATAAGAATCTATGTCTCAGGTTGATGGGCACAGTGTGGTGTAACACAGAAATATTCTTGGAGACACAGCATTTGTTATGTCTGATGACCGTCAGATGAACGTTTTGCTCGTTTCACCACTTTATGCAAAAAAAAAAGTGCTGGAATGTCTTGTTGATGTTACGCTTTTGTTATGTCAAAGCGGGACATTATTACGCATTTTCAGGACAGCGGGACCCATAGCTTAAAACAGAACTGAACGGAATAAAGCGTGACTTATGATTATGATGCGTATAATCAACACATATTTATATTGTTATTATTAAAGAAACGTTTGCATCGATACAAATATCGTCAATGAAACATCAATTTTAAACGTCTACTGGGAGACAAACTTAATTTAAATCGAGTCGAGAGTCGGTTCAGCGAATCTTTCGACTCGATTTGGTCTCAAGGGATAAATTTATATAATTAATACAAGTAAACAATATAAAAGGGTCAGTCTGTGACATTCGACTTATTTAAGTTATTAATGTATAATGTTTTCTTATATTTTTGTGTACATTATCTATAAAAATAAATTAAATTGAATTGTCTGTTTGAAATAAAAAAACGGTTTTTTACTCAATTCTTATAATATACAGAAATTTAAAAAAAAATTGTCTGTCTGTTTGTTCCGGCTAATCTCCGAAATAGCTGGATCGATTGTGTCCGGACTTTCACTGACAGATAGATATATTTTCTAGTGGGTAACTTACAGACTACTTTATTTTAGAATAATAATTAGGGTTCCGCGCTAAAAAATGAAAACCCCAAAATCCGATTCAAATTGGGAAGTATATATGTATATCAACGATCGAGGTCGGCTTTTTTACGCGAGTAAAGCCGCGGGGCACAGCTAGTACATTTAATAAAAGTATATTAACAGATTTTATCGCGTTTCGTTTTAAATATTTATAAACGGAAGTTTGGAGCACCCATGGTCACGAGGAGGACTGAGATGTTTTACGTTCTTATCTAACGTCTAGTCTTAGTTAATTCGGACTAAATTCAGTTTTTAATTCATATAATTTTTTTTTAAATAAAAAGTGACGAGTCGAGCAAACCTGCTCACCTGATGGTAAGTGCAACAAAAGTACAGTACACTAGCTCTCAGTGCCCTTGAGACCGAAACACAGTAATGTTTGCACACTACTGCTTCACGGCAGAATAACTGGCCCGGCGGTGGTACCTACCTAGACGGATTTCTGCACAGGAACCCACAAGTTACAACTAATCTGATCGGACTCAAATTAATGTTTACTAATATTATAACGCTGAAGAGTTTTTTTTGGGTAAACGCGCTAATCTTAGGAACAAAAGGTTCGAATTAAAAAAATATTTCTACTTCTTCTTTTAACTCTGGCCTCTTTCAATAGAATTCTGCCAATGTCAAGTCACGAGAGTGACAATAGATGATTCAAAATGGTAATCAACAGTAAAATGATAGTTGACTTCAACTGAAGATTTGCTGAACTGATGCAGACAAAACGAAATGTACAATTCTAGTCTTAAATTGAATTTTCCAATGACTGTGCACTTACACGAGCACTTGCCGCATAATTAACTATCAATATTAAACATCAAAACCCATAATATGCACAGAAATTACAAAATTTAATAAAACTCTACCGTAATTTTTGGAGTTGACGCCCAAAAAGCCTACCTTCGATCTTATCCTATGAACGTTCGGATTGGATATGTCAGAAGTGAGTAGTGATGCCAGGTGTCCCGATTTGCGCGGGACGTCCCGAATTTAAAGGGTTCGGTGACACGATTCACCCTTGATCGGGACTCCAAATGTCCCGATTTTTCACTAACGTCTTATTTTATCTAGTTTAAGTTTTATTGGTCTTGTTTGTTGTACTCGGTACTTTTGTAATTTACCATTTAAAAAACTGACCGTCCGATAACAACGAATGATTAACAAAAACCTGTTCTTGTAGCTGTCCCGAGAAGCCGAAACGCGTGGAGGCATCGAGTTGAAATTAATATCAAACACTTAGGTCTACGGTCCCTTGGAGTTGTAAAAATTAGGTACTCTACATCGACGTTGAAAATGGCGACCGACCGCGTGGCCTAGTGGTAAGAGTACTTGACTTCTACGCCGCGAACGAATTTGTACTATAACACAAATCCTTGATTTTCGGGTCTGGTTGTGTTGCAGTTGTCTACGAGTCTTTGAAGCTGCATTAGAAACAAGCTGATGCCCGCGACTTCATCTGCGTGGATATAGGTTTTTAAATGTCCCGTGGGCACTATTGATTTTTCGGGATAAAAACTATCCGTCTCCGGGATGCAAGTTATCTCTGTGCCAAATTTCATCCAAATCGGTTCAGCGGTTGAGCCGTGAAAAGGTAACAAAGAGACAAAGGGACAGAGAGAGTTGCTTTCGCATTTATAATATTAGTATGGATTTAATAAAAATAAATAAACATAAATAGACAAAAAAATGACGTAAAATATCAGCTCAGTATATAAATAATTATAAATCGATAAACATTAGTTAAGAATAATAGAAAAGATGCACGAAAACGCTGCAAATTCGACATGGTAATTTTACCCTCATCGAGCCCAAAGAAGATTAAATTATTCAGAGTATTATACGAAAAAACTGATAAAAGCATAGTCTTCTCGGATTTCCCAAATTGAAGATCGAAACCTCAATAATTTTGATTTTTGGCACACAGTATTTGGCAACACTGACTTTACGGTACCTATTATATCCAAGCTACTAGACTTTTGAATCATCATCATTTCGGACTATCATAGTCCAGTGTTGAACATACGCCTCCCCCATAGATTGTCGCAAAACACGGTCGTGAGCCACTTGCACCCATAGATTTCCCGCAAAACCGTGCAGGTCGTCGCTCCATCTAGTGGGAGGGCGCCCCTACACTGCGTTCGCCGGCACGAGGTTGCGACTCTAGAACCTTTCTGGTTACTGTTGAACTCTTGGTTACTTTAGTTCTGCTGCGGATATCATCTTTACGTTGTCTATTGAATATCTCGACCTAAAGTACCGACCGGAGCCGTGATTACAATCTTTTTTTTTCTTTTAATCTAGTGTTTAACTACGATCCCACCTGAAACACAGACCATAACACAGCATTTGTTATGGGCAGACGTTGCACTTACCATCAGGTGAACGTTATGCTCGTCTCGTCACGTTATCCAATAAAAAAAACCCACTGTAACTGGGAGGAAAGACTGTTGCAGGCAAATCAATTCAGTCCTTTGCTGTACGCATTAGGAATACGAATGGATGGAAACCCGCCGTGCGTTTCTTTTTCTTACCATCACTTAAGATAGCGGGAAATTCTCTTTAAACTATGACCTATTTACAATTAATTGCTTGGTTAACTTCCGACAGGCATCTAAGTAATTATTTAAATAAAAAATCACACACCGGTTGCGAGAGGTCGTCTCTTAGGTGTGTGGTACAGCGACCACCAATCCCGGCCGAGATTATAACTGCAAATCCATCTCTTTCCTTCTCTCTCTTCTTAGGAGAGGCCTATGTCACGCAGTGGTCTATTGACTTCTTTTTCATTTATTAGGGGCAACAAAAAATTACACTATATAATTAAGTTCACTAAATATTAGATCGATACAAATGGTTATCGAAGCGTGGTTAAATGAGAGTCACGTGTGTGGCCTACCTCTTTGCCTACCCCTAACATGGGGAAAACAGCGTGACTGTGTATGTATGCATGCATTCTTGTATTTTTATTGGATGAAGTGACGAAACGAGCAAAACGTTTACCTGATGATAAGCGTAACTTCTGCCCATAACAAATGCTGTGTCGCCCTGATCCTCTTTGTGTGACACCACACAGCGCTCGTAACCCTGAGACATTAGTTCTTAAGCCTCATATGCCCAGTGATTACACTAGCTCTCAGTGCCCTTCAAACCGAAGCATTATGTAACAGTAATGTTTGGACACTACTGTTTCACGGCAGAATAAATGATCCCGGAGTGGTACCTACCTAGACGGAATCCTACCACCATTCAATTATTAATATTTTGAACAAACGAACATTTACATTTTTATTTTCATGTATAAATAAGAGATTATTTAAATTTTATCACAACAGTAATAAAGACATTAAAGACGTTTATTCCGACACTTACATCTACACACATAATACAAGGTACACACAAACTAACATAATATTATGTGTATGAATGACCCTTAAACCAATTTGAACGAAATAATAGTCGAAACCAATTTGAACGAAATAATAGTCGAAACCAATTTGAACGAAATAATAGTCGAAACCAATTTGAACGAAATAATAGTCGAAACCAATTTGAACGAAATAATAGTCGAAACCAATTTGAACGAAATAATAGTCGACGCGAATCGAGTGGTAAACAAAAACCAAACTCATCGCTACAACGAGATAACTTCAAACACAACTATGTCCGAAAAATATTTAATAAACATTACATTCCGTATTCGTTAGCGACTGAGTACTCTATAACTGTTTCGTTGCTAGCTTTCAACTAGACAAAATATCCCGAGCGTATGAAACCGTACAGCGCCATCTGGGGTCAAGTGGATGTACTAGAGATCCTGTTAGATTAGAAGGGCATCATAATGAACGTATCCAGAACAAGCAATGGCATATAATAGAAACTATATGTGCGCCGCGGTTTCACTCGCGTATGGAAGCCAACCCCGATTGATGACATATATAATTCCCTATTTCAATCGGATTTTCGGGGTAATAATTTTTTTACACACATAAGATCACGACTGTATCCCATAAGGTGTAGTCAGAGAGACTTGGCACTCACTGCAGAAACAGATGACTGCCACAATCTACGTTTCACCAAAACAATATAATGCACTTGGTGTGATAGGTGGTGAGCCCATCGCCACCATGCGCTGTTGGGTGCACAGTGCAGTTGAATTCCTTACTCGCCTTTTACGAGATCCATTGGATGAGATGGAGTGGTTGTATTCTTTTAACGAGCCGCCACCAGTCCCCCAGTTTAAGTCCCCTCAAAATCGGTACAGCCGTTTCAAACAGACGCAAAAATTTTAAAAATTGTTTTTCAGATAAGTACCGTAGGTATATAGTTTCATAAGTATTGAGTATAAAGCTGTTATTTTGTTATTACAAACAGACACTTTTTGTATAGATATACAATTTCATGTTATAAATTATGTTTCAATTTTTATTTTATTTAATAAAGTGACGAAACGTGCATCTTTACTGGTGGTAGGATTCCTATGCAGGAGTCCGTCTAGGTAGGTACCACCCCAGGGCCAGTTATTCTACCGTGAAGCAGTAGTGTGCAAACATTACTGTGTTTCAGTTTGAAGGGCACTGTGAGCCAGCGTAATCACTGGGCATATGAGACTTAAGAACCTATGTCTCAGGGTGATGAGCACAGTATAGTGTCACACAGAAATTTTCTGGGTGGTACAGCATTTGTTATGGGCAGAGGTTGCACTTACCATCAGGTGAACGTTTTGCTCATTTCATCACTTTATGCAATAATAAAAAAAACCTTCACCTGGTGGTGCACATACCATGTTTTACTTGCACTTACAATGTTTGCCGATAACAAATGACAAAGAAAGAGACACCCAGAATGTTTCTGTGTGACACCACACTGCGCCCGTCACTCTGAGATGTGAGTTCTTAAGTTTGATATGCCCAGTGATTACACTAGCTCACAGTGCCCTTCAAACCGAAACACAGTAATGTTTGCACACTACTGCTTCACGGCAGAATAACTGGCGCTGGGGTGGTACCTACGTAGACGGATTCCTGCATAGGAATCCTACTACCAGTGACAATCCATACTAATATTATAAAAGTTTCAGCCTATGAATGTCCCACTGCTGAGCACAGGCCTCCTCTCATTTCTGAGAGGGTTTTGGAGCTAGGAAGAATCCGCCACGCTGCTCCAATGCGGGTTGGCGGACTTCACATGTCTTCGAAATATTTTTTTATTCCTCAGACATGCAGGTTTCCTCACGATGTTTTCCTTCACCGCCGAGCACGCGGTAAATCAGCACTTAAAATTGCAATTAACAATTTTAGTGGGGCCGGCACCGGGAATCGAACCCAGGTCACTCGCGTACTATGAAATTTTAAAGCGAGCGCCTAGCCCCTGAGCTAATATATATATATCCTATACTACTATATATAATAGCTCATATACTAATATTATAAATCCGAAAGTAACTCTTCAAACCCGCTTCAAAAACACAATGTCTTTGACTCGTCTATTCATTAGTACGATTTAAGGTACTTGGACTTTTAACTTACTCTTCAAGTGTACAAACTCAAGTTACGGACGGGTCACATCCATACTTATATTATAAACAAGAAAGTAACTCTCTCTGTCCCTCTGTCTGTTTGTTACCTTTTCACGGTTCAACCGCTGAACCGATCTTGTCGAAATTTGGCACAGAGATAGCCAGCGTTGTGGGTACGGACATATAATACTTTTTATCCCGGAAACTCAAATAGTTCCTACGGGATATTTAAAAAGCATTTTCCACGCGGACGAAGTCCCGGGCTTCAGCAAGTTTCGTTATATTTAAAAGGACATTGACTCTACTGAAGGATGACTTACGCACTAGTGACGTAACTGCTTTTTTTTTTAATCATTGCCAAGCATAAGCGTCTAAAATATGCGAACTTAGAAGACAAACTCTAACAAATATAATAAAAATGCAAAGCCGCGTGTAACATAAATAGGCTTTATGAAGGTTACCTTTTGTAAATGTTATTATCATTTTTATTTTCTAAGACATCTACAAAGAGGCCGAATTACATAAGTTGTTTCTTTATTTGACGATACGCAAAGGTAAAAAGTAAGTGTTCTTGACTAAGATATTAGATGTATTTTTTTTTATGTACAAATAATGTTAGACCAAATTTATTTGAATACTAGCTGGGCCACCCGGTTTCACATACATACATACATACATACATAAGATCACGACTGTATCCTATAAGGGGTAGTCAGAGACTGGACACTCACTGCAAAAACAGATGACTGCCACAATCCACGTTTCACGAAAACAATATAATGCACTTGGTGTGATAGGTGGTGAGCCCATCGCCACCATGCGCTGTTGGGTGCACAGTGCAGTTCAATTCCTTACTCTCCTTTTACGAGATCCATTGGATGAGATGGAGTGGTAGTATTCTTTTAACGAGCCGCCACCACACGGCTTCACGCGGTTTCACGCGCGTAAAATAAGTCTGTCTTCATGACTGCGTCGTACGTTCGGCCGTCGGTAACGTTCAGGGGGTACACTAACACACCAGTTACACAGTAGTGTAACTCTGGTGTGTTTCGTGATCGATTTCAATTGATCAATGAATGAGCTTTATTTTGGCGTATGAAGCTTATTCATCGGTTAATGGGATCCAATGAAACCGATCACGAAACCAACCAGTTACACAGTAGACACCCAGTTCTCAGCGTGCGGCTTCAGCTACATCGTGCGGCCGTAGCAAGAAGTTTTGTAGCCAATATTTTTTATTCTATACAAATAAATAAAATTGGAAGTGTCTGTTTGTAATAACAATATAACTGCTTTTGACACAATGCTTATGAAAGTATATACGATGCTTATAAGAAAAAAACAATTTTTAAAATGTTTTGTCTGTCTGTTTGTTCCGGCTAATCTCCGAAAGGGCTGGACCGATTTTGACGGGACTTTAACTGACAGATAGCTGATTTTATAGCGGGTTTCTTAGGCTCCTTTAATATTAGAAAAATAATTAGCGTTCCGCGCAAAAAAAAATTAATTTCAAATTGGGAAGTATATATCGCAAGCTTGGAAGAATACTGATCTATTAGAGCTTGGGACTACCTTGGTTAACAGGATATTTTTAGGGCCAGAATTGATATCTAATTTTTTTAAAGAGTCGGTAATGTATGTTAATATTTAGTTAACAATTGCATATTTATTGCATATGCCAATAAGCCATCAGACCTCGTTTGCAAGACGTTTAAAAGCGGTTTTTCTGAAATCAACTATATTGTGATAAGCCAGTATTCTATTAAGCATACGATACGTGTATCGCCTTTTTTTTCGCTGGTAAAACCGCGGAGCATAGCGGGAACCTCTGCTTTAGCCCGTTTATTGTAGTTTTTCAAATCGTATTAGTATCTCCTGACACTAGCGTGTTCAAACATACAAATTGTCTAGCTTTATTATAGTAAGATGTATGACTGACTGCCACGCCACGGGGATTGGGTATGATTCCCAGCCGTAGCCATCATTTGTGCGAAAACACAAATTGTTGGTTTTCGTGTCTGGTTGTATAGCGCATGTCAAAGTCAATGTCAAAATTTCTTTATTCAATTTAGGCTTTTTTAAAGCTATTATGAGCGTCAAAATCTACACCGATTCAAATACCTTAGAGACGAACCGGCAAGAAACTCTGGACTTTTTTTTTCTTCAATATATTACATAATGTCATTTAGAAATTACATTAAAAAAAAATACGTAATCAATTTAGTAGCCAAGGAGCCCAACCAGGGAGTTTGCAAGTGCAGAGTATGAGTTATTTCCACACATCTTGTCCTCCATATAATGATCTATTTTATAATACGCCGTATCTAATAATGTCTTCTTGACAAGTTTTCTAAAATCTGTGTCCGATTTTTGTGTTACACTTTTAAGAATTTTATTATAAAATTTTATATACATCTGCTAAGAATAGACTTTCTAGTTTTAGCCAACCTAAACATAGGAACTTTGTGCAATTTATGTCTGTAAAACGCACGCAGATTTCCATAAGATATTTTACTTTACTACTCGTTCGTCACAGAGCTACTATGGCTTCATGCACAGTATGCCTATAAGTGTTGCAAAAAAAAATGCAACATGCAGTTAAAAAAATATGACTTCCGCAGAAAAATCTATAACCGTTAAAATAATAATGTACTTTTCGTAGCGTAGATAATAGGAATAAAAATATAGACAATAATCAGTGTATGACGAAACGTAAAACAAAATATTTTGTTTTATGTTTGTGAATCTGGTGATTCACATACCATTCCGCGTCGAGTGTTATGCAGTGGCCATACGTTGGCAAAACATGGATGAATGATTACTATACTTCGTACAACTTTGAAAAGCTTTGGCGATGTTGATAAAGGATTTATATAAATTTATAACTATATCCATACTAATATTATAAATGCGAAATTAACTCTCTGTTTCTCTGCCTGTTTGTTACCTTTTCACGGTTCATAACATATTTCTAAAGATGTAAGGTTTGCCCTATTTGATGCCAATATTCTAATATGCAATGCTGTCACTATACTGCTCGTGGGAAGCAATTAGGAGTACGATTTTTTTGACTCCTACCAAAATGGCGGCGTCGTGGTTCACCACCCGTCATGTCTCGTTTAACACGAGTGCGAAAAGTGGGCTACTTGTGTGGCCTTTGCCTACCCCTTATATGGGGAAAAGGCGTGATTGTATGCATACATGTAACATTCTTATATTAAAATATGGGCATAATATCAAAACCTTTGCTTAAAATGTTCAGTGAATAAAGCATCAATGTTAACGTTGGAATCAGTTACGCTCTAATGTTGCGGTCAGGAAAAAAACAAAAGCCAATATTTCGAGACCAATTTTTACCAGTATTTGAACAAACATATTAGATACTGGCCGTTATTTCCTTTATACGTGTTGAATGTTGGTACAGTTGGTCCAATATGTGGAATTAGTCTTAAGTCGCCATTTTGAAAAGTCGACGCGGCGCGGTGCGGGAGAATGGCGCGTTAGTTGCGCTCAAAATACTTAAAAGGTAGTGTGAATGCAACCGTCCTATTAATAATTAAGAATAAAAAAGTAATAGTAATTGGTATATTTTTGCTCGTAATTAACTACTAATTAGACACATTAATTGTAAAGTAATACATAGTTATAAAATGATGTTACCACTTTAACACCGTCCAAATAAAATAATATTAATAAATAAAATCGGTAATATTTTTTTTTACTTTACTATGGTAATAGTTGACAACTTTTTGTCAATCTCATAGAAAAAAATATATATGATGGAATAAGATTACTTTTCAGTTCATATTCAATTACACTGAATCCACTTATAAAAGTAAAAACAATATTCTTTACGGTATGATGCTTACGACTATTCAAGTTTGCTCAAACTTGAAACGTCCTAAGCACCACTGGAGAGTTTCTTCGGCCGCCATTATATCACTACTAAACGTTAAACGGAAATTCACCTTGACAGTTTTATACTAAGTAATTTAATGATCTTTGCCCGTATACAGAATCAGACAACAACACAGTAGCGACAAAGAAAATATTTACTCGATTATTAACTCTGAAGCTATATAAATACGCTTCAAATCGATTAATATAGTTTTGTCAGTAATAGGCACCGCATAAATCTCTTTGTAAAATAATTACGAAACTAAGAAGCTTTACCCGATTAAATCGTAGCTCAAAGAAAGTATTTTTAGTGTTGGGGTTCACAGTACATAAATTAATTTGGTTTAAAAGAATCCTTATTCTTCCTTCTTCCAATGTTGTTTCGCAAATATAGTTAAATAATGATAAATCGTACTTTTACGTAATGCTAATTAATATGAATAAACAATATCTATAATTTTGCAACGTACCTACCTAATAAACCAACGTTTATAAATAAACCACGAAGCGAGCTAAAACGAAATATCTTTATAAACTAAAATCGCTAACCAAAACTAGACCTTAATTATATTACGTTTAAGTATAAATTTAATATATGCTTAATTTACTGGAGTGTTAATAAATTTCGATTTTCATTACTTGTTTACCGCGAACATGCGGGGACAATGTCTGTTTCGAAAAATAAATTGGCAAAAACGTAAAAATAGACAAAATGATGTACTTATTATTAAACCAAACTAACTACACAAAACAAACTACATGTATACTTATATAATAAATAAATCAAATGCTTTTTTTAATGTAAAATTACAAAATTACTCTAATCATTATAGATATTATTACGCCATTTTACAGAACAAGCAATTGCTAAATGTCCTAAATATAAACACCAAAAGAGGTTTTAATTTATATTAATGAGTGTAATATTTCTCGAATTAAATATAACCTGTCCTGGCTAGAGTCATGTTCGGTTGTACCGAAGACCTTGAAGTGTTGATAGCGCTTAATTTAAAGTCATGGTGGAAATATGAAAAGAAACCTGGTAATAGTTTTAAAATAGCATAAGAATTGTTAAATATTTTGAATGTATCTTTATTTTCGTTATGTTACGTGAAAAAAACAACTTGAAAGACAAAAAATATGACCTCCGTGTAGGTTGAAAAAGCGAATGTCATTGAAATCCAACAATATTATTTAAGTATATTATGTTCAAGTAGTACCAATAATATTTAAGTGATTTAATATCAAAATATGTAATATAAAAATTATAATTAATTGTAGCACCTGAATACAACAATTATTATATTGTTGTATTCAGGTGCTACAACTCACCAACCATTATTATTACCATTATCCTGAATGCAATATGATCTTTCACTACCGGATTTTTTTTAAATTACAATTTTAATACACGAAATATATACCTACCCATTTTTGTGTTGTATTTGGTACACGACATCACACAACTAAAATCGACACAAAAATCCGTTCGCGTTATCACAGGACCGCTTATATATTGTTTCAATAAACAAAAGATATCTGTTTTATAATTCGTTATGCCGTTGTCAATGGATTCGACGTTTAAAAAACCGCAAACGTCGTTCAGAAAAAATGCAAAATTTAACGACAAATTAATATCAAATTTGAATTAATTATTGTTACATTTTTTAAAACACAAGCGAACGCGTTCGGATATTCAATCCAACAGAGAGCGCCGTGAACGCGAGCACTCGATAAAGATACTCTTCTCCAATAGGTACGTCGACGTCGAGTCGCTCGCACCGACTCAAACTAGTCTCGCCTGAGCTGGTGAGGTTTCGCTTTTGCATTCAGTGCACTGCATTTCCAGCAAATATTTTGTTGCTTTAAATAATTTACTAGAATGTAATTGGACATACACTTTTGTTGAAACAACTTTCATAAATAAAATTAACGTCTCATAATACTATTTCAGAAAATTACATAATACGTTTTAATTTAAATTATAATAAAACAATGGTTCAAAATAAGTACTTAACTAATAATTTTTAAACACAAAACATTACTCGCGGGTTAACGTAACGACAAGTATATTTATGTGTTGATGGAGACGGCCATGTTATTACGCATAGACGAACAGTATTAATTAGATATTACCTAGTCTGTTTTCAAATTTGTATTTACTGTTATAAGAATATTATCCTGGATAACCATAAATTAAGATACTGGTTTGAGATAAACATCGTTAAAGATTCTTAATATTTAATTTATTTAAAACATTAGCATAATTAAAAATAATTACATCTAAATTTATAGACTGAAATAGTCGGCTTGTACTTAGAAATATCTCGATACATTTAAGGTTTTTTTTTCAAACGGGGTGGTTGACCACCTTCCAGACTGTTGTAACGAAAATTCCCCATTGAAATTTACCGTGAAATATATTACAAACCTGTTAATATTATGTAGTGAATTAGTAAAATACATTTAGAAAATTCGTTGTTACTATCGTGCAAAACAAATAAACGCGTTCGAACCCCAGATAAGATTCTAGTTTGGAGTTGCGGCCGCGGTGCGGGGCAATCGTGGCTGCGCTACGCGTTCCTTTGCACGTCGCGCTGAACTCTGAACGCACATGAAACTGGCTGCATGACTCAGCAGTTACAATAAAATGTTTGGATATCTTTCGTATATGAAAATTAAAAAAAAAAATCCGTACGAAATTGTCAACGCTTTCTAAAAACGTAGCTCTGTTTCATGTTGCTAATTTTTATAAGATTATGATTTACACTCTAGTATACAGATTGTACATTTATCAATATAAATATTGTTAACTTTACTCAATTATGTAGTAAATTAATAAGAGAATTATAATTTGCCGTTGTGTAGGTACCGACTAGCATACCATTTTACAATTAGTTAAATATGTTTTGAACAAGTAAATAATACATTAACAGAACGGGTTTCACTTCAATTAAATTGATCGAAATAGATGGAAGCTGAACGTATTTATATAAATCAAGCGGATACTGTAAATTTTAAGTAATTTTATATTTTTTATGTAAAATTATAACCTCACTTTTTGTGCCTAAAAATTTCTGAAACACGAATTAGACGCTGTCATTATCTGCATCAGATATTTTGCATAGATTAAATAATAAATGAAAAGAGCGCCATCTATGCAAACTTCGGCACCTCCATCCGGTCGCGGCCTTGCAGCCTTGCGCGCTCGTACCGCTCAGGACCTCCTCGAGGTTCTGGCTACGCATTTTTTTTTACACACGTTAGGGGTAGGGAGCACAGGACTGAAAGTGGAACGAAGTGGGGGTGCTCTGTATCGGTTCTGAAGCGGCATTCAACCTAATCAAACCGATATTTTTTTAAAGCAACAATTATAAAAATGTGAATTATGTAGCTTGTAGGGTATATTCAAACGCAGAGCCTTATATAGCCTTTATTAAATTTTTCCAAAGGCGTTACGTTTCGTTTTACTCTATTTAAAGTGTTTTTAAGATTACAACCAACACAATAAGTAAAATTGGCAGAATATCGTTTCATTTCACGCATATTTTGTATTTTTTTTTTTTTGGGAAGAGGGGCAAACCAGCAAGCGGCTCACCTGATGGTAAGTGATCACCGCCGCCCATGAACATATACAATACCAGAGGAATAGCAGATGCGTTGCCGGCCTTTGAGAAAAGAATAGGCTGTTTTCTTGTATATTTAGTTTTAATCATAACTAATTAAAAACGCGCTTCCGGCAACAAAATAATAAAATTCAGGTGTCCGACATTAAAACCTAACGTAGTACCCAACCATCTACTCTATTGAAATAAGGATGGTTTTTTTAATTTTCTCAACAACAGCCTCGCGAATTATTCTTTGGTAGGAATCGGTGTTCTTTTGCGAGGATTTTAGGTCAATCAAATCTGATGTAGTGGTTGAGGTGACCCAGAACATCCCCGGATTATCTATGTACCTATGACATCAGGACATCTGACACCTCAGTCCCCACGTGACCATGGGTGCTTTTAGGCGCTCGTAACGACGGCTTATAAATAGTTAAAAAATAGTTATAACGCGATTAAATCCGTAAAATTAGTTTAATTAAATGTGTAACATTCGCGTAAATATAAGAAATCATTATATGTACGAGTGGATTTTAGAATTCATGCACATGAGATATTACAATGAAACGAATGCTAAGGTCACTAGAGTTTAGTTTTAAAAAGTAATTAGCAATTACTTTATATTATATCTCTTGTTTATTTCTGGTAAGAAAATTCTGGCAAAGCGCACTGTGGTGGAATGCCAGTCATCCAGGTGTCGATAAATTTTTGTGCTGAGCTGCAATGTGCGATGGTGGTTGTTTAGTAATTTCTAATTAAAAATATATTTTTAAAAGTTTTAAAATTTTCTAACTAATGTCAAATTTCCCTCGTGCTGTGTGGAGGCGGCTAAAGAGAATCTACCACCCCCATCTCATCTAGTCAGAAAGTCGACAGAGAGAAAATTAAAACCAGAAGATTGACAGCAGCATCTTCCTGGAACATCTGAATATGTATATTGAGGTTGCGAAACAAAGTTACAAACTTTCATTTGTGAGGCCTATGTACAGCAGTGGGCTTCAGTTGCTAGCGCTATGTTACTTTGTCAGCCAACGAGCCCAAACGTGACAAAGCTATCTTGCTCAGTTGGAGAGTTCCTATGATCATAGTTGATATGATTTTACTGGTGGTAGGATTTCTATGCAGGAATCCGTCTAGGTAGGTACCACCCCAGGTTCGGTTATTCTGCCGTGAAGCAGTAGTGTGTTTCCGTTTGAAGGGCACTGAGAGCTAGCGTAATCACTGGGCATATGAGACTTAAGGACTCATGTCTCAGGTTGACGTGCGCAGTGTGGTGTCACACAGAAATGTTCTGGGTGACACAGCATTTTTAATGGGCAGACGTTGTAATTGCCATCAGGTGAACGTTTTGCTCGTTTCGACACATTATCAAATAAAAAAAAAACGATTTACTTCCGCCACCATCATCAGACCAGCTCGAGGCTACATAGGTATACCCAAATTTAGCTCAATTTGACATCGGACAGTAAGGTAAATTCGGTTTGCAAGTTTTGAACTTCATCTAAATTAAAAGCTTCTAAAAATATGTAAAAATGGTTTTAAGTTAAAAGGTTTTATTGTAAAGAAACATAATAATGAAGCAGATAATGTATTGAAAGCTGAAAAATAATTAGGTAGGTAGTAGGTACCAGGTACCAGTCATCACACCACTCTCCACATCAATCTAGAGCAGGTCGAAATCGGTTTAACCCAGGGGTCGACATAAACGAAATATGATTTTGGGGGTCGACGAGGTCTAAAAATCGACCCGTATTAATTAACAAAAGTTCTGATTTGAAACTTTCAAGATACTGTAAAAGTTGTGTTATGTGTACCAACTTGTTATAAGAATGACTAATATTTTAGGAGTGAGTAACATTGTTGTACTTTTAAAAAAACTAGAGAATAGAGATAGGATTTTTAAAGTAGTTTGGCAAGGGGGTCTGAGGTACCAGTTCATTTTGAAAAAGGGGTCCCTTGCCCAAAATATATATATGTGTACGTAACTATATATCCGGTTTGTATTTATTATTTCATAATATATTTATATGACTATATATTAATCGCCGGCACACCGTCTTTAATAATTTCTTCAGTAATGTCCATTTCCCGATTCTCTGGAAGAAATCGCTCTAAGCGATAAGACCGCCGATTGCTATACTATTTATTTAATATTTTCGTTTATTACATTTTTTTTCATGTACACTGGTGTGTAATAAAGTATAAATAAATATAGAGCATTGATCAGACTAAAACAAAATCGGGTATGTTCAAAATTTCAGATCATTCGGTCTACAGGAAGACGGTAAGATTTCAATTCTAGATTTGCCCCCATACAAGACACATATACAGCAAGCTAAATAAAACCGTTTGAAATGGTTAGTAACCACAGCACTAGATTATTTTTACCAGAAAAAGTGCTGAAACGAGCATAACGTTCACCAGATGGTAAGAGCAGCGTCTGCCCATAGCAATAGCTATGTCGACCGGAACATTCTTTCGTGAAACCACACTGCGTCCATCACCCTGAGACATCAGTTCATATGTCCAGTGATTACTCTAGCACACACTGCCTTTTAAACCGAAACACAGTAATATTTGCACACTACTGTTTCACGGCAGAATAACTGGCCCTGGGGTGGTACCTACCTACACCCTTGGGCTCGTCCCGTCACTTTCTCCTAAAAAAATAACATGAATTGTTGGTTTTGTTTTTTGTCCCAAACCTTCTTTCAAATTATCCAATAGATGCTACATCGGAAACAGAAAGTTAAGGACGAGTAAGTGCGTCCGTGATTAAGAAAAAACTATTACAGCACTATAATAACATCCGCAAATGATCTGCCGTGATCGAAATTTGCATAGGAATCCTACCTACTAATACTAGTGTGGTGCCACACAGAAATATTCTGGGTGACACAGCATTGCCATGGGCGGACGTTGCATTTACCATCAGGTGCTCGTTCCGTACCTTTCTCCAATAACATTTTTTTTCTTTTTCTTTTTAAGTATTTTTTTTAATGTTTTTGTTTCTTTATAAGAAACAATGGATACAGAAGGATTTCTCCTGTGTCGTGGATGCGCTTACAGACATAAATTCCCCGAACAACTATCTGTAGACCATAGCCTAGTTTGTATGCAAATATTTGTCCCGTGCGGGAATCGAAGCGGCCCGTGGGCTTAACCACTGCGCCAACCGAGCCGATTATGATGATGACGAATGGTTTTAAGAGAATCAATGACGGTTAAGCAAATGAAAGATAGCAAAGAAAACTATATAAATAAAAGTGTTTTTTTTTTTAATTACAAAAAAAGGACGATGCTCTACACTAGGATTTCGCGTGAGCATAACACAACTAGACCTTAAAACCAGCAATTTGTGTTTTGTACAAATGTTAGCTCAGGCTGGTATTCGAACCTGGGACCTGCGGCGTAGAGGTCAGGCACTTCAACCACTACGCCACGCGGTCGTCATCAATCTATTAATAATTTTTTATACATATACCGAGCAGTTATTTAGCACTAAGTAATAATTTTGTTGATTCATGTTTATTGATTTTAATTTCAATCTAGTTTTTAATACGGTCTGCTGATAAATAGCTGCAGTATATTAATTTCTAGATGCAGCCAATAAATAGCGTCAAAGGATATTTTTACTGAGTTATCATGAGGTAGGAATCAGTATTTCATCATGAGCCGAGATGGCTCAGGTAAAAAAAAAAGTAACAGCCTACAAATGTCCCACTGCTGAGCACAGGCCTCCTCTCATTTCTGAGAGAGTTTTGGAGCTGGGAATAGTCCGCCACGCTGCTCCAATGCGGGTTGGCGGACTTCACATGTCCTCGAAATATTTCCATTCCTCCGATATGCAGGTTTCCTCACGATGTTTTTCATTCACCCCTGAGCACGTGGTAAATCAGCACTTAAAATTGTAGAACAATTTTAGAGGTGCTGGCACCGAGGATCGAACCCGGGTTACTCGCGTACTAGGAAATTAAAGGCGAGCACCTGAGCCGTGGTAGCTCAGGGGCCCCAGAGCTAACGGGGACTGGACCTAGGTTCGATCCTCGGTGCCAGCACCTCTAAAATTGTTCTACAATTTTAAGTGCTGATTTACCACGTGCTCAGGGGTGAATGAAAAACATCGTGAGGAAACCTGCATATCGGAGGAATGGAAATATTTCGAGGACATGTGAAGTCCGCCAACCTACATTGGAGCGACCCTCTCAGAAATGAGAGGAGGCCTGTGCTCAGCATTGGGACCTTTGTAGCCATTTAATATGTTACTTTGTTTTTTTTTACAGTATTTCATCGATTTTAGAAATAACAACTTTTTGAGTTACAACGGTTTAGTAATATAATACATAGAAACAGTCACGACTTTTTCCCATATAAAGGGTAGGTAGAGGCCACTACACAATAATAGCAGTGCTATATACTTTTAACTTCCGTCACGTGTAGTGAGTTGTACGGGCTGTTTTTTATTAAAGGAAGTGACGAGACGAGAAATTCATTCAACTGATGGTAAGTGCCACCACGCTTGCCCATAAGAGTTCATCAGCATCATTTAAGTCAATTACTAGTCCACTGCTGAACATAGCCCGACCCCACTTTCGACTCTCCCGCTGTCGACTTTTACGACACCCATGGGAAGAGGAGGGGTGGTAGATTCTCTTAAGCCGCAATCACACGGCTCCCGCCACCACAGTTGCGCCATAATAACCGGGTGGCAATGCGGTGGTGCCTTCGCGGATTAAAAGACTTAATCAATTTTACTGTAATAAAAAGAAACTTATTTGTAATACTAGCCTCGTTAAAAGAATACTACCACTCCATCTCATCCAATGGATCTCGTAAAAGGCGAGTTAGGAATTAAACTGCACTGTGCACCCAACAGCGCATGGTGGAGATGGGCTCACCACCTATCACACCAAGTGCATTATATTGTTTTGGTGAAACGTGGATTGTGGCAGTCATGTTTTTGCAGTGTGTGCCCAGTCTCTGACTACCCCTTATGGGATACAGTCGTGATCTTATGTATGTATGTATGTAATAATATTTTACACGAATTTTTCTGACCATGGCATCACCTTTCGATTACTTTCACTAAATGACAATTACGGAGGATAACATAATCGTAGTTCCATGTCTTTGATTTTGTGTGAACGCAGACACGAGCACAATAAAAATATATCCTGGGCCCGATGCGGCTGAGATTCGAACCAGGATCCGCGAAGGTACGCTGACCTATGAGCCATGCGGTCATCAACCTTGAAACATGCACGGAAACATTCAGCCATTCGACAAACTTCTGTCGCACTATTTTAAAATCTCTAAATTTACTGAATTATCTACAAATACTCATTATTAAATATTTTCTGAATAGGCTTCATTGTAATGAATGTTATACTTAACAAAGATTAAAATTAAAAAAAAAAACAATGTAAGCAAGTGTTCTAATCAAATTTAGGTCATGATTAGCGTTCTGCTTAGTACGAATAATATAAGTTATATAAGCAACGAATAACATTAGATCCCGACCATTGTTAAGGATTTTTAATAAGTAATCGTAATAAACACAGTAAATGTATTCATTATATTTGATAAGCCGAACCTGCCGCCATTTTATGTTTGTGACGCCGTGCGCGGTTTTCTAATCAATTGAAACCAAAATAATCTATAGATTTTACAACGAAAAAGGCAATACTACAGATAAAAAAGTACAAACAATTTTTATTTCCACGAGATTTCAGTTAGACCGAAGAGCTATGCGATAAGTTTCGCGAATGCCATATTCATCATCAATTACAATGAGTTAAAGATACATCGACGTTGTATACATGCGACCATTCCTATTCGACGCTACGTAAACAGTAATGGACTAGGTAGAGGTGAGTTAAGTCGTTGTAAATACGTAACAACGAATAAACGGGTGCAAGACGGCCCCTTGCGTCGATTGAGTCACGAACGCCGCAGTTTTCTACCATCGCATTCTTCTACGATAATTTAGTTTGCAGTATGTTCTTTGAGTTATTTACATTGCTCGGTTATTACAACGCTCGAAGTAACTCTAAAAGATAAACACAAGCGAAGGAGTAATGTAGTACATAAAGCCGGCAAGTTATTTAAGCGTTTCAAGTAATTCTCGAGGCGTATATGATAGCGGTGTACGGAGTTGACACGTAGTCCGTATGCTCGGTGGTCGAGTTTTTTGTTATAAAAGTGGTCGCTCGTTGCGATATGAAAATATATGATGATGAAATAATTTCCCACAAATTGAATACATTTATATTTTTATGGTTTATCTCCATTTGATGCACGTGTCATCTTTAATACGAATTAGAAACGCCGTCCGACAATTGACGCAGTAATTTACATGGTGTGGTTGATAATGTTGATGCGTGTAAGCAATGAATAAAAAAAATATAAAACTAGGTATTTAAAAACTACACTTGTAATTAAATATGGCGCTGCGACAAAACTATACGCATAGAAATGATCTGCAGAAAATATAATTGAAAACTTGCCTTAAAATTATGAACGTACTTAAATTTACAAATTGAATTATATAACTAAATTTAGTGTAACGGAAACGTCCTTATCTATTTGAGAATTTTACAATTCTAAAATATTTTTGGTCTTTTATTTACTTTAGAGTTTAGCTAAATTTACAATTTCCTCACTAAAAGTAGACATCTTTTAACGTAACGATATTCTAAACGTGATGGTCAAGCAGGAATAGACAAAATGATTGTTTGTCCTTGAACAAAAGAGTTCTTCGTTCAATGTGTTTCGCTAATTGGTTCGCCTGACTTTATTATTATTGTTTATTTAAATACACATTAATAATTGTGTTGATATACATTTTTGAAAATTGAGTGACTTACTGCGTTAAAATCGTGTAGGTAGGCTTTAAAATTTTAGTGCGCTGCGGACGTGACTGGACAAGTGAAGGTTTTCGTTCGGAAAATATTTAATGATATGCTAAAAACAACTAAAAACATGAAATTAATATTTCTTGACTTATAATGTAATATTTAAATAAAATTTAAAATTGAAGTTTAGTTTTTTATAACATTAAAAGAAAACACGATAGGAGTTACGGACAAAATAATTCGAGTAATACCTATGCATTTTGAATGACGTAATAGGCGTCAGCCACAAAAATAGTAGAAACGTTATTAATCTGAAAGTAATAAGGTATTATTTTAGCCTACAGTAACATTAAAACCAATGCAATAATAAATTTATTGTGTACGTTTACCAAGCAACCTGACGCCCTACAACAATTCGAAGATAAATACAGTACAACGATCACCATATTGTTATTACGTAGGTATTATAGTTGTTATCGGTTGATTAATGGCGTCGTACCACCTCGGTATACATAATAATCGGCATAATGAAAGCCGTCCAATAAACAACCGGGAAAATACGACGTCCAAAATTGAATAATATGTAGTGTGATTCCACGCCGGGAAGTTTCCATTGCAGATATTAAAAATAAACTAAAAATTAAAATGATTTATAATAATATAAATTTGATAACGCGTGCGTTACTTTAAACTAGGCATATTTCGAAAGCATCCGAGCAAACGTTCGAACAAAGAGCACGCAAGTCGTACGCGACAATTGCAACCCGACCGGTTGGAGAGCGCGGGGCGGCCGCAAACGCTCGCTGCGGCGCGTCGACATCCGCAAATAGGCGAGATAGCGTGAACATACCGGCCACTAACTTCTCCGTCGGCCCCAGCGCACACCATCCCGGTACTACGCTCTCGCAGACTTCATCCCAGCAGCGTGCCTTCTCCGATCTGTCTCCATAATTTGCATGATTCGTATCGAATAAGCAAGGTCTTTTTTCCACTTCCGATACAATCATGGTACTCTTGATTCCGTCGCCATCCTTCGTCCTGACCATTGCGAAGTTTAAAAAAAAATTGGAATAAAATTAAAAAGTTGAAAATTTAAATTTGGAGCGCGGCGTTCGGAAACGGGGTTGTTTTGGAAGTGCGTATAGTCGCTTCGCTTCGCGAGCGCGGCACGCGATCGCGACTCTGAATGTCCGCGTGAAACTGGCGGGTTGAGTCGGACTGAGCGGCGCATCGGGCAACATGGCGGCTCGAGACGGCGGGGAAACGTATAGGTGCGAGCGTCGACTGAGGTCGTTGCGATATCGCCTTCCTCGCGCTAATAAATAAATAAGATGCATGTGATGTATCCTATCTATGGCATGGCCGGTAAATATGCTCCCTTTGCACTTTGAACACAATCTGGAATTAAAAATGTAGAGAAGTACTGTTCACCACGAAGACAAATGAGTCTCATGGCGTGTTTGTCTATAGCGTTACAAAATGATGAGACGATTGATGGTTGCAAGTTATACGTAATCATTACAGCGTTTTAGCACGCCTTTGATAACTTTTGAATAGAAATACTGACGCAACTTGAAATTCCTCTTGAGTGAGTTCTTTTATAAATATTTGTAAATACATTTTTAAATAATAAGGATTTACCTTATAATAAATAACTGTAGACGGCAATGTGCCACAGTGGTCAGCGTACTAGCATTCTGAGTCATAAGTGCCAGGTTCGTATTCCAGCAGAAGACAATATATAGATATTGTATTGATAGACTATAAGCACATTGTTGATTTTAGAGAATTTCTGGTAAATACACTGGATATTATCTATAGAATATAATATGAAATAGAATAGAATAAACATATATTTGACTAAACGAAGCAAATTGATAAATATGTAAAATACTAAATGATGATGTTCTCCTGGCCGATTACGACCACAGCGGAAACTTCCGAATATTGTCGATTACTATCAACTGCGCAGGAGATATTATAGTGCCACAAGTGTACGCGCAAACACAGAGCCACTCACTCGTCCCAACCTACCCGCGCCCGATGTAACGCATGTTACGTTATGCTATAAGATCACAACACAACCAGACACGAAAACCAACAATTTGTGTTTTAGCACAACTGTTGGCTCCGGCTGGGATTCGAACCTAGGACCCGCGGTAATACAATATCACCCTCTTTCGGACAATCCATATTAAAGATATTTGGAATATTATCATCATTTCAGCCTATCACTAGTAAACTGCTGACCACAGGCCTCCCGCATTGATTGCCACAAAAGTTGGTGGCTCTCATTTTGGGGAATTTTGCCATAGTTGCCACTAGAGTTACCGACAGAACAGAAGGTACTGTTGGTGGAGGCTGGTCTTCTCGAGCTTACATTTTACTTATATATTGATTGAATTAATCTTGTCTAAGATTTGAACATAGAGCGTGCTCTGGTTTTTCTTGAAATAAAAAAAAAGTTTGTATGTTTGAGATAAAAAAAGGTTTTACAAAAAAGAGGATACCTACGGAGTTTCTTTCGCCTGTTCCTCCTCCTCCGTCAGAGGAACCTCATTACGAAACGGCGGTAGTAAAGTAAAGTAAAGTTTCAGCCTATAAATGTCCCACTGCTGAGCACAGGCCTCCTCTCATTTCTGAGAGGGTTTTTGGAGCTAGGAAAAATCCGCCACGCTGCTCCAATGCGGGTTGGCGGACTTCACATGTCTTCGAAATATTTTTTATTTCTGAGTCATGCAGGTTTCCTCACGATGTTTTCCTTCACGGCCGAGCACGTGGTAAATGAGCTACCACGGCGGTAAAAGAAATGACGTTTGACAAACGAAATTTATATTTCTTAAGTCAAAAAATAAAGGATTTTCATTTCATTTCATTTCAACCAACCCGGGAGTTTTTTATATAGGGATTTGATTGGATAGATCGAAAGTCGCAAATATTTGTTAAATTGTGGTTGCATTTCACGCAAAGTGATAAAGAGGTAAGGACCTCATGGTATGATCGTCATGATCTACACACATGCTTAAAATTTCTTATAGTCTAAAAAAAAAAAACAGATTAAGCCAGCAAACTGTATTTATGTATATGTAGGGAATTTTCACGTGGAGTGGAAAATGGGCAAATCCCTCAATTATTGTTTTTTTTTGTTTTTGCATAGATAAAACCGATTTGGCACGTTTACTTTATTTTGTATTCTTAATAATATTGTATTCTTACTAATGCTGTTAAATAAGGGAAACCTGTCATTAGCTTTACTTTTGTTATAACACTGTTATACATATATTTGTATTTTCGCTGTTGCTTTTCTTAATAAATAAATAAATAAACTGCGTAACCAGGGCAGGGCCCGAAGGCCTTCACAGCTTCGCCCGATTGAAAGGTGGCAGAGCGCTGAGGGCGCTTAGCCGAAACCTTTATTTATGGATGACCGGCGCAAGAACTTCGGGATATTTTAATCGGGAGGGCAACATTAGTAATATTGATTTTTAACTAACTTTACCAGCAATTCAAAATGCGTTTCTGCTGGAGAAGTGTATAAGTTAAAAATTTATTTATATCATCTTTAAATAAAACTACAGCCCCATGTTAGTTGTAGTAGTATTTAAATATAAGTTTAAAAAAGTGATTGATCTATTTGTCGAGAGATGGCAGTGTCGTCGAAATAAATCGTGCCTTGGTTACGTTAGTGGCAAATAGATATATATGTGTGAAGTACATTTATGAAAATTTAACCTTGGTTCAATATCACTGGTTGTTTCATTTCAACGCATCCAGAGGGCTCTACTACCCATATTATAGTGTTGGACTGAACAAGAAGAAATGGCGCAAGAAACTCCAGCGAAGCTTCTAATCACGATATTACTGCTAGTAAGTGAAAGCCGGTCTGAGATGTGGCAGTATCGCGAATAAGTTTGTCTGTGTTGTGTTTGTGTCGTGCTGAGTAGAGCGTTTGGGCCCTTAGTGGTCGCGTCTTCGAGGTCCTCCAGGACGTGCCTCGGTCTCCTTTTTATGCGAGTCGAGTTTTGGTGTATCGCGAGGGGTTGGGGTGCGTGGCGGCAAAGTCGAAGAATCGGCGGGAGGCCAACTTTAGATATTGGGCTATAGTAGGAAGCCATAAATCGACTCCGCCCAGAGTTACCGACACACAAGTCGACAGTCCGAATGGAGGCCCGCAGCCCCCCTGGGACGGTCATTAGACGACTTAAAATCGTATTGAGATATTCTAAATCGCGCAAGCACGCAGCGAACGCGATACAGTCCGAATTTCGAGGTTTTTGTAGGAGTTTATTTATTTATTTATGTTTGGGTCAAACCAAAACTGGCACGCGGGCCCCTGGCCCGTGAGCACAGTATCAGATGAAGCTGTAAAAGCCAAAAAAGGCTAACAGCAATTACATCACCGAAATTATATATATAAATCGATTAACATTACTCACGAACCACGGTGCACCCGTGGCTTTGCGCATGAATCGGGGGCGCGACGACACGGGGCGAGAAAGCAGGGATTTATTCAAATGTTCCAGGAATATGCTGCTGCCAATCTAATGGTTTTAATTTTCCCTCTGTCGACTTTTACGACACCCATGGGGTGGGGTGGTAGATTCTCTTAAGCTGCCACCACGCGGCGGATATCTATACAAATAAATAAAATTGAAGTGTTTGTAATAACAAAATCAAATTGTAATAAAAAAACAGCTTTTTACACAATGTTTATGTATATATACATTATATACGGTTTTGTGATTGTCCCTGTGTCTCTAACACTGCACCCTAGCCTACCTCTGATCTTATCGTACATCGGACGCGGTAAAGTCCGTGCCTGCGTGTGTGATAGTGAGTGCCTCTGTGCTTACGGGTACACTTAAAGTTTCAGCCTATAAATGTCCCACTGCTGAGCACAGGCCTCCTCACATTTCTGAGAGGGTTTTGGAGCTAGGAAGAATCCGCCACGCTGCTTCAATGCGGGTAGGCGGATTGCACAGTGCACATGTCTTCGAAATATTTTTTTTTATTTCTCAGACATGCAGGTTTCCTTACGATGTTTTCCTTCACCGCCGAGCACGTGGTTAATCAGCACTTAAAATTGCAATTAACAATTTCAGTGGTGCCGGCACCGGGAATCGAACCCAGGTCACTCGCGTAATATGAAATTTTAAGCGAGCGCCCAGCCTCTGAGCTACCACGGCTTGTGGGTACACTTGTGGCACTGTAATATCTCCTGCGCAGATAGCTTCCGACAGTATTCGGAAGTTACCGCCGTGGATGTAATTCGGCCAGGAGGACACTAGGGCGGACCCGTGGATACAGGACATACCACAAATAATTAAGTTACTTAGATATGTAACTACTAGCCTTTAAAAGAAAAGAGATTGCTCGCGTGTCTCCCGTCTGTCGCAGCAGATTTTCTCAGAAACTATGCGAAGTGGAAACTCGTAATTTTGCATAGTAAAATATCTTCTTTAGTGATGCCGACACCGGGCATCGAACCCAGGTCACTCACGCACGTAGATTGAGGGCCATGCATGCATGATTTTCTGAATTATTTTATTTTATTTATTTAAACTTTCTTCTACTATCCAGTAACTTTATAATTTTTAGATGTTCAAGCTGCAAGACTTCCAAATTCCAATGGACAGTTCTTTCGAAATTTTAGTTCACTGATATTGAACATTAGCTGGACTAATGGAGGCAAAATGAAAACTACCTACTGATGGTAGGATTCCTATCCGTCTAGGTAGGTACCACCCCAGGGCCAGTTATTCTGCCGTGAAGCAGTAGTGTGCAAACATTACTGTGTTTCGGTTTGAAGGGCACTGAGAGCTAGCGTAATTACTGGGCATATGAGACTTAAGAACTGATGTCTCAAGGTGACGGGCGCATTGAAAGAAAGAGAAAGAAAGAATGTAAATAACTTTAATCGTTGCTACGCTCAATACAACAACATAATACTGGGTGACACAGCATTTGTTATGGGCAGACTGCGCTTACCATCATGTGACGTTTTCTTCACCTTATCTAATAAAAAAAAATTGTTATAAATTGCATTTTCCAATAACTGTACACTTTCACGATCATAATCTGCACAAAAATCGGTCACATTAAACATCAAAACTCAAAATAACAATGACTCAGTAAAAATGCTATCGCTACTTTTTGAGTTGGCGCGAATTGTCTTCGTAAATTTAAAAAGAAAATGGCGCGAAAATTTTGCTCCCAGCCCAGCTCCTGTTCTGCTGTTTCTGAAACTACTTACTTAATTTTTAAATGAAAATGATAACTTAATTAAGGACTTTGGTAGTAATTTTTTTAGGGCTTATGGTCACTTGGCCCGAGGGCTATTACAACTTAGCCCGTATCGAAAGATGGCGTAGCGCGGAGGGCGCAAGGGCGACGGAACCTCGGCTTGGACCATGCCCTGTGTGCGTAAGTAACTGGCGCGAGGGTGCCCGAGAGGGCCGAACCACGGCAAGATTAGTTACTTCAAATGGGGGGGAGGGGGACTAATTTTCTGTTATATTTTTTTGTCTCATATACCTCATTACCTGAATTTTTAATTTCATAGAGTGACGAGACGAGCAAAACGTTCACCTGATGGCAAGTGCAACGTCTACCCATAACAAATGCTGTGTCATCCAGAACATTTTTGTGTGACACCACACTCCGCCGTCACCCTGAGACATCAGTAGTTTAAATTGTTCTTTTATTTTATTTTCTGTTCTTATTTAATCCTTGGTTTTTTTACTACATGAAGTTAAAAATCAAAATTTGTAAGTTATGTTTACAAAATGATTTCTTATATTTACGCGAACACTACACATTTAAATGAAACTAATTTTACGGATTTTATCGCGTTTTATTTTATTATTTATAACCCGACGTTTCGAGTGCTTTACAGCACCCATGGTCACGGGCGGACTGAGGTGAGGTGACTTTCTGCGTAGATCGGACAAGGAATAATAATTAAAAGCTGAAGGTACTCCGGGTTAACTATGACATCGGGACATCTGTCACCTCAGTCCGCCCGTGACCATGGGTGCTGTAAAGCACTCGAAACGTCGGGTTATAAATAATAAAATAAAACGCGATAAAATCCGTAAAATTAGTTTCATTTAAGTTATGTTTACGTTCTCTGTCAGCCACTGAAACAGGTCTATCTTAAATTATCGAAAGGCATTTCCTTAAATGGGGACGCGAGATGATCGTAAGCAAGAAATAACAGCTTGTAATGAATTCAACTACAATTACAACATGATATATCCTTTATAGCTAGTGTTTTTTTATGCACACGTGCCGTGGTAGCTCAGGGGCCGGGCGCTCGCATTATATTTCATAGTACGCGAGTGAACTGAGTTCGATCCCCGCTGCCGGTACCTCTAAAAATGGTTTCGCAATTTTAATTGCCGATTTACCACGATCTCAACGGTGAAGGAATACATCGTGATCGAGAATACATGCGAAACCGGCATGTCAGAGAAATAAAAATATTTCGACGACATATGAAGTCCGCCGACCCGCCTTGGAGCAGCGTGGCGGATATTTCCTGGCTCCAGAACCCTTTCAGAAATAGGAGGTGGCCTGTCCTCAGCACTGGGACATTTATAGGCTGCTACATTACATTACCACATTTGTTTACGTAAATTGGAGTTGACAGCCCTAGCAGTACCCGAGTGAAGGTATAAAAAGTGAACGTTGACGACCGCGTAGCCTAGTGGTTAGAGTACCTGACTGCTACGTTGAGAGTCCTGGGTTCGAATCCCAGCCGGAGCCAACATTTTTGCAAAAATACAAATTGTTGGTTTTCGGGTCTGGTTGTCGTGTCTGCTCCCAGACTACTTCCGATGTTATCGCATGAGCCTTAAATAGGGTACTGGTAGGTGAGGTCGAGTGAGTGCCCCTGTGTTTTGCGCGTACACTTTTGGCACTGTAATATCTCCTGCGCAGTTGATAGCTTTCGACAATATGCGGTAGTTGACACCATGGCCGAAAATCGGCCAGTATAAAAAGGGAAGTTACACAATACATAAGCTTTACTTCTCTACTCTCTTTATCGTGGTTCGGTTGCTAGGTTTCGTTCTTAAAATCGATTATATACCTTACATTGTTTACTGTTACACACTCGCCTTAAAGTTTATAGCACGTGGCTGGCCGTGTGGTGACGTCTTAAGAGAATCTACCACCCTTTTTTTTTACATGGGGAAATGCCTAACGCATACCCGCCTTCACGGGGGGAAGGACGGGTTATGTCGGACTTGCACCGACTAAAACCCCATGGTGTTCCGCCTTCACCGCATGTTGGCAGGGCCACGGGAACGCTCACGCACACATCCGCGACCCCACCGGCGCTGGCCACCTAACATCGGTACTGGCCACCTAACATCGGCGGCCCCTTCTCGGGAGAGGACAACTCCTCCCCACTCTCCTTCTCAGCGAGGCGCGCTGGAACACATAACGCGCCTTCCACCACGGCTCCCTTTGTGCGCGCAACGGACCCCCCGAGTCCGCCACGCGGAGGCCACGGGGCCAGGAGACTTGCACTCGAAAGCACCAGTCTTCCTGGCCCCGGCAGCGGATCTGGTCTGTGGCTCCGCCGCCAACCACATTTCGGCCGCGGAGGATAGGGAGAGAGGCAACGACACACCAACACTCCTCTCCCTCCGCGGCCCCACCACCGCCGCATCTACGGCGCGGCCCCGCCAAAGTCGCGGGAGACAGGGAGAGAGGCAACGCAACACCTACACTCCTCTTCCCCCGCGACTCCACCTCGGCTGCGGAGGGCAGCGTACTGCTCCCCCCAGCAGTCCACCAATTCACATCCGGAGTGGGCTTGCGTAGCCCACTCGGAGCGACCTCCTCGGGTCAGCCTGAGGCAACAGGCCGACCGGGTTCCTCTTAGCTTCACCGTGGGTGACCAAGCCACAGTTACTAAGCCCCCCCGCCACGACAAGGTGAGAACCCATTGGGGGTGACACAGCATTGCTCAATGCACGTATTGCTCAATTCATCAATTATCCAATAAAAAAAATTACTTAACGTTTTCGGCAAAAAGTTCACAAATTGAGTTATATTGCTATTCAGTCAGTAGCCCAGCTTTTATTCGAAAGGTGAAATTTTTTATTAAACAAAGACTTTATAAAAAGGGATAATTTATAAAAGAATACATGGACGGGCAAGCTATTTGTACATCTTTGTTATAATATTGTTATTCTATATTATTTAGAAAATGACTAAAAACTAAAAAAGTGACCGCTGAGTTTCTTGCTGGTTCTTCCCAGGACCACGGCATTTTTTGCGAACCAGTGTAGTTTAAAACAATGATGCTCGATTAGTACTCGTAATATGAAAATAATCTACATTGAATAAAAATAATTCTTTTCTATTCTAAGAAATTCGTACTCAGTTTTCACTTCATCATTTTCATCATCACCATGTCAGCCTTTCACTAGTCCACGACAAAAGTTTGTAGCTCTAAGTTTTGGGGGTTTTTGCCATAGTTTTCACGCTTGGCAGGCGGGTTGGCAACCGCAGTTTATTTATTCAGATATTCCAGGAAGATGCTGCCGCCCATCTCCAGGTTTTCATTTTCCCTCTGTCGACTTTTACGACACCCACGGGATGAGATGTAGTGGTAAATTCTCTTAAGCCGCTACCACACGTTCAGGATCGTCAAAAATTCGACGGCTCGGTTGTCATAGTGGATCACGGGTTCGAAAACTTGGAAATGGGCAGCAGAGTCCTCCTGGAACTTCTAAATAAATAAACTGCTTTTGCTAAACCGCCTACTATGTCAAAATCTCCCAAAAATGAGAGCTACAAACTTTCTACAAAATATTTGTACCGTGCGGGAATCGATTATGGCAAAATCCCCCCAAAATGAGAGCTACAACTTTTGTGGCAATCAATAGGGGAGGCTTATGTTCAGCAGTGGACTAGTGATAGGCTGAAATGATGATGATGAATTGTTTTATTTAAATGTGTGGAGTATTCGCGTTAAGATAAGAAACTATTAAGTATATAATTTTAATTAAGAATTGATCAAAAAGGTAAATTGAATTTAAAGTACTTAAAGACTGAGGAACAAACACGTTAAACAAAGATTTGCTAACTAAATTTGTTAATGAGTGTGGGTTATGTTAGAAAATTAGCTAAGTTTATTTTTGCATTTTACATACATACATAAGATCACGACTGTATCCCATAAGGGGTAGTCAGAGACTGGGCACTCACTGCAAAAACAGATGACTGCCACAATCCACGTTTCACCAAAACAATATAATGCACTTGGTGTGATAGGTGGTGAGCCCATCGCCAATCGAGGGCTTGTTCTGAAGGTGGAAATTTCCAGAACGAAAACGTTGGAACCAAAAACGTACCGAGTTTTCTATTGCGACACCTGGCGCCATACACATCGTTAATCCTTCGAGCTGTTTCTGCAGCACTGGTGCCACGGTAGATATCGTACTCGTAAATAAATCGATATTTCAAGTTTTCCATTGTGCGAGATGAGCGAAACCAAAGAAAAAACTAATGAGGAAAAAAACAAATGAATAACTGTTTTCGAAACTCTAATATACCAGCTAAATGGATTTATAAATTTGAATTTGGAATGCTTAACAAAAGAGGATATATTCTAGATCAAAGTGGCCAGTACGACTAAACGCCAATTATATGTAAGGACCTAATATGTCAGTAAGGTTTACTGGTGATAGGATTCCAATGCAGGAATTCTATCTAGGTAGATACCGAGGGCCAGTTATTTTGCCGTGATCCAGTACTGTGCAAACATTACTGTTTCGGCCTAAAGGGCACTGAGAGCTAGTGTAAGAGATTAATTAAGAAACATTAAGATCTGATGTCTCAGGGTGTCGAGCGCAATGTGGTGCCACACAGAATGTTCTGAAAACAGCATTGGTTATGGGAAGACGAGGCACTTACCATCACGTAAACATTTTGCTCATCTTGATACTTTCTCCTATATAAAAAAGCCTTTATGAGGGCAGAGTAATACCATAATATACAATGCTGTCACTATACTGCCCGTGAGAACGCAATGGTTAGTGAGAGTTTTTTGACTTGTACCAAAATGGCAGTTACGTGGTTCGCCATCCGTAACGCCTCGTTTCCCGCGGCGGCGAAAGGTGGGCTACGGGTGTGGTCCCCTTATATGGAAAAGGGCGTGACCGTATGCACGTATGTAAAAGAATTATTCATCATAATGCGATGTTCATCATCATCATCATCATTTCAGCCTATCACTAGTCCACTACTGAGTATAGGCCTCCCCCATAGATTGCCACAAAAGTTTGTAGCTCTCACTATGGGGGGATTTTGTCATAGTCGCCGCCTGGTATTCATTTTCCCTTTGTCGACACCCACGGGATGAGATGGGGTGGTGGATTCTCTTAAGCCGCCCGATGTTGTGATGGCCAAAGGGTGGCAGTCTTGACTGTAGAAATGAAATTACATATTTTTTGTCGTAAAAAAAAATCTTTCGTTTTTCAAGCGTCTTTTTGTTGTATTAATTTAATATACTAGTATTTATTAATGAGGCGAATTTCCGGTTTATCATTTTTAGATTTTATTACTATAGCATAGTTATAAAATAAGATAATTATAATATGAATAATGAATATTTAGAAACAGCTTGGCAGAGATAACCTCAGTCTAATAAAGAACTACCTTATGCCTGCGACTTCCTCCGCGTAAATTTAGCTTTTTTAAATATCCCGTGGGAGCAATTTAATTTTAAAATATCATGTGTCAGTATCCAGGATGCAAGCTATCTCTGTGACAAGTTTCGGTAAGATCGGTTCACCGGTTGAACCGTGAGAAGGTGAAAAACAGACAGAGGGACTGATATAAATGAAATGATCTGGAAGATAATATTGTTGTTTTATTTACATGCAACCATTACACTTTATAAGAAATTATATTCATATTAAAATCGATACAATAGAATAAGAAATGACAGACATGTTTTATAAACAAACGCTCATTAATGGCCAGTATGTAACATTTTGTGCAAGTAGGTTACGTTAGCTCTTCAACACTCCGCCTCACGAAATCTATTATATCCTGACAAAGATAGCTACTTTCGCATTTATATTGTTAGTATGGATATTATAGTATGGATTTGCTTAATTTTGTTTTAATCTTTTGATAAAAATACTGTCCAGTAAGTGACTGGGCTTAAAAAAAAAACGTTAATTTTTCCGCATTAATGGGTTGCCACCTCTGTTGAGTCGAGAAAATGGCATTGAAATGAAATACCTTGCCTAAGCTTGGGGTCTTGTGAAACCAAACGGTTTTTAAGATGATATTTTTGATTCGAACAAATTATTTAATAAGATTTTTAATATTTAAGTTACTGAGTGTTAAAAATAATTTTAAATTGAATCACTGGGCTGCCGCAGGTATTGTTAAATGTAGGGATAAAGCTTTCGAATCGAGAAATAGACACACTTTCATTCTATACAGTTTAAAGAACATGTTTCATTCCCAAAGATTTAAATACTCGTACGTATGCCGTATCGCTAAATCTAATTTTTAAAGTAATTTTTTTTAATATTTTATTTTTATTTTTTAACAGTCGAGACGAGCAAAACGTTCACCTGATGGTAAGTGCAACGTTTGCCCATAACAGATGCTGTGTTACTCAGAATATTTCTGTGTAGCACCACACTGCGCCCGTTACCCTGAGACTTAAGTTCTTAAGTCTCATATGCCCAGTTATTACGCTAGCTCTCAGTGCCCTTCAAACCGAAACACAGTTATGTTTGCAGACTAATGCTTCACGGCAGAATAACTGGCCCTGGAGTGGTACCTACCTAGACGGATTCCTGCATAGGAATCCTACCACCAGTTAAATCTGCTTATAACAAAATTAAGGCAGTATAAAAAGCATACACAAGGAAACCGGCAAAATGAAGCCTATCAATAATAAGTTTTCATTAACCAGCCACGAGATCTCCGCACTGGACGCAACCTTGGCCTCCATTGCTTGGCTACGACGATAGCCTGTCCCTGGGGCAGTACTCGCTGCCCCCACGTCTATGTTCAACAGTGGACTGAAACACTCATGATGATTTAATCTAACTTACTTTCAGACAAGTCTTCTCGACGCCATAGACACACACTCTTGCGCCGGGAAACTGTACCATGGGCTGGCATTGCAAAAATTAGTTACTAACTCTGTTGCGTTTTGGGAAGAAAGGTTTCCCTGTAGTAAACCTTATATCGCCATACGCAGTATAGGGCGGCTCCCTAGTAGATGGAGTGATGACGTGCACGGTTCTGCGGTAGGTCGATCTTTTTTATTGGATAAAGTGACGATACGTGCAAAACGTTCACCTGATGATAAGTGCAACGTCTGTCCATAACAAATGCTGTGTCATTCAGAACATTTCTGCGTGTCACCACACTGCGTCCGTCACCCTGAGACATCAGTTCTTAAGTTTCATATGCCCTGTGATTACCCTACTTCACGATGCCTTTCGAACCGAAACAGTAATGTTTGCATGCTACTGCTTCACGGCAGAATAACTGGGCCTGGGGTGACCTACCCAGACGGACTCCTGCATGGGAATCCTACCACCAGATGGATGCAGATGGTCCGGGGCCTCGTTTTGTGGCAGTCAATGGAGAAGGCTCAAGATCAGTAGTGATAGTAGTGAAATAATGATAAAAATAAAACGAGTTCCAAGTAAAGAAGTAAACTCGACACATCACGTAGGGAATTTCTTTTATCGTGCTCAAATATTGATAAAATAATACACGCAACACGTGTCCGCTGTAAACACTACATTGATACGATAAGACTAGTGTTGCCAACCTCAAACGGTACGTTGGACAGGTCCTCTTCCTCTTTTTGATCCTGGCAATTAGCTACGAACGCAAAACAGAATCATTTTTGTCAACGTCGAGTAATAATTTATTGATAAAAAAGACTTCATTTCAATCGACAGGAAAGTGATAGTTGACTTGTACCGATGATTTGCTAGACTGATGAATGATGATGGAGATTGAGATGAAGATTTGCTGGACTGAATTTTAGTCTTGAATTGAATATTCCAATCACTGTACACTTTCACAAGCACTAGCTGCATAACAAACTAACAATATTAAACATCAATTCTCAGAATATACACAGAAATTACAAAATTCGCTAAAACACTTCCGTCGCTTTTCGAGTTGGCGCCAAAAGTCCGGACAGTCTTTTTTTTTTAAATGGTGGCGATAGTGTTATTTCTCTGGTCGAATTTCGAACGCGACACTATCTGGTTAACATAAAGTCTGACGTTGCAAGTAAGCTAAGACCATTATTATTACATTATTATAATATTAGCGTATTTTTTATTACCACGTTTTTATTTTATACGTGGTTCGCCACCCGTCACTACTCGTTTTTTTTTTATGGAAGAGGGGACAAACGAGCAAGCGGCTCACCTGACGGTAAGTGATCACCGCCGCCCATGAACATCTACATTACCAGAGGAATAGCAGATGTGTTGCCGGCCTTTGAGAAAGGAATAGGCTCTTTTCTTGAAGGTCCCTAAGTCTTATCGGTCCGGAAAAGCCACTGGCGGCAGCAGATTCCATAAAATGCTTGTGCGTAGTAGAAAATTCCGCGAAAAACGTTTCCCGCGGCGGCGAAATGTGGGCTACGTGTGTGGCCTTTGCTTACCCTTTTATATGGGAAAAAAGCGTAACTATATGTATGTTTTATTAACTCGCTTTCGCGTTTGTCTGTTCGGGTGCAATTTAGTAATTGATTTGAAACTAACTTGCAAGAGACTTGAAACTTTAAACATAGCTTAAAAATGGACGACAGTTCATAATAAATCGCTTTTTGTTTGTCTGTCTGTTGGGTACAATTTTATGCAATTGATTATAAACAATTGAGTATGTCCTCAACATCAAAGTCTCAAAACCAAAGATGACAACCAGTGCGTGTTGCCAGTGATGACATACGGAACCGAGACGTGGCCCTTCACTGCGGGCCGCATGAGGAAGCTCAGAGTCACTCAGCGAGCAATGGAAAGGGCTATGGTCGGAGTTTCTCTGCGTGATAAAATCAGTAACGATGATATCCGCAGCAGAACTAAAGTAACCGACATAGCCCTAAGGATTAGCAAGCTGAAGTGTTGATGATTATAAACTAACTTTATACTTTTAGTCCGTTATAAAAGTTTTATATGATACATACATACATACATAGAGTCACGCCTCTTTCCCATAGGGGTAGGCAGAGACCACATCTTTCCACTTGTTACGATCCTGACACATCGTTAGCTTCCTGTACTTTCATAAGTGTTTTAATACAAGCTCGTCGGTTGCGGGTACTTATGACGTGGCCTTTCCTTAAAACGATTTCGATCTGATCGTAATACGTTCGCCTACGTCGACCCTTACCGGCTTGCCCATTCACACTCGCCTCATAAATCTGTTTCGTGAATCTTCTTTCATCCATCGTATCGTATCGTATCGTATCCTATCTACGTGTCCAAAACCATCTAAGCATCCCTTTATCTATCTTTGTCACTACATCTTCTACCAGACCGCAACGTTCAACGTTTTTTTTATACGATACGCGGAATAAAAATATTTCTTCGACATATACGCAGTCCGTTAATCCACATTGGAGCAGCGTGTCGGACTCTTCCTGGATCCAAAACCATATCAGAGATGAGGGCAGGCCTGTGCATTGGGACATTTATGATTTCTTAATTAATAGTTTAATGTTTTAATAATGTTGTCCGAATATTGGCTTCATCGCCACATGGTCTATTTTCGAATGAGCCGTGTGGTAGCGCCATGAGAAAATCTGACACCTTTTCTTTTCGTAGGAGTCGACCAACGGAACTGCGTAGAGAATCACACGATTACAGGGTCTGTATATTATTGACGACCGCGTGGCCTAGTGGTCAGAGCACCTGACTTCTACGCCGCCGGTCTTGGGTTCGAATCCCAGCCGGAGCCAACATTTGTGCTAAAACACAACTTGTTGGTTTTCGGGTCTGGTTGTGTTGTGAATGTCCTCGTGTTTCTGACACTGCATCCTAGCCTACCTCCGATCTTATCGCATCAGCGTTACATCGGGCGCGGGTTGGTTGGGACGAGTGAGTGTCTCTGTGTTTGCGCGTACACTTGTGGCACTATAATATCTCCTGCGCAGTTGATGGCTCTCGACAGTATTCGGAAGTTGTCGCCGTGGTCGAAATCGACTAGGAGAACATCATCATCATATTATTAGCAAGGCAGGATTCGATACCCTGTCTATTCCAGGCCTACGGAAGATTACCGCTTCTCTCGCAAAGCACGAAATATTGAATGACGTATAAGTAATGACGTAAGAATTGATCGAAAAGTAAAAAAAAATCAATAGGAACGAAAGTTTAAACAACCATTTTTATTTATTAGTAGCAATTTATTTATTTATTAATCTTTATTGTTTACCTTACAAAGAAAGGATACAAAGGGCGGACATAATGCCTTTAGGCATTTTCTCCCAGTCAACCCATGGAGTGGTGAGATTTTGATGAAGGTGAAACAATATAAGGCGCAAAATGTAAAATAAAATTATAATAATTATATATATAAATATCTAATAACATTTTATGTCAATAGAAACTTACATTTTCATACATATATTTATAAACACACACACACACACACACACACACACACACACACACACACACACACACACACACACACACACACACACACACACACACACACACACACACACACACACACACACACACACACATATATATATATATATATATACATATACGTATATATATAACCTCATATACTATACACAAACTAATGCAAAAGTAACAATTCAACATGTAATTATTCTTTAATAAATAATTATGATGTTTTCTTTTATTTACGCGAATATTACACATTTCAATAAAACTACTTTTTTACGGATTTTATCGCGTTTAATTTTTGAACTATTTTTACCCGACGTTTCGGACGCTTTACAGCACCCATGGTCACGGGGGGACTGAGGTGACAGTTGTCCCGATGTCATAGTTAACCCGGAGTACCTTCAGCTTTTAATTATTATTTGTAGTCCGATCTACGCAGAAAGAGCTTACTGTGTCTTGAAGCCTTGCAGTGGTATGCTTGGTTTTTGATTTAATTTTATTAATAATAGGATCCCAAGCCGGTGGTAATACCCAACCATCTTCCCTATTGAAATTAGGATGTTTTTTAATTTCAATAGCCTCGCGAATCATCCTTGGTAGGAATCGGTGTTCTTTTGCAAGGATTTGTGGTCTATCAAATCTGATGTAATGGTTAGGATGATCCAGAACATGGTCACAGACTGCAGACTTCCTGCGAAGTCTGCAGTCTGTGACATTACATCAGATTTGATAGACCACAAATCCTTGCAAAAGAACACCGATTCCTACCAAGGATGATTCGCGAGGCTATTGAAATTAAAAAACATCCTAATTTCAATAGGGAAGATGGTTGGGTATTACCACCGGCTTGGGATCCTATTATTAATAAAATTAAATCAAAAACCAAGCATACCACTGCAAGGCTTCAAGACACAGTAAGCTCTTTCTGCGTAGATCGGACTACAAATAATAATTAAAAGCTGAAGGTACTCCGGGTTAACTATGACATCGGGACAACTGTCACCTCAGTCCCCCCGTGACCATGGGTGCTGTAAAGCGTCCGAAACGTCGGGTAAAAAATAGTTCAAAAATTAAACGCGATAAAATCCGTAAAAAAGTAGTTTTATTTAAAATAATTATGAACAAAAAATCTCACTATCTTTTGCCGCCCGAAGTCTGCCATTGTACGAAACGGTGGTAGATTATGTCACAGCGGAGATAGTGCAGCATCGTCTTAGGTGGAGGGTGTGTTGTACTGCGATTGCCAATCCGCCTGCCAAGCGCGGTGGTTACGGGAAATCCTCCCTTCTCGGGAGAGCCTACGTCCAGCAGTGGACTGTTGCTAGCAGGCGATGTGGCAGGCCTGTCATCTGAGTGGTGCATTCTAATTGTACTATTTATCAGTCTATGTAGGAATCCGTCTAGGTACCACCACAGTTACTCGGCCGTGATGCAGTAGCGTGCAAACATTACTGTGTTTCGGTATGAACGGCAATGATAGCTAGGGTAATCCCTGGGCATATGTAAGTCTCATATGCCTAGGGATTACCCTAGCTATCAGTCAGAGCTGACACACAGAAATGTTCTGTGTGGCACAGCATTATGGATCGTTGCACTTAACGTTTTTTTTGTTATTGTATAAAGTGACGAAACGAGCAAAACGTTCCCCTGATGGTAAGTGCAACGTCCGCCCACAACAAATGCTGCGTCACCCAGAATATTTCTGTGTGACACCACACTGCGCCCGTCACCCTGAGACATCAGATCTTAAGTCTCAAATGCCCAGTGATTGTGCTAGCTCAGAGTGCCCTTCAAACCGACACACAGTAATGCTTGCACACTACTGCTTCACTGCAGAATAACTGGCCCTGGGGTGGTACCTACCTACCCTTGTGCTCGTCCCGTCACTTTCTCCTAAAAAAATAACATGAATTGTTGGTTTTGTATTTTGTCCCAAACCTTCTTTCAAATTATCGAATAGCTGCAATATCGGAAACAGAAAGTAAAGGACGAGTACGTGCGTCCGTGATTAAGCAGAAACTATTAGAGCACTATAATAACCTCCGCAAATGATCTGCCGTGATTGAGGTCTGCAAGGAAGACATCCTATTCAGGCATCATCAATTTTCCAACGTTTTGCACCCAATGTGCCGTATTGAATTCATTATTATGTCCCGGAAACGTTTCACAGTCGACTATCCATGAGTACACAGTTCGAAGCCGTAATCCGTCGATTGAGAAATATGCTATACAAAAACTCTATCGGTTAAATAAATGCATGAAATGTATTTTAGTTTTAAAACAAAAAAGCACGCTTGAACATCAATGAGGTGATGATCCTGGTGAGCATACTAAACCAACATATACATGAAATACATATACTGTCATCGATCTTGTGTGAAAATTTCAAATTATATGGACGTCTAAAAGTGGGTGAAAGCTGAATTAAAATATTTTATAATTACGTTGTTAGTTACACACATAGCGCCTTGTAATAAGAAATAAGCCGTGCGGTGGCGGCTCGTTAAAAGAATACTACCACTCCATCTCATCCAATGGATCTCGTAAAAGGCGAGTAAGGAGTTAAACTGCACTGTGCACCCAACAGCGCATGGTGGCGATGGGCTCACCACCTATCACACCAAGTGCATTATATTGTTTTGGTGAAACGTGGATTGTGGCAGTCATCTGTTTTTGCAGTGAGTGCCCAGTCTCTGACTACCCCTTATGGGATACAGTCGTGATCATATGTATGTATGTAATAAGATCTCTGCTCCCCGACGACGCTCAGAATACGCAACTCGACAGATTTTAGCGCTGCAGCCGGCACCAAGTCCTCAGAACATTATACTCCTGAACGTTTTTTACTGGTGGTAGGATTCCTATGCAGGAGTCCGTCTAGGTAGGTACCACCCCAGGGCCAGTTATTCTACCGTGAAGCAGTAGTGTGCAAACATTAGTGTGTTTCGGTTGAGCTAGCGTAATCACTGGGCATATGAGGCTTAAGAACGTATGAGGGTGATGGGCACAGTGTAGTGTCACACAGAAATTTTCTGGGTGGCACAGCATTTGTAATGGGCAGACGTTGCACTTACCATCAGGTGAACGTTTTGCTCGTTTCATCACTTTATGCAAAAAAAAAACAAAAACGTCGCTCTGTAACTTATCATGATGTCTACACTATTGATCTTATTCAAAAAAAAAACTTATGACAGATTTATGACACTGAATAATTATAAAGCTAATTATTCCTACTAAACGTATTATAAAATTCCGCTACGGGATACTTCAACATGGTTATGTTTTCGTCCTAATCAAATTTCTTATCTACATATGTAAAACATCCGAGAATTTGTATAGATTCGGCTGCAAACAAGACCTTCTATATTTGTATATGAATACGACCGTTAGTGTCTATAAAGATCATAGAGATCACATATTTTATGTTCACTAAACATTTTTTTTATAAAAGAGGGAGCAAAACTGTTGTAATATTAAACTCTGCTAAAAAGTATTTAACACATAACGTGTTTAACAGCCTTCTACCACTCATCGATTAGTCATGCATGGAAATCATAAAAATATAATTTGAAAAAAAAATACTCTTTACATTTACTTTCAAGTTTGGGAGTCCCGTTATTTAATTGTGAAGCAAAAACGGAAAGTAAACTCAAGCACTAAATTCATGTAAGGCGGCTAATACTTACAATATATCATGACAGCGCCATCTAACCAAATAGAATGTGGACACTACGTTTTAAAAACTAAAACAACTACGAATACTACCAACGCCATCTAGTAGTAACAATAGTCTCAATAAATTCTACGAAAATTAAAACTAATTTGCTAAAATATTTTGAACATACCTTACAACCACGCCTTTTTCCCATACAAGGAGAAGGCAGAGACCGCAGCCGAAGCCCGCGCCGCCCCTGCGAGAAACGAGACGTGACGGGTTGTGAACCATGTCGCCATATTTTTAATTTATAATTATTTTTTAAAACCAGAGAGTAAAAATGTATACGGTCTGAAAATAGCGAAACCATATAAATAGCGAAACGAAAACAAAAACATTTTTTAAAAAAATTGTACCGGGTTGCAAATTGTACCTATTAGAAAAGACTTAGCTTTGTGGAGCACCATGCATTATATTAACCATCGCCTGCAACTCCTTCTCCCATGATGCTAATATAACCTGATCATCAGAGTATAGGAGGCAATTGACGGTCAGCGCTTAAAAATGTGTAAAAAAATTGTCTATAAATAGGTTAAACAGCCCCAGCGAAATCACAAATCCCTGTGTAACACCTTTTTCGATGATAAACCAGTCTGCGTAAGCCCTGTCTACCCTGACACAAGGACTGGAAGCACTGGAATCTTTTATAGAGCTATTTCAATGCTCGTACTATCTGCCGATGATTCATAGTAATTATTGTTAAAACCATTAATCAGGAAAGTCATTATAGGGGAAAACTCGTCAGCAAATCATCGTTAAGAAAATCATCACCGAGACTCATCGTGTAAATAGCCGATTATGAATATCATCACAGAAAAATTGTCTTAAGAAAAATATCTGTGACGATTTATAAACGCAACATGACATACTTATTATCAGATAACCATGACATGACTGTACCACCTCGCTGATTTTTACAGAACGTGTTTTGAACAAGATGCATTCGGTATATTGGGGAGCAAGCAAATTGTCCAATTTGTCATTTTCTTTTCTTAATTAAGGGTATTTTCCGGTATTTGTCTGTTTCGAAAATCGGTTGGATTAATTTCCTCAACTTTGATGATCTAAAGAGCATGCTCTGTCCAATAAACATCTAAGTTTTGCTTAGCGAATATCGTGTGTCTGATTGATTGGAATTGAGATGTAACGTGAATAGCGGCTTTTATATTACTGGTTTGCGATGTTCCAATTCATACAGTGCTTTTCACAAGAGTCCAGAATACAGACAGCCACCTAATTATACAGTATTTGTATCCAATTATACAATTTGAGAGTCCTCAAAGAGTAGTCATATTATAGAGAAGGGTCCTGTTCGAAGACTTTAATTTAAATTTTTGAGTGTTATATTTACTAGCCAACTCAAAACATGTAAAGAATAAAAGTGTATTTTAATGTGATCGAATTATATCGAATACAATGTCGCACATTTTTTTTAAGGTTTACTATGTTAACCATCCATATATATAAACACATATTAATGACGCTAGGATTTTCTAGCAAAACTACAATATTGTGTCGAGTAGGTTATATCCCAATGTTTAACAATACACTTTTAAAGGCCGAATTCAATTTTACCTGTTGGATATTTGTACTGTGTCAGTGTCCATTTTCTTTGTATAAAATATATAGTCTATGGTCAGCATTCTTTCAATTTTAAGTTTCTCTGACGAAACGTGTTTTGGTAGAATTTATTTTGTTTGTTCGTTTTTATCGCACCACGAGTGCTAAATAATATTAGTGAACAAATCAATTACTACCCCTAAACCGCTTATCATAAAAAAAAAATTGTATTTCGAAAAAGATTTCCGTCGCATTTTCTCAAAATGGTAGTGGTATCGCCTTCGTTTTCGGTGCCGCTGGAGGGTATTATTATGCAGAGTCCATCAACTAAATTACTCGTAAACGACCAAGAATTAGGAACCGCAACCTTGTACATCACGCAAAAGTAAGTCAGTTTTTGTTAAATATTACAAAGATCCTGTCTATAGATTTATCAATCTTTGTTTTACTTGATCATAAGTTATTGTCGACTTCTTGATGACCGATTTTGTAGTACAGTGCATTATAACAACATGCGACAGAACTAAATTACTATTGGGAATCGGAGCTCTTTTTCATTTATGAAAAAGAACTCATATTTATATCTAAAAACTAATTTATATCTAAAGTCAAGATTGTATCTTTTCAGCCTATCACAAGTCCACTGCTGACCGTAGGCCTCCGCCATAGATAGTCACCAAAGTTTGTAGCTCTCATTTTGTTCGGATTTTGCCATAGTTGCCAAGCTTGGCAGGCCGGTTGGCAACCGCAGTTCATTTATTTAGTGTAGTGGCGGCCTAAGAGATTCTTCCACTACATCTCATCCCGTGGGTGTCGTAAAAGTCGACAGAGGGAAAATGAAAACCAGAAGATGGGCAGCAGATACTTCCTGCAAAATCTGAATAAAGAAACTGCAGTTGCCAACCTGCCCTATACTATATAACTATGTCAAAATACCCCCAAAACGAGAGCTACAAACTTTTGTGGCAATCTATGCGGGAGGCCTATGTTCAGCAGTGGACTAGTAATAGGCTGAAGTGATGATGATGATGGTGTATTTTTATATTTTGTATAATTTACATATTCATGGGCAGCAGCATCTTCCTGGAACACTGAATAAATAACTGTGCCAACCCACCTTCCAAGTGTGGCAACTATGGCAAAATCCCCCCTAAATGAGAACTACAAATTTTGTTGCAATTAATGGAGAAGGCCTACATGCAACAGAGGAGTTTTTCATATTATATTGCCATATTTTTCTCAATATACAGGGTTGATTGACAGAGAATCCCATAAGGCATTAAGTCCGCCCACTCTAGCCCTTAGTGTATGGTGTCAATAATATAGAAAAAAATTATAATTAAATAATGTAATGACCTCTATAAGGAAACTATGTTTTTGTTTAAACATTCTTATAATTTTCAAAGAAAAACACATGTTCTTATCTTTTGTTGTTTGTCATTACTGTCCTAATGGGTAGTAGAAATGCATTGTTATAAGTTTCAAGGTATGAAATTGGTTCATGCTGATGGAAATATTGGTGAACATACATAAAAAATACAAACAAACATAGAACCCTCCCTTTTTGAAGTCAGTTAAACATGGTTAACACTCTTTCATACTATCAGTTGAATTGTTACTTTTGAACTGTATTAAAAAAAAATGTCAAAATTAACAAACCAATAGATACATTTTTTTTATTGTATAAAGTGATGGAATGGACGAGCAAAACATTCACCTGATGGCAAGTGCAACGTCTGCTCATAACAAATGCTGTGTCACCCAGAGTATTACTGTGTGATACCACACTGCGACATCAGTTCTGGTATATGAGACAGGAATCACTGATAATTACACTTATCTCACAGTGCCCTTCAAATTGAAATATATTTAGTAATGTTTGCATAATACTGCTTCACGGCAGAATAACTGGACCTAGACGGATTCCCGCACAGGACGGATTCCAGTAAAAACGTACATATACATATACCTAGTTATAAAGATAAAAATGTGTGTCCTAAACTTTTTTTTTCAAATATATAACGAAAACTATATAGTGGAAGAAAACTCTCTGCCCTCTTAAGTTTCATTATAGAGTTTAAACTGTTTTATAAATTTAAAGTTTAAAAATTGAAAACTTTTGTAATCCATACTAATATTATAAATGCGAAAGTAACTCTCTGTGTCCCTGTCTGTTTGTTACCATTTCATGATTCAACCGCTGAACCGATCTTGACGAAATTTTACTTTTTATCGCGGAAAAGCATATAGATTCCACGGGATATTTAAAAAACCTATATCCAAGCAGACGAAGTGGTGGGCATCAGTTAGTATATCAATATAAATAAAAATCAAATGCCACATATGAAAGATCATCACTTGAACAGCTCGCTGTTTTTTTGTGTGTTCATAGTTTAAAAGCAAAAGCAGGTAATTTGGATAGTATTTTCGTATTAATAACTGAATAAATAAATAGTGACATTGAGTTTGATAGTTCTGGAGATACATGTTATAAAATAAAGATACTTAATATTGTTTTGATAAGCTCACTTATATTACTTACACTATCATTTTCTTCATTAGTAAATTGCACCTGTGTTGTTAATCTCTTGTGCAGCTGACACCTTCCTACCGTATTCTGATGCTCTCTCGGTTCTCGAAAATTCTCCAGGAGCGATCATCATCAGATACAGGATTATTCAGAGGTTATAGTGAAATTTACCTCTTCCTAATTCCTTTTGTTTCAGTAACGTTGTATGGGGTGGAGGTGTAGGCAGTAATGGAGGACCATCGCCAACTATCTCCCTGCTGTACCCCAGCATCTCTTTGCATGCTGTACAGAGGGAACCATCGCCTGCCCTGTACATGGTACTAAATTATGAGCTCAGGTAAAGATGCAATTGCTTTTTTAACATAAGGATGACTTACCTTATTGTAAGCGGTAATGTCACTGTTAAACATTAGAAATTAAAAACATTTATCAAAAATTAAGATCTTGTATTAGAGAATAATTTGAAAAGCGATTCTGATAGATGTCTGCCTCATGTATACATTGCCATGCCCAACAGGGTACATGAATTACATATACATATATATGTACTATTTATTTTATTTAGGACCATCAACAGTAGAGACAATCAAACAAGTTTATATAGAGACAAAGTTTACAATAAGGTAATTGTTCCACCAATAACAGATGATCACAGCATGCGCTTAAGAATTAATTAAATTTTGCACATGACAAAACTACAATAGAGCTAAATGGAAAAAACTACAAGACATTAAAATAAGAATATTTAGGAAAAAAGCAAGCAATGAAATAAAATCGTCTTAAAAAGTTTATTGCATGTAAGTTAAATCAATTTTATTTGTATTGATTGTGTAAAGCAACAATTTAAATTATATAAGGGTTCACTTTGCCTCATCCCGACTCGAAAAAGTATCAAGATTTGCAATCAAGTAATTATCACCTTGATTCCAAATCTGCGAAACTTGACCTGATATATTGATACATAGCAAAACTTAAAGTATTTGTAAACTGCAACTTCTGCAGGATACATAGCAAATAGCATATTAATGAATATCTGACAATAATGATTAATTTTACTTTTTCGCGATTTAGTCTTGACACAACATTGTTACGTAATTGGATAAAAACATTTTGTAACAGTTTTTCTAAATGCTGACTATCTAATGAGAATATCCAATGGGAATCTTTAGGAACATTGTAGAAAGTCGGGATGAGAACTGAGCTTCAGTCATATGGGCAACAGCTGTCACAGCCTATAATAATGTGGCTTTAAAAAAACAATTCTGTAACCCTGCGGTTTCACTTGCGAAGAAGAACCGATCATATGACTGCGACGTACGGAATGGTATCTCGCTGACCTGATATATATATTTTCGGTGATGTATTTGCTGTTAGCCTTCTCGGCTTTTACAGCTTCATCGGGTACTTCGCTGACCTGAGCTATCACAGTTCAGCCCGTTTTTGGTAATATTCGGATCTCAGTGTAGTGCTCCTTAAGACTGTACCATGAAACTGAACCACCATACAGGAGAAATCCTACTGTGGGCATCGTTTTGTTTAAAACAAAACATATAACACAAACTCTCTTGCTTTATTAGAGTAGTAAGATGCAGCTAGGAATAACAAAACCCAACATTCAGATACCTTTTTTTTTTATTTTTTTTAATGTACCAAGTGACGAAACGAGCAAAACGTTCACCTGATGGTAAGTGCAACGTCCGCCAACAACAAATGCTGTGTCACCCAGAATATTTCCTATGTGACACCACAATGGCGCCCGTCAACCTAAGACAGTTCTTAAGTCTCAAATGCCCAGTGATTACGCTAGCTCAAAGTGCCCGTCAAACCGAAACACAGTAATGCCACACTACTGCTTCACGCCATGCCGCTGAGACATTACTCAAACAAAATGTAACTTCTTGTACAAAAGATTTTAAATTCGATATGGTAGATGGAAATGACATTCTTAATACTTTTAAAAGTATTGATTGTAAGAGAACCGCGGATCTATGGGGTATGTCCGTGGAAGTTAGTGCGTCTATTATAGATATAATTGCACCTCAATTAGCCATAATTTTTAATTCCGGTATTGCATTTGGTGTGTTTCCTGATTTGATGAAACATAGTAAAATCATACCTTTATTTAAATCTGGTAGTACATCGGACCCTGCTAACTTTAGACCTATTTCTGTACTACCAACATTAAGTAAAATTTTTGAAAAAATTATACTTAATCAAATGTTAAAACATTTCAATTTAAATAAATTGTTTCACAAAAACCAATTTGGCTTTACGAGGGGTCGTTCTACAACCGATGCAGGTGTTGAACTTATTAAGAATATATTCGAAGCCTGGGAGAGTTCGCGGGATGCCTTGGGTGTTTTCTGTGATCTTTCTAAGGCCTTCGATTGCGTTGATCATGAAACACTTATCAGGAAACTACATCACTACGGTGTAAGAAATTCTGCACTTCAACTTCTAATTTCATATTTGAGTAATAGAACGCAGACAGTAGTTATCAATAGCAGGAGTTCTTCCGGATCAGCAGTATCTATGGGTGTCCCGCAGGGTTCGATTCTCGGCCCATTTCTATTTCTTATTTACATTAATGACTTACCTTACCTAGTAGGGGACAACCATGATATAGTGTTATTTGCTGATGATACATCTTTGATTTTTAAGATAAAACGTCAACTTTTATTATATGACGAGGTGAATAATGCTATTTCAAAATTAGTACATTGGTTTAACGTTAATAATTTGCTTTTAAACGGCAATAAAACAAAATGTATTAAATTCACAACACCAAATGTTAAACAATTAGATGTAAATGTGCTTGTGAGTGGGGAAGAGTTGAGCCTTGTGGATACTGCTGTCTTTCTTGGAATAACTCTTGACGCAAAACTTCAATGGAGCCCCCATATATCTAAACTAGCAAGTAGACTTAGCTCTGCAGCTTATGCTGTAAAAAAAATTAGGAATTTGACTAACGTTGAAACTGCTAGATTGGTTTATTTTAGTTATTTTCATAGCATAATGTCTTATGGTATTTTGCTATGGGGAAATGCAACTGATGTTGAAGTGATTTTTGTTTTGCAAAAGAGGGCCGTAAGAGCTATTTATAATCTTGGCTCTAAAGTGTCTCTTAGGGATAAATTTAAAGAAATTAATATCTTAACCTTGGCCTCTCAATATATATTTGAAAACGTTTTGTATGTACACAAGAACATAAACCAGTTCACTAAAAAAAGTGATGTTCATAATGTGAATACCAGGAACAAGCACAAATTAATTATGCCAGTTACCCGACTTCACAGAGTCAGTAACTCTTTTATGGGGCAATGTATACGTTTTTACAACAAAATCCCAGAAAGTGCTAAAAGTCTTTCAATCAAAAAGTTTAAATTTTATATTAAACAAAGACTTCATAAAAAGGGTTATTATAATATTAAAGAATACATAGATGATGATAACCCCTGGGAATGAGGTGATCGCCGCCAAGCCATTTCTACATCTTTATAATACAGCTATTGTAATACAGTTATTGTACATTATTTTAAAAATGACTAAAAAAAAAAAAAACCCGCTGGGTTTCTTACTGGTTCTTCCCAGGACAGAGGCATTTTTGCGAACCAGTGTAGCTTAAAAAAAAAATGACTTTCAATAAGTACTATGTAAATAGTCTATATTGAATAAAAATTTATTCTATTCTATTCTATTCTATTCTATTCTATTCTATTCTATTCTATTCTATTCTATTCTATTCTATTCACGGCAGAATAACTGGCCCTGGGGTGGTACCTACCTAGACGGATTCCTGCATAGGAATCCTACCAGTACAACCTTTTATTGGTAATCAGTGGGCATATGAGACTTAAGAATTGATGTCTCAGGGGGCGGGCGAACTGTGGTGCCACACAAATATTTTGGGTGACTCAGTATTGCTATGGCACTGCACTTATCATCAAGTGAATGTTTTGCTCGTCTCATCCATTTCTACAATAAAAAAACAATATATTTCTTTGCCTTTTCCTTAATTCATCCATTAATTTGGTAACTTTTATTGGAAAGACTTTTTTTAAAGTAAGTAAAAGATTTTGAAAATCATCAAATTTTATGAATGAAAGAAATGAGACTGAAGTCCCTTATACCCAATTGCACTAGCTAGCGCCCTTGAGAGCGAAACAATAATGTTTGCACACTTCTGCTTAACAGCAGAATCACTGGCACTGCGGCGGTACCTACATCGTATTCCTGCTTAGGCATGCTACCACCAGATGAAGCATTGATGTACCAGATAAGCTGCCTTACATTACGTATTATTTTTGCAGATTGCCAGAACTAGTGCCGCAGTCGGGGGGTGATGCTGGTGATGAAGATGATGACTTCGACGCTGACGACCAACCCATTACACAGTTACGGTGAGTCAGTGATGAAGATTTTCGACAACGGCGATGACTCCCGTATACAGTCGGAAGCTATCAACTATGCGGGAGATGTTGTAGTGCCACAAGTGTATGGGCAAACACAGACACTTACACGTCCTGACCCGGACCTGACCTGTCCTGACGATTTAACACTATTTTTTTTGATGACAGACAATCACAAGAACCCAAAAAACCAAAATGCAACAATCTGTGTTTTTCCACAAATGTTGGCTCCGGCTAGGATTTGAACCCAGGACACGGCGTAGAAGTCACGGTTTCCGACCATTAGGCCACGCGTTCACCTGACACAATCTATCTGAAGTTAAGCAGGTCCATAGACACCATCGTTCATTCTCGATGATGAATCAGGAGGATGAAGGTATATAAACATAACAGAAGAGAAGGTGCAATGTCTTGTTGCCAGTAATTTCGTCTTTCTGTTCTCGTCATTGCAAAGTTAAACAAACATTTAAACTGGGGGTAGGGTTCCTATGCAGGAATCCGTCTAGGTAGGCACCACCCCAGACCCAGTTATTCTGCCGTGAAGCAGTAGCGTGAAGGGCACTGAGAGCTAGCGTAGTCACTGAGCATATGAGACTTAAGAACTGATGTCTCAGGGTGATGGGCACAGTGTGGTGTTACACAGAAATTTTCTGGGTGACACAGCATTTGTTATGGGCAGATGTTGCACTTACCATCAGGTGAACGTTTTGGTCGTTTCATCACTTTATCCAATATCAAATATATCAAAAAAAATACGGTCGCGCCCTTTTCCCATATATAGGGTAGGTAGAAACCACACCCGTAGCCCACTTCTCGTGACGAAACGCGCCGCCATTTTGGTACGAGTCAAACAATTCTTACTCCCCATTGCTTTTGGGAAGGACGTCTACTATAAGTAATATTTAGATGTTGTATATATAGTTCGCATCTCAGAAACTTCCGTTATGGAATGTATGAAATATTTGATCTTGAGCTTCTCATGTGCCCACATAGATGTCGCTACACACCGCAAGTATCATCCAAACAACAATAGCATAATAAAAAGCTTACAACAATAGAATGCTTCATCGTTACACTGAAAAACGATAAGACATACATCGAGATAGGGGAAAACCATACTCTATAGACTATAAGTGTAAATTAACTTAGCCGATAGGTGTCCTGTAGAGTAGAATAAAGACTAAGCTATTGTGTGGACAGCTTTTGTTTGAGCAAAATAACAGCATAATATGGAATGCTGTCACTGTACTGCTTGTGGGAATCCAATAGGGAGCAAGAATATTTGACTCGTACCAAAATGGCGACGATGCGGTTCGTCGTCTGTCACGTCTCGTTTCTACCCATTACATGGGAAAAAGGCGTGACTGTATGTATGTATATAATTTTAATATGCTTATTTTCACAGGTTCGTACCACAGAATGAGGCAGACCTCCAAGCAATGTATTCAGCGATGAGTCAGGGTCAATCACTGCATCCGGATCCCGCTGATGAAGTTGATGATGAAGACCCCTACCTCGATGGGGAGGAGTTTGTGGAAGGTATGTTTTGGGACAGTCATACATACATAAAAGTTTCGCAATCATTACTCTCGTTCAAATACCTTAGTTGGGTAACTAATGTTATTCCAATAAGAAATCTCTACCATAGAGACATTTGTTTAAGAACTGTAAGATGCCCATTTCAAAAGTTCTATCAAGAAACCAGCCAGTAGCAATCTACAATCAAGTACCATAAATATAAAGACAAAAATAATTTTCACGGTGTCGTAAAAGTCGACAGAGGGAAAAATGAAACCAGAAGATGGGCAGCAGCATCTTCCTGTTCCGTCGCCGCCGCACGTCAGCCCGAGGGTTTCGTAAAATTCGACAGAGAAAATAAAAATCCGGAGATGGACCACAGCATCTTCCTGGAACACCAGAATAAATAAACTGCGGTTGCCAATCCGCCTGCCAAACGTGGCAACTATGGCAAACACTCCCCAAAATTACTGGTACAAATTTTTGTGGCAATTTATGGGGCAGGCCTATATTCAGCAGTGAAGTAGTGAAGTACCCGTGTGGTGGCGGCTCGTTAAAAGAATACTACCACTCCATCTCATCCGTTGGATCTCGTAAAAGGCGAGTAAGGAATTAAACTGTACTAAGCACCCAACAGCGCATGGTGGCGATGGGCTCACCACCTATCACACCAAGTGTATTATATTGTTTTGGTGAAACGTGGATTGTGGCAGTCATCTGTTTTTGCAGTGAGTGCCCAGTCTCTGACTAACCCTTATAGGATACAGTCGTGATCTTATGTATGTACGAGGGTGGATTGAAAAGTACTCGGCCTAACACAGATCCATTCAATTCTAAAAATCAAATCTACCCACATTATTTAGTTCAGTTCAGACTAGTTCATTGTGTGAAGTTCGAAACGTGTGCGATAATTAGTTGTGATTTTATAAATTTATTAACAAAGTAATCGGTCATAATTTCCGCGAATGGAGCAAATCGAGCAGAGTGCCGTCATTAAGTACCTCCATAAGAAGGGGCTATCATCAAAAGCCATCCATGATGACATGGTCAGTACATTAGGCGATTGTGCTCTGTCATATTCATCCGTCAAAAAATGGATAGCAGAATTTAAGCGTGGTAGAGAGAGTGTGAAAGATGAACCCCGCTCTGGAAGGCCTTCGACGTCAACTACTGACGAAAATATTAAAAAAGTACTTGATTTAATAATGGGAGACCGCAGATTAAAAATTAGAGAGATAGCCGAGATTATAGGCACCTCTTATGAACGAACTCAAAACATCATTGTCAACGAGTTGGGTTTCCACAAGGTGTCTGCGAGGTGGGTTCCGCGACTGCTTTCAGTTGAACAAAAAAGGACGCGATTGACTATTTCACGCGACTGTTTGGAGTTATTTGAAGCCGATGCAGATGATTTTTTGAATCGTTTTGTTACTATGGACGAAACATGGGTTCATTACTGTACACCGGAAACAAAACAACAATCAAAACAGTGGAGAAACCTGGTTCACCACCCCCTAAAAAGGCTAAGTCGATTTTGTCGGCAAATAAGGTGATGGCTTCAGTATTCTGGGACTCGAAAGGTGTGATTATGATTGATTATCTTGAAAGGGGTCAGACTATAAACTCTGATTACTACTGCACCTTACTACGTCGTTTACGAGAGGAAATAAAAGAAAAACGTCGAGGAATGCTCAGAAGAAAAGTCCCGTTTCATCAAGATAACGCCCGTGTTCACACGTCAGTACAGTCAATGGCTGGAATTCACAACTGTGGCTTTGAACTGTTACCGCATCCGCCGTATTCACCTGATCTGGCACCATCAGACTTCTTTCTGTTCCCTAACCTAAAAAAGCAATTGGGAGGTCAAAGATTTTCGACAAACGACGAGGTCAAAGCAGCTGTAGACGCATATTTTGACTCTAAGGAAGAATCATTTTTTTTAACGGTCTAAATGCTTGGAAGGGGAGGTGGCAAAAGTGTATTGAACTTGATGGTGATTATGTAGAAAAATAAAAATATAACTGATTTAGTATGTGTTTATTTTCTTGGTTAGGCCGAGTACTTTTCAATCCACCCTCGTATGTATGAAGTAGTGATAGGCTGAAATGTAATTATTTGTAGTCATAAGTTGTTCCAGGCTTAAATCCCAGCCAATTTAACTATTTGCTCACACACAAAATGGGTTGAAATTTTTATTTATATTATAGGCGAGGAAGAATTTGAAGACGCCGAAGAGGTTGAGGCGAGCCCTGCCGAACGTTTGAGACAACTGTGTTTGGACACCTCCAATGGAGCTCATTACCAAGGTAAATTTTTAACTGTTAAATATAAATATTAATTATTATTTTTAAGAAAAATCTATGCCTTTATGCATATGCATCTTCCTGGAACATCAGAATAAATAAATTGCGTTTACCAACCCGCCTACAAAGCGTGGCAATCTGGCAATCTATGGGGGAGGCCTGTGTTTGAAAGTGGACTGGGTGGTAATTGTACTAGGTGATGAAACGAGCAAAAAATTCACCTGATGGTAAGTGTAACGTCTGCCCATAACAAATGCTGTGTCACCAGTAAATTTCTATTTGTCCATCACCCTGAGACAGAAGTTCTTAAGTCTCATAAGCCATTACCGTGAAGTAGTAGTGTGCAAATATTACTGTTTTGGTTTGAATGGCACTGAGAGCTAGCGTAATCACTGGGCATATGAGACTTAAGAACCTATGTCTCAGGGTGATGGGCACAGTGTGGTGTCACACAGAAATTTTCTGGGTGGCACAGCATTTGTTATGGGCAGAGGTTGCACTTACCATCAGGTGAACGTTTTGCTCATTTCATCACTTTATGCAATAAAAAAAAAAGCCCAGTGATTACGCTAGCTCACAGTGCCATTCAAACAGTCAAAGTAATATTTGCACACTATTGTTTAACGGCAGTATAACTGGCCCTGGGGTGGTACCAACCTAGACAGATTCCTGCATAGGAATCCTTCCACCATTGTCCATTGTTAATTCTATATGTATACAACTTTGTAAACATTGTTACAGACTGCGAGGATGCCGAGATCACGGAGGAGTGATCGATACGCACAGAGAGCATATAATTTCACATTTTAATTTATTCACTGGCTGATAGTGTTCACTGGTGCCACACGGTTAGTTCAATGTGCAGCGGTGATGTGAAAAGACTGGAATTATCGCTCAATAATACTTCGTTTTATATAAGTGCAACAAAGCGATGTTTGCATTAAAGGTGGCTAATGCTCTATGCTTTGCCAGAGTGCAGTGTATCTTTAGTTCCCTTAAAAATATTGCATGTGACATCGTTTTAATTTGATAAGTTATCATTTGATTGATTCAAAATGTATGCGTCAAATTCATGAGCAAATAGTTAAGGTTGGCATATCCATTGCATTAGTGTTGTATGTATTTGAAAGTTATAGGCTGTAAGATGGCAACCACGAATGTATATGCTATAGGAAGTCTCCTAATATGTATGTATTCCAAAGTGTTGAGTGTGTGCATGTTAATAATTTTAAGGCGAATTATTCCTTATATACTTTCCTACATGGAATCTCGTTGTTTTTGGCTAATGATAGTTCTCTCAAAGTTATATTCATCTTGTAAACTCAATAATATTATTGTTAATTTTCATTTCTTTCACTAGAACTATATTTTATATACATTTCCCGCCAAAAATTTGCACACATTGTTAACTAAAATGGCGCACACGCTAATGTTTTTAAGTATGTAAGACATAAAAGCTTTGATATGTATTTTAAGTGATTAATACACCAATTATTGTTAAAACATTCAATAATAAAACTATGGATAATAGAGATATTCGTTTCTTTATAATATAATGAAAAACAGAAAATTATATTTATTTCTATTTCAGATTAAAATAATTCTTCGAATAACGACTTAGTGAAACAAACTACGAGGGTGGATTGAAAAGTACTCGGCCTAACACAGATCCATTCAATTCTAAAAATCAAATCTACCCACATTATTTAGTTCAGTTCAGACTAGTTCATTGTGTGAAGTTCGAAACGTGTGCGATAATTAGTTGTGATTTTATAAATTTATTAACAAAGTAATCGGTCATAATTTCCGCGAATGGAGCAAATCGAGCAGAGTGCCGTCATTAAGTACCTCCATAAGAAGGGGCTATCATCAAAAGCCATCCATGATGACATGGTCAGTACATTAGGCGATTGTGCTCTGTCATATTCATCCGTCAAAAAATGGATAGCAGAATTTAAGCGTGGTAGAGAGAGTGTGAAAGATGAACCCCGCTCTGGAAGGCCTTCGACGTCAACTACTGACGAAAATATTAAAAAAGTACTTGATTTAATAATGGGAGACCGCAGATTAAAAATTAGAGAGATAGCCGAGATTATAGGCATCTCTTATGAACGAACTCAAAACATCATTGTCAACGAGTTGGGTTTCCACAGTTGAACAAAAAAGGACGCGATTGACTATTTCACGCGACTGTTTGGAGTTATTTGAAGCCGATGCAGATGATTTTTTGAATCGTTTTGTTACTATGGACGAAACATGGGTTCATTACTGTACACCGGAAACAAAACAACAATCAAAACAGTGGAGAAGATCTGGTTCACCACCCCCTAAAAATGCTAAGTCGATTTTGTCGGCAAATAAGGTGATGGCTTCAGTATTCTGGGACTCGAAAGGTGTGATTATGATTGATTATCTTGAAAGGGGTCAGACTATAAACTCTGATTACTACTGCACCTTACTACGTCGTTTACGAGAGGAAAGAAAAGAAAAACGTCGAGGAATGCTCAGAAGAAAAGTCCTGTTTCATCAAGATAACGCCCGTGTTCACACGTCAGTACAGTCAATGGCTGGAATTCACAACTGTGGCTTTGAACTGTTACCGCATCCGCCGTATTCACCTGATCTGGCACCATCAGACTTCTTTCTGTTCCCTAACCTAGCAAAGCAATTGGGAGGTCAAAGATTTTCGACAAACGACGAGGTCAAAGCAGCTGTAGACGCATATTGTGACTCTAAGGAAGAATCATTTTTTTTTAACGGTCTAAATGCTTGGAAGGGGAGGTGGCAAAAGTGTATTGAACTTGATGGTGATTATGTAGAAAAATAAAAATATAACTGATTTAGTATGTGTTTATTTTCTTGGTTAGGCCTGAGTACTTTTCAATCCACCCTCGTATTTTTTATGAAATTTACATGGAATTTGCGATAATTATGGATTGGTGATCTCAGTAGGGAGGGTTTAAATAAAAAATTAAATACGTAAACGAAGTCGTGGTTTTAGATAGTAATTTATTATTTGCTTTTTCTTATCGGCTGTACAACGTCTTGTGGTTACTGTATCATTTGCTCGTTTGATGTTGGTTTAATGACGCTTTCCCTACGTTGCGGTGTGGTGAAGATATAGTGACAAAGGAAGAGGTAAAGGGTATGCTTAGATGCTTTGAACGCGTAGAGTGAATGGATATAAGAATTTTGAGGAAACATATACATGAGGCGAGTGTGAATGGGCAACTCGGTAAAGGAGCACGTGAGCGAAGGTATCACGATGAGGGGCTACTGTGTAACTCTGGTTGATTTCGTGATCGGTTTCATTTGATCATACGCCAAAATAAAGCCGATCACAAAACCAGCCAGAGGAACTTTTATGGAAAAGCCGCGTCAAAAGTGCCCGCAATCGACAAGCTTGTATAAAAAGGCATACGAAAGTAAAAGCAGCGGTTGATGTGTCAATTTTTTTTTTTAATTGGATAAAGTGACGAGACGTTCAAAACGTTCACCTCATGGTAACTGCAGTAGCCCATAACAAATACCGTGTCTCCCAGAAAATTTCTGTGTGACACCACACTGCGCCCATCACCCTGAGACATCAGTTCTTAAGTCTCATATGCCTGGTGATTACAACAGCTCTGTGCCCTTTAGACCGCAAGAAGATTAATGTTTGCATACCTTCACGGCACGGTTTGTAGCGAATGGGAAGATAATATGGTCTGTGCCTAAGGGGAAAGAGGCGTGACTGTATATGAACTCTATTTCAGGAGGCGGGTAGTGTTAAAAAATCTGATCGAAATTGCCATTTGAGTGTCGTGATTGTATTTTTTGTTTAGTTGCCCCAAGTATTAGTAATGTTAATAATAGTGTTAGTGATATTTTTCTGAGAAACTAAAACTTTTTAATGATGTTTTCCTTGCTATTTCGACTACGGCGACATCTTCCAGTAAAAATGAGAGGATTTCATCTCTCATCTTTTATGATGCTAGCTATAAAGTTGAAATTAATACCACCGCTTACAGGCCACACTTGTATAAAAATTAGCGATCAGTTACTTGACATGGCTTTAATTAGGTTGTTATTAAGCTGCATTATTTTCTCAATTTTAACTTGATATTTTGTTAATTTGCGACTCTATTGTAGAAATTACTGACAGGTATGAGTTGATGAAAAGTAAGATCCATGTCATAAAATATGCTATGTTGTATACTAGAAAATCTGTGTACGTTGGCTGACAAAGATTTTCCATACATCATCATACAGTTACAACAGGAGCAAGAATAACTATAAATAGTTTTAATCTAAAATGGCGGAAATAACAGGTTAAAATCATCATATGATGTTTTTATTTCTAAGTCAGATGAGTGATGACACTCCGGATTAAGGTCATTTCGGTTTTAAACGCAATTATGGGAAATAAAACTCAACTGTACACTACTGCTTTTTATTAGGAAAACACAATACATTATACTTCATTTTTTATTTTAACAATTAAGAAATATAGCGTCGCGAGAAAGAAAACGTACATTTGTACTTTTTAGAATCATGCACGAAAAAATTCTATATAAAATAAAATATTTTTCCAACAAAACTCAACTGTCATCTATGTTATACCTAGATTGTCTATGCCCCCGGTTGTTTTTTTATTAATCACCAGTCTCGAGCCGCGTTTACTTTGACACTTATAATTATTATATTTATAATCTAGCAACCTCAATTCTAAACTTAAATTTTGATTACTATAGTAACCGTAAAGAAAGATACTATTGTACAGGCCGTAATCACACGAAGTCGCCACATTAGCATCATAAAAGATGATTAGGTTGTTATTGCATATCGATTTTAAGCCGTTTGCGCGATTAGAAAATTGTTAATATTGGACGTTTTAAAAACGCAATGCAATAAACCCGATTTAACTATAACTTTTACGAGTGCGATCACCCGTGATTACGTTTTTTGTAAGAAATATTCGTAGTTTGTGTTATAATACTTTATTGAACACATTGACGAATATACTGTTCATACAGAGCTTGTCCCAATTGCTTAAAAAAAAACATTTGTCTGAAATTTAAATTTCGAATATAGCATAATGAAAAATTATAATTTTTAAAAGTTGTATAATTTATTAGATGACAGTATAACTAATCTTATATAAATTGCAATTAACATAAATAATTAACATTTATTTTTTATTAAGTCAATTCTGCTGACATATATTTAACCTGACAAACAAGTAAACAAAACATTTTGGATATATTCATCCATTTAACACTCACACAGAGACATCCACTCTGTTGAAACAAGCTCTGAAGTGTTCCCAAACTTCGAATATCATCTTTATACTATCGACAGTTGACAATAATATAAAGTGTACGTCCTACGGATAGAGGACAGTCAGATACACTTAAACCGGAATAGTGTTAGAACACAAGTGGGATATTTATGCCTTCACGCTTGTCCCATCATGGCGTAAAACTATACATGTCCATGTTGAAAATGTAAGTCACTGTCGAGCGCGTCATTTGGTCAATTTCACAAATGAAGCGATCGACAGTGACGTCACTTTTCTTACCTTGGACAGAGTATAGGCATATAAATGCTATAGAAAAATTCTATTTGTGCAAATAGGTAGTGATATGTCCTGTTACATTTCACTCCGTATTTAAACTTTTCTTTCATTCTTATTTAGATTTTATAAAAAAACGCTTTTAAAAAAATAAGTATTCACATCTTCAAGCTTGCAATTCCTTAACGCGTAGGCAGAATTCAAGGGGATTTAATAATTATGCTGAGCTATAATTAATGCATTTAAAGGATAAGGCTTAGTACATATAATTTATTATTACTATTTAATATGAACAGTTCTATATGAATAAATGGTAAAGTATTCTGCCTATCCCCTTCGCAATTGCCCGCGTGAAAATGTGTCTAGACATCTTTATCTCGCATTCTACCAATATTTTTCACTAATGCGTCTTTGAGATATAACCATACCTTTAACCCAAGGTTATTTGAGTGGTTCCAACAGACTATCCGGTTAAATCCAAAACTATCCGGTTTAAAGTTCCATAACATCACGCCGAAGTGGTCAACGCGTTGTCACTCGGTATGAGGGTATCCATTTTGCTTTCCACAGTTTGTTCTTCCGTACCGTTCACCTCTGTATCATTCTCGTCTCTGTCCATTTCTTCTTCTTTCTGTTCCTGTTTGTCTTCATTATCAACGGGTTTGGATTCGCTATCCGTGGTTTCTTGGCTAGAGGTGTCCATTGTGTCTGGTTTAGTTTCCTCTGGCTCGGGCTCAGTTTCCTCATTTTGTGCTTCTGTTTCTTCATTCTGTTTCTCTGGTTTGGTCTCGCTTTCTTCCTTTTTGTCTTCTTGTTTGTCTGGAAAATTATTTTATTTGATCATTTTCTGTGCTACTTGCGGTTGTTGCGTAAGACAATATTACATCCATGGTCGAATCAGGGAGAAAAACTAACTGGTAAGAGATCAGGAAAATCTCTTGGCTGCCATAGACCAGAATAACCATCAAATGTGCAAAGACCTAAAATAAACAGACTGGTGACAGACAACAGAGTCAGTGCCTGTCAAGTAACTCTGTCCAGCAGTGGACTATACATATATATGTCTGTTGTAATGGATTTGACCAGAATAAGACCCACTGATCTTTAAGACACTGAATCCCTTATATGTTCTAGATTTTATTATCTGTAGGAATGTGACGGGAATGTGACACTGTAATACATGTGAATCAGCGTTTTAATGTTCTGTGTTAACAAACATATGCTTAGGCTGGTATTGCTTAGTGTTGTCTTATTCAGGTCAAATCCATAATATATTAAACAGTAGTTTTAACATGTTACTACTGTTTCAATTGATACTGCTGCTTAGAGAATGGTTTCTGTGCTTCTGATACTGACCTACAAGTAGCTGTTCCATGTCTCAGGTTGTAAATGTGAAAATTTTGTCTTTAAACACACCCACGGATTTTTGAAGTAACTAAATATATTCTTGGCTCAATTTGTTAATTTCTGCCATAAAGGTTGTTTTAAACATTTTTTGAACACTTCCCAACACACAAAGCTAGTTGAGAAAGAGAGAAACTCACCAGTTTCGTCAACTTCCATGGGCGTCTCTTTCTGCTCGTCTCCATTTACCTTCTGTGGAATAGAATACCAATTAGAATTCATCTAAAACAACTTAAGCAGCTAACCCCCCTATCCAACAAAATACGATTTAGATAACGTCACAAACATGTAACTAGACACAACAGAGGTAACCTCACCCGCACCCTACCAACTAAACTCAATTACTTAACTACTTCAAGATTAAGTTATAGTTACTTGTATTCATGTTAGCTTTCCAACTTAACTATGGTTAAAATTATAAATTTTCCAATTCAATTATAAATATAAATTACTATGAATTTTACATATTTGACCGAAATAATCTACACATTTAGTACACAGTCAACTGTTAACACTTGTAAAATAATGAATAAAACTTAGTTTCTTTTGAGTAAATGGAATTATTTTCTTGTTTCAAACATTAGAGTAGAATATTAATCAATGTTAACCATAGCCTGCTTGCCATATTGTGGACCTTGGGTCATTTCCCTTGGGACATTCATCACAAACCGTGCAGGATATTATACTGCCACAAGAATACACGTAAACAACGCTCGCTCGTCCAAACCTACCACTGAATGTAATGCTCATGGAGATTGGAGGTAGGTATGATGCAGTGTCAGAATCACGAGGGCACAACACAACCGGACTGGTCGAGATTCGAAGGGGATCCGCGGGGTACGGTGAACTCTGACTACTACACAATGGGTTCGTACTTCATAATATATTCTTCGTTTTCAATAATACTGTATCTCAGAGGTTAACGGTATTAAACGCCAAAATACAAATTTTACGGGACAGACATAAATTCATTCAGAGCATGCGACGCCATTTAAATGCCATTTTATGAACGTAACTGTCTATGCAGATAATTTGGACCAGATTAACTGTTTTTGAAAATATTTACTCAAGTAGAGCTGGTTCTTACGATCTCATCAGTATGATAATCAAATTTTCACAATAGAGAGTTACAATTGTATACTTCTGAGGTACAGAATAGTAAGAACGCAATTAGCAGTTGCTTTACTGCCCCTCATACGGCTGACACTGCATTAAAAAAATCTCCAGATCGTATCGTATTTGAAAGGAAATCTTTCCAAGGATGATGGAAACGAGCGAGTGCCATGTAAGCATACTCTTACTGCACTGTAATATATCTTCCTTAGTTGCAAGCTTCTGGTCTTAACCGACAGAATGTAGTTGTGATAAAAATTGAAGAACATGGACAAGTTTCATCGGTAATTCAGTAAATAATATATGAATAAAAGTAATAGTCTATGGTGAAATACAGAGTTTATCAAACACCATACCATCCTGTCTTTAATTTGTTTGTACATAAATAGTTGTATTTTACGGGCAAATTACAAGTGTTAACATGTTAAACTCAGTTCGATAACTCTAAAAATCAAAGAACCTAATTCCGCTTTGCCTTTTTGTCGGCGGTACGTCGCTGTCCCTTCGACTGGCTTCGGTGTAGACGCTGTGCGCGGTTTCTTTTTCTAAACGCGATAGACATAAGGTTCAAAATACAGCGAAAATTCCATATCAAAATACATGATGATAAAGAAGTTGTCCCTTCAATAAAACTACTATGAAACCTATCGATACATACAAAACAGTGTCCTTCGTCCGGCAGTAGAGACTGAACATACATACAGTCACGCCATATAAGGGGGTAGGCAGAGACCACACATGTAGCCCACTTTAAGCCCCCGAAGAAAACGAGACGTGACGGGCGGCGAATCACGTTTGCCGTCCATTTTAGTATGAGACAAAAAAACTGTGTTACGACCTGAGGGGCACTGATAGCGAGTGTAATTACTGGGCATATGATATGACTGAATAGTAAAATTTGTTTCTTATTTTGAAATCAGTTTGTGAAGCTAACCTACGTCATTGGCGCCTTTTGCTAGCGCCAATGACGTAGGTTTAGGGTACGGACTGCGAAACGTGACGTCGCAGGTTCGAGCCCGCAATTCGACTATTATGGTGGACCGTCTAGCACAAGATTCTAAGCTTAGTTGGAGTGGTTAACAGTAATATAAGTATTGTTAATAGCATTGCTGGTATTCTTTTAAAATGTCCAGGTCCACTCGTGGACTGTTTAAATGTTGGTGTAAAAAAACGATCATGTTCTATGAATTGCTTAAATCTCTACCTGCTGGCTTTCCCTCTGTAACTTCGCTCGGCTTGCGCGCTGGATGTTGATGAGATCTCCTCATCTTGTTCTTGCTTTTTCTGTCTTTTCGTCGGCCGCGCTTTCGTCTTCTCTTTCTCCTTCTCCGGCTCCTGTTTCTCTTCCGTCTCCTCCTGTTCTTCTTCTTCTGTCTCTTCCTTCTCATTCTCTAGTTCCGGTGATGCTTCTTTAGGGTCCTCCTGTTTTATATAAGAAGGAAAGATTATGTAAGAACACTCCAAATATTATATTTATATACAATAAATATTAAATGCGTGTTAAAAGATAGTTGGACGCTGTTTAGCAATAATATGTCAACCCACACAGTAATGTGGTGTGTGCGGTGTGGTGTGGTGCGGCGTTGAGTGCGGTGTAGAGTGGTGTGGCGTTCCGTGCGGTGTAGTGTGATGTACGGTGTAGTGTGGTGTGCGGTGTAGTGTGGTATACGGTGTAGTGTGGTATGCGGTGTAGTGTGGTATGCGGTGTAGTGTGATATGCGGTGTAGTGTGGTGTGGCGTTGCGTGCGGTGTAGTGTGGTGTGGCGTTGCGTGCGGTGTAGTGTGGTGTGCGGTGTAGTGTGGTGTGGCGTTGCGTGCAGTGTAGTGTGGCGTTGCCTGCGGTGTAGTGTGGTGTGCGGTGTAGTGTGGTGTGGCGTTGCGTGCGGCGTGGTGCATAGTGTGGTGTACAGTGCGGCGTGGTGTGTAGTGTGGTGTACAGTGCGGCGTGGTGTGTAGTGTGGTGTACAGTGCGGTGTGGTGACCACCACGGTGACTGACCAGCAGCAGCACGGTGTGCTGTCCGCCGGCAGACACGCGCGAGGCCGGCTTCCCGGCGAAGGCGGCCGCGCTGGCAGGCGTGGGCTCGGCCGCGTCGCTGGCAGCGCCCGTGCCCAGCTGCCCCTCGCTGCCCATGCCCCACGAGTACACCTCACCTGCAACAGGAACGATGCTTTTACATACATATAGTCAACACGCAGACTTAAGAAAATCTACTAACGTCGTAGTAATCTATGGGGAGGCCTATGTTCAGCATTGGACTACTGATCGGATTCATCATCATTATCACCATTTCAGCCTATCACTAGTCCACTGCTGAACATAGGTCTCCCCCATAAATTGCCCCAAAAATTTGTACCTCTAATTTTGGAGTGTTTGCAATAGTTGCCACGCTTGGCAGGCGGGTTGGCAACCGCAATTTATTTATTCAGATTTTCCAGGACATACTGCTGCCCATCTTCTGATTTATATTTTCCTTCTGTCGACTTTTACGACAACCACAGGATGAGATGGAGTGAGTTCATAAACTCAAAATACATAAGCGGATAAAGGACAGCAGGATCTCAGATAGTGATGTACCTACTCGGAAGATGCTCACACCAGCAGTGGACAACGGACTAAGAATGTGTATTCTCAGTCAGGTGTGTGTCCGTTACACACTTTTGCAGCAGTGTTGCTTGCAAGCTTAAAATATTAATTCAGGACTTACCAGTGTCGGTGACTGCGAAGGAATTGCAAGTGCCCGCCGCTATGCAGATGCAGTTTTTATTCTGCAGCTTCGGTATTGGCTCCAGCATTTCGGCGTCTCCGGACTTTTCGCCTAATCCTAATCTGCGAAACGAAATCTATTTTGAGACATTATTATTTATGAGAGTTAGTTACGACGCTGGTATACCAGAGCTGTCCCGGTTGACTACGGGTTTTTAGCTGATTGATGTCTAGCAGAGTAGAATAGCACCTACCTCTTTACTACTGAGGTGTCGTAAGAGGGGATTAAGGTATTGTATGGACAGACTTTATTTGTGCAGAATAACACCAGAATATACAAAGCTGTCACTATACTGATCGTGGGAACGCAAAAGGCTTTTTTTTAACTATTAACATAATGGCGGCGATATGGTCCCATCACGTTTGCCACGGGGGAAAAGTGGGCTACGTGTGTAGCCTCTGCCTACTCCTTTATATGGGAAAAGTGCGTGACTATATGTACGTCTCAAGGTGATGGGCGTGATGTCACCAAATTGTTCTGGGTGACACAGCATTTGGCAGATGTTACACTTTTTTTTTTTTTTTTGAAGTTATGAGATAACCAAAACGTTCACCTGATGGTAAGTGCAATGTCCGCCCATAACAGATGCTGTGTTACTCAGAATATTTCCCTGAGGTGGTACATAGACGGCTTCCCACATGGGAATCCTACAATGTTTTGTCACTTCATTTTTATACTTTATCGTGACGTCACACCGTACCTGCCGTACTCCGTGCGTCCGACGGCGTACACCTGTCCGTTGGTGTCGAGCGCCAGCGAGTGGTGCTGCCCGCAGGCCACGCCGCTCCACGCGCAGTTGGCGCGCGTAAACGCGTCGCACTCCGTCGGCGAGAATATCGCCGTCTTGCGTTTCTCCCCCGTTATACCTGCCGATCAAATCAAATCAAAATTATTTTAATGGTGGTAGGATTCCTATGCAGGAATCCGTCTAGGTAGGTAACACCCCAGGGCCAGGTATTCTACCGTGAGGCAGTAGCATGCAAACACTCTGTGTTTCGGTTTGTAGCTGGGCATATAAGATTTAAGAACAGATGCCTCAGGGTGACTGCCGCAGTGTAGTGTCACACAGAAATGTTCTGGGTGACACAGCATTTGTTATGAGCAGACGTTGCACTTACCATCAGGTGAACTTTTGCTCGCTTCATCCCTTTACCAAAAAAAAAAATTAAGTTAAAACTACCACTATGGAGCAGTAGTATGGTGGCCCAGAACGAATCTTACTACTGCTGGAATGTTTGGCCACAACAGGATGCATGAGAACAACCCCCTCAGCAGCCCTTGAAGTCATGTTGGATCTGCCACCACTGCACCTGTATATCCAACAGGAAGCAGCTTTGGCGGCCATAAGACTTAAGACTCTGAATCTCTGGAACGACAACAAGATCCCACACACCAATATATTTAAAGAACTCATTGAAGAAATGCCAGTTCTACAGGCTGTGTATGACAGGATCCCCAAACAATTTGTCTTTGATAAAAAGTACAAAATACATTTACATGAGGATCATCGCACTGAGGAACTGAATCCACAAGAACTCAGGATCTTCACAGATGGCTCCAAAACAGAGACAGGTACCGGTTCTGGAACCGTCTCAAAGACCTAAACATTCGAATAAGCACATCACTTGGTATACACAACACTGTGTTTCAAGCAGAGTGTATGGGCATTATCGAAGCAGCATCGGCCATAGCAGCAAGGAAAGTTAAAAATCATCAATCATTCAAATCATCAATCAATCATCTTTCAACAAACATCTGTTTTCTTTAGGTGTCACGGACAGCCCTCTGTGCAGTGCCTGCATGGAAGAGGATGAAACAGCGGCCCATGTCCTGCTGGACTGCCCAGTGGTCGCAGAATACCGGGCTAAGTATCTCGGTTCGCCGAATCTGTCCCCGAGGTCGTGGGCAACACCAAAGGTTTGCTGCGGTTCCTGGAGGAGATAGGTTGGCACGAATAAACCTATTATTCCTGCCCCAACGCAAAATATGCGCATAGACGTGGAGTTGCGGAAATCAGCCCGAAGCAATCTACCATCTAAGTTAAAACTATTTATAATTGTAGTGTCGATAAACATAAGAATGTTATTCATCATAATTACATTGCTGAAAATACTCCCTTCCTTAGTCACCTGCACACCTGCTGTTTACCGACTTCCCGCAAAATACAAGCATGAGACATGAAACGAGGTGCTTGAGAAACTTATTTCCCTATGGTTGTCAGTGTCAAGATGACCACTTACATAAGATTGACATTGTATTAAAAGTAACTGTTTCCTGCCACATTCTATTTTGAGATTTTTCTGACATGTCCCTTGACAGATTGGAAGAGATTCGCCACAGAACAACTAAACACTTCATTTATCATAGATTACTAGTGGTTTAATTCCTCTGCAGGAATCCGTTTAGGTTAAGTATCACCACAGTGCCAGTTATTCTGACGTTAAGTAACATATGCAAATAAAACTGCTTTTGTTCTGAGACTTATTATTTTACAGATATTAGTATTACATGATATATTATTATAAAGATGTATGTGGTTTATGGTAACTAAAGTATGAAATAAATGCTTTGGTTCGGATTTGATCAATATATCTTTGCAATTTTTTATCGATTACTGTTCTTGATCTTGTTATCGAGATAATAAGAGGAAAATCTACGAAGAAATCGAAGATTTAGACGAATTCGAAAAAATGCATTTTAGAGGAAACATTTAAATAAAACTACTTTTTTACGGATTTTATCGCGTTTAATTTTGAACTATTTTTACCCGACGTTTCGGACGCTTTACAGCACCCATGGTCACGGGGGGACTGAGGTGACAGTTGTCCCGATGTCATAGTTAACCCGGAGTACCTTCAGCTTTTAATTATTATTTTTAGTCCGATCTACGCAGAAAGAGCTTACTGTGTCTTGAAGCCTTGCAGTGGTATGCTTGGTTTTTGATTTAATTTTATTAATAATAGGATCCCAAGCCGGTGGTAATACCCAACCATCTTCCCTATTGAAATTAGGATGTTTTTTAATTTCAATAGCCTCGCGAATCATCCTTGGTAGGAATCGGTGTTCTTTTGCAAGGATTTGTGGTCTATCAAATCTGATGTAATGGTTGGGATGATCCAGAACATGGTCACAGACTGCAGACTTCCTAGAGCGACGATGCTTCACATCAGCTATGTGTTCTTTATCGCGGGTTTTAATGGTGCTGTAAAGCGTCCGAAACGTCGGGTAAAAATAGTTCAAAATTAAACGCGATAAAGTCCGTAAAAAAGTAGTTTTATTTAAATGTGTAATATTCGCGTAAATAAAAGAAAACATTAGAGGAAACATTGTTTACTGTATTCTATCTCATTCTCTCGGAGCATAAATACTATAGAAGTACAGTGAAACCTGGCTAAGTGGGATCTAAAAAGACATATTTTTATCACTTATAGAGGCTTTTCTATATACCGTTTCCCAAATAGACAGATTAACATGACAGTTGTCTTATTTATAGAGGGTTCTAGATTTAATTTATCAGCGGCTGTTAAAGACACTGTCGTTTCGGCATTCCAAGCACTTTTATTTACTTCTTTATCTTACAAATTCTTAGTACTGACAAACACAGCAAGTATGGAATGGATTGCTTTGATTTGAACAAACGCGTCATATTGGGCTACATAGTCCCAATTATAGAGGTCAACATCAAAAAAATCTAAGAAATCAAGTCTCAGTTATGAAGGTTTGAAAATTCCCAGTAACAGAGGTATATCAATGTAATAGTGTATGGACCTCATTGTACTTATCCTTGTTTGTCTCCTTTTCGTTTCATCGGGTTTTAAATCACAAAGATTCTAAAGAAGATTTCACTTAAAAATATCAAAAATGTTTTACCAAGTTGTCCATAGTTATTGAGACCCCAAGCGAAGACCCTGTCTCCTCCAGCATCCAGTATGAAGGTGGCGTGGTAGCCCGCCCACACTCGCGAGGCGCCACACTTCAGGATCACCTTGGACGGCACCAACAACGCGCCTGCAAACCGACAACTAGCTATTAGCGACCTAAAGGAATCAGGAATCAACATCATCTAACTCAGAAGTAGTGTTGCCAAATTTCGAGACGGAATGTAAAAATAATCGGGAGTTTAGTTCAGCGAAGTCAGATTTTTTAAAATGGTTAGTACAAGAAATAAAACCAAAACAACTTAGGAAAACTAGATAAATTCAGAGGTTATTGAAAAATTGGGAGATTTGGCATCCTGATCAAGGGTGAATCGGGATGTGTCAACAATAATGGTGGCTCCGGCTGGGATTCGAACCCAGGACCCGCGGCGTTCTAATCAGGTACTCTAACCACTATGTACTTTATACCTAGATTTATAAAGTTTCAGACTTCGATATGAAGATCGATCACTCACTGAATCCTTGTCTGGCATCCCGTGAAGCAGAGCGTTGAGACAATCTACCCAATTGGCCCTGTTCTCCGCAGCCCATTGTGTATACTGAGCCAGATGTCTGTAAGAAATTACAATAATTATTTACCAAAAATTACTTTAGCATCACCACTGCCACATACATTTTTATTAGAACTACTTTAGACATTAAAGTTTCCTAGGAGCTGCTTTACGACAATTCTAACGGCGATGCCGAAAATAAGGCGTCTTACCACTATGCTATCGGCACGTTTCTATATTTATAAAGCAAATAAATATCATACTTACAGACAATACAACTAGATGGTCTCCACCCGAAGCAATGCCGGCTGCAGTTTCTCCAATATCAAGACGGACGGGTTCACGACAGGCCTTCCCTTCTCTGCCGCGAACAACTAGCCCCATACTGCCGTGTGAATCCTGGAAGCATTCCAAAAGTTAACCCCATTTGCAATATTTTTTTTAAAGAATTATTGGTTATTACTAATATGCCTGTACTAATTTCTAAAGCCTGTGATAGGAGATGATTAACAACAATAGTCGAATGACGGATTCGATCCTGCGACGTTATGTGTATTTATTGACTGATGCATTATTTACACATATTTTCATATCTAAAAAAGTGAGGAAGTGGGTATCGGGAATTCGGACAACTACAGTTAGATCTAAACAGGTTTTGTGAATCATCATTTATTGCTTTGTTTTTATTAATTGCTTTTAAACACACTTGAAAAATTTACAGATGATATAATGATAAAATAATGAAATTTGGGTCCTGATTTAGAGGCTAGTGAAAAATCGGGACATTTGGGGACACCTGGCAACGCTACCTACTACTACTAAAGCCCTCATCAGCATCATATCAGACTATCACTAGAACATAGGCCTCCCAATTTGAGGAATTTTGCCATTAAGCCCTCACCAACACAAATCATAGTGGCAAAGAAAGTTGACTGTAAGATTTAGGTTAAATCTTACCCGGAAAGCACCCCAAGCGTACACATCTCCGTTATCCAACAGCGCTGCTGAATGGGAGTCACCCGCTGCTATAGCCACATGCTTTCTTAGGTAATGTGACAGCTCGGGCCGTGCCCTCGTCCTTTTCACCGTTAGTGTTCCGACCAAGAGCGCCTTCGTCGTTGCAACCGAACGTCCACACCTGTAAAACAACATTTAATTTGTTTACGGCGAATTTATAACGCAGACACGTTGGGAATATGCCAAAGCTTAAAAAATGCAAATATATTTACATAGAATGTAAATTGTAGATTTACATAGTACTCACCAGTATTTTTTTTACTTTTTATGTCGATTTGTGAGATCGCATCTACTCTGTATTCAACCTGCCAATTAGGTCTAATCTTAAATACATAAATTGATGATGTCCTCCTGGCCGACTTTCGACCACAGTAACAACTTCTGAATACCGTGTGAATCGGTCAGGTTGGCAGCAGAATTATAGTGTTTCCGTGAGATCCTAACCTGTGCTCTATGTAATGCTCGTGCGAATAATGTCAGCACAATCACAAGACCACCACACCCGAAAACCAAAACATCTGTGATTTTGCACAAATGTTCAAATATTCTATTTCACGGTCACAATATTGTGAACCCCCACAATACAGGTTAATCCACACAACGTTTTGTTTCAGTATTTAATGCGAAGTTTTCGTAATAAACTAAAGCCGCCGTGGTTCAAATCGACGTTTATTATTAACTTCGTTTTAACCCCATAGAGCGTGTCACCGCGGGGGTCCAGTTGCACCACAGGGGGTGTCATAATGTGCAAAAGCTGATAAAATATAAATTTAGTTCACATTGATTAATGTTACCTTAGTTCAGAAGCTTGTTTTGTGTTCATCTTGGAGTACGTAGTAATGAATTTAATGTATACCAATGGTCGCCCTGTGATCGAAATATCGAAATTCGGTAGTAATTCATAAAATTTTTGTTTGTATGTTATTGAGTAATTATTAGTTGGCAACATTTTAAAATTCTTTAGCGACAATCTCTAGCATGTGCCAATGTTTTACCACAAACTGTTATGTGATTGACAACGGCAGTATGAACGTAAACCAACGACAGACTCACTCAGTACAGACATAAATGATTAACGTTTTGTTTTATTAAATTTAATGTCGTTGTAACAAATACTGTATATGATCCTTTGTGCGCGCCATAGGCTTAAAAAGGGTTACAAAGTTTTCTCTTCACATTTTAATATATAATAGATACATAGCATAGTCCCCAGTTACATGTAGAAATGTTGCATTCAAATTCGATCTTGTGATTTCACTCTCATCACGCCCAAAGAAGTATCACTTTACCATTTTATTTTTAATTTCAATAAAAATTATATATTTTACCTTGCCATCACTGTCCAGAGCAACTGTGTGCATCCCACCTGCGCATACATCCACTATTTTATCTCCCAGTGTTGACACATAACTGAACCTGGAATCGAACAGACAATGTCAATTATCCACAAGTATGACCACAGGTGATAAAATAATTTTATTAACGTTTTACTGGTGGTTGGACTTGGTATGTAGGATTACATCTAAGTAGGTACTACTGCAGTGACAGTTAAGCTGCCGTGAAACAACAGTGCGCAAACATTACTGTTTCGTTTTTGAAGGGCACTGAGATCTAGTCTAATTACTGGGCTGATGTGACTCAAGAATTTCATTTTATTTCACTCTAGAAGAGAAACTTTTATTTTGTACAATAAATAATATATTGTCTAGCCCATAGAAATAAAGACGCAATCTATATCTATATATCATCATCATCATTTCAGCCTATCACTAGTCCACTGCTGAACATAGGCTTCCCCAATGAGATTGAGATTAATGTAATTGAAAAATTTATTTTTTTCACAAGTTTACTTCCCTTTTTCTTCCTTTATTAGTAAATTGCACTCGTGCAAAGCCGGGGTGCGTCGCTACTTATAAATAAATAGAGAAGTGAGTAGTAATTTATAAAATAATAATAATTTTGAGCTCACTTTGAAGTCTCCACAACATCCTCTCCGAGGCCAAGCTGCCCCACATCTCCCTGTCCGCATGTGAACACACGCCCTCTTTTCTTAGGAGCACTCGGGATTTCCAACTGGATAGCTAAATGAACAATTAACACATTTATTGATAAATGTTCATTTCAACTATATGTAAAATAAACATTTTATGATACTCATAAATTAAAAAAATACACTAAACACACTTTTCCTACATTGTGGCTGTGTTTTACATACAAATTTCACATGATCACAGACCAAAGAGCCAACAATTTGCGGTATTTGCAAAAATGTTGGTTCTGGTTGGGATTCGAATCGATAACCCGCAGCGTAACAATCAGGTACTCTGTGCACTATGCCATGCAGTTATCAAGTTTCTTTGTCTATGGTAATTTTAATACTAATAGACAATGTTTTTTAGACCATTACAATGTGTCATTGATGTTTGACCTTGAACTTGTAACTGATAACTATAGAAATAATATTTCCATTTCCAGTCTATTATATAATGAATGGAAAGTTAAAAGCTAAATCATAAATATAGATGAGTAGAGAAGATTTCACTAATGCTATACAAAATCAGTATTCTGTATTTAATATATTCTGATCACGAGATTTAGAACTTATGGATGACGGATGCAGTGTAGTGCCGCAGAAATGTTCTGGGTGACACAGCATTTGTTATGGACAGATGTTGCACGTACCTTGAGTATTTTGGTGGTCTCATCACTTTGTACTATAAAAAAAATTTATAAAAAGATTATCTTTTTATTATTTTTTACATTAAATACAAATAACGGTTTGTAGAGTTGCTATGCGATTGTAGTAGGTTTGATTACTGCACTGGACAAATATGAATGTTGTATGGCCTACAGATAGTTATCCCAAATCACAATGCACCTATGATACAAGAGACATTTATGTATAATTGTTCATGCCTGTTATATGTTTTCTTACCATCAGCTAGGGTTGACTGGCAGAGAATGCCATAAGGCACTAGGTCTGACCATTGTTACCCTTAATTTAAGGTGTTAAACAATAAAGTATAAATAAATAAGTACATCAAATATTTTAGTTGGCCTGTTAATTTAGTTTTATTAAACAAAGTTTTCAAGAGTTTCTAAGGAAGATGATAACAAAAATCATTTAACATATTCAATTTATAGTATTACATTAATGTGTAATATATTTTCATAAGAAGTGAGTCATTAAACTAGAATTACTAAGATCATAATATGAGGTATTCACATAATTGTACATACAAGGAAAAATCATCATTTCAGCCTATTACTAGTCCACTGCTGAATATAGGCCTCCCCCATAGATTGCAGCTCTGATTTTGGAGGGATTTTGCCATAGTTGCCACGCATGACTGGCGGGTTGGCAACCGCAGTTTATTTATTTAGACGTTCCAAGAAGATACCGCTGCCCATCTCCTGGTTTGAATTTTCCCTGTCGACTTTTACAACACCCACGGAGTGACAAGGGGTGGTAGATTCTCTTAAGCCGCAACCACACAAGGAAAAATATTTTAAGCTGATATTTGAAATGCATTAAATATGTGATGGAAAAGGTTTTTTAATTGACTTTAAAAGGAAGAGGTTCTCTTCATCTGTATATATTTTTATTTCTTTATGTATGTTCGGGGTTACCTTCTTTGTTTATGAACTGAATTTAATGATCCTATTAGAATTTATTAGAAATGGAGTACTATAGGGGTGGTCCAATACAAATTTAGTCAAGTTCTGATGATGGGATCCATGATGAATTCATGAAATTCTTAAATTTGCATAAGCATGTTAGGAGCTGCAGCTGCATTATTAATCATACAGAAGCAAAGACCAAAAAAAACTTTCTTATTGCAATTTACTTGGTGAATGAAGTTAAATTAGATATTTATCACCAATAACAAAAGGAAAATAAAAAACACTGGCAGAATATATATAGATATAGAATATAGTTTTGTAGTCTGTAGGGTGTAGACTTATTCAGTGAATTTTCATAAGAAACTGATCTAATAAGACTGATTGTTGCCACTGAAGACAAGAGGACTACTTCTTTTCTGGCTCAGAATTTATTTAGAGATTTTGACAATTGATTTTCATTAAGCATAATGATTCTCATTATTATTAGTCATAAATCCATAAAATGAATTTCGTGGATTTTTTGTTTTTTTATCATTTTTAGTACACCTACTTTGGGCTGTTTAAAAAAATACTTATAAAGTATATACATGACAAAGTCAGATTATGTGCAAGTTTCGTTTTATTGATATGTATTGGAATATGCCTAACATTTAATATACATTACGTTCTTTAAACAGTACTTATTCTTATTAGAAAGGAGAGAGCGCGCCATAAATGTTTTCTGTACAATGTTATGGCGTCACTTAGTTCTTAGTTCAAATTATAAGGCGTGTTTATTGTGCATGTAAACGTGATATATTAAAAACTGTTACAATATTAATAATGGATTGAATAAAAATATATTATTACAATAATGATGCCAAAAAAGCAAGTTCTAAACTTGGCGCACTAAAACAAGTTAACCTAAAAAAATATAATTTATATGCAACGCTGACGTAACATTACGTCTTAATTCCATTGACGAAACAACAAAATTGTGCATTATGTATTTATAATGCAAATTACCTTTTAACAACAGGTTGGAAATTATTAAAACATATTTAGCGCCAACTGAAAACTCAATCTAAGCGAAGCGTTTCCCGCCATCATGCTTTGACAGGTCATTGACGTTGGACAAAAATGTAAAGAAAACAACTCTTACGTTTGTTCTATACACTTACCTCCACGTTTTTTCTTATTTTTTGGACCTGCGGTGGCTGCAGTGGCCGAAGATTTGGATGCTGTCCGTTTAACGCCTCGCGCCGCCGGCATTCTGCCTGCGAAATTGCAATGGACGCATCAATAAACAGTCCACAGAGCGCGGCAAAAGCTTTTTGCTCAACCACATTAAATATAAGGCGTTTTCACTATTTTTATAATAGGATTAGCTTCTCAAAACAACATCACTTGCATCTGCATCAATTACAAGGCTACGGCCTCATAGATTTATGCAAAGCGAAGATAGGTTACATTATGCGTTTATATAGCACTACACCATAAACCAAACAACGCACCTGTAATATACGGAAAAGTACTGTTTTGAAGGAACCTGGTTTACTTACTGTTTTAACAATAAATAGTAGTTGTAATCGAAATTACAAACGAATAAAAGAAATCACTTTGGAATAAGAGATGACGTATTATTTCAACAGAGTACAAATCCCGTGCATTTCCTACACTCGCTTCGCTTGGTCTCTGTGCCACAGATAAGACGAAATTATAGATGACTAATGGAGACTTGACGTCATAAATTTCACAGATTATAAAAAATATATTAATGTGAGAGATTCAAAAAATAATAATGCAGCATAAAAATACAATCGAACTGGGTAATTAATTATCATATTTTGATTTAAAACAATTGCTTTTGTTGATTTTGACTCCGAGATCCAAAAGAAAGCTCTTTTCGATAATGGGATTGTCAGTTTAAGTTGTACTGTTGTGTGTATTTTGATTATAATTTAGGTAAACTCCTTTAACATTATCAGAGATACAGTATGAGAAAACGTCAAAAATAAACGCCAAAGATAGAGAACTTCTTTCCCTTGAAAAAGAACAGTTAGGATGCATTGTACAGTAAGAATATGTTGTTGTGCGTTGGTGGTTTTTACTTATGTTTTAATTACTTGTTCAATAAAAGAAGAAATTACAAAAATTACATCATGCATCCCATTCCTCTCCTGAATCCCGCTTGTACATCCCATATCTTCTGTTTAGTTTAATTCATCACTCCCTTATTAGTAGTGCTTGTAGCCAGCTTCATTCTTGTCGGATACTGCCTTTTGAACTTCTACACAAACAGTCTTCAGACACCCATTTCTTCTCTTCATCAATCAACTAAGATAATCAACTGAGAATTGCTGTGCCTTACAATAAAGATAACATACGTTTCCTCAACACATTCTATATGAGATAAATATAATTATATTATACTGCGAGTTCCACACTTGAGATTCGTACTCTACTTAGTAGGGCTACGTACGTACTTGATGACATGAGACTTAAGAACTTATGTCTCAGGGTGATGGGCACAGTGTGGTATCACACAGGAATTTTCAGGGTGACACAGCATTTGTTATGGGCAGACGTTGCACTTACCATCAGGTGAACGTTTTGCTCGTTTCATCACTTTATCGAATAAAAAAAATAAAAAAAAAGATGAAATCTAGAGATTAAGATTTATTGTTATTGTGCTTACCAAAAAGAAATTAAGAAATCATTATAAGAAGTTTTCAGTCATGTAAAACACTTAAATCACTGATATTCTTTACTTTGTTGATACTCTGATTATCAAGAGTATGCCCCGAACCAATATTTGATTTTGTTCGCGTAAAAATGTTGTATGTGCAAGCCCATGCGACTTGACTTACCTTGAGCTGATGTAACTGAACAACGCTTCTGTAGCCTTTAAAACGCTTCGAATAAAGGATGCAAAAGAAATCGGACGTGCTATGCATGCAAAAAGCGACCAAAGATTGACAACGCTGACACGCCCATACGCAGGGAGATCGCCTAAAATACTGCATCGGAGATATCACCAGAGGAAGAAGAGTCGCCTCAAAATCATGTTTCGGAGCAAGTCAAGCAAAACTGTAGTAACTGTAGTAAGCAAAAAAGTACAACTCAGCGTACCGATGACAACTTTTTGATTAGAAACACGCTTTTTTTTTTTTAAAAAAAAACGAAGCCCCACAGTAGGATTTTCTCCTGTATCGTGGGTGCGTTTTGCAAACATACATTTCACATGCACAACACAACCAGACCCGAAAAGCAACAATTTGTGTTTTTGCACAAATGTTGTCTCCGGCTGGGAATCGAACCCAGGAGCGGTGGCGCAGAAGTCAGGTACGCTAACCACTACGCCACGCGGTCGCGGTCGACTTTACTTACTGAATTAGCACCTTTCCATAAGGAGCTTAGCTACTCAGTACATTTTGTCAGTAATCAATACGAGGATTTGATAGACGGCTAACACAATAATTAACGTCTTCCAAACTCTGCAGTTCGTGTGTGAACATTTACGACTATCTGTCTCAAACATAACTGATGGGCTGAACTCTTAGGAACAACACGTGAGAGACAGTAATATTGAAATCCAAGAAGTACCGCACCAAAAAAACTGAGGACATAATAACAATAGTTAAACAAAGTCGCTGATGTTGTGCCCTTCCAACTCAATGAGGCGTTGATGAAGATAGCAAGTTACCGCGGGCAATAGTAGATAAATTTAGAAGTATTCGCTGTTGTACTCGGCCGTATCGCGCTGCAATAAATCTTCCCCCAACAATAGAATGTCCACTAGACTATTAAGCATTGGAGGAAATAACGACCCCCTTTATGTCTCTGTTCATTTGTTCCCAACAAACAAGGTTGCTTCATGAGCAAATCCAAGGAGCTGTCATACAAGTTTGTATGGGGGCGCAATGGAGTATGTTCAGTACATGCGTATAAATGAAACCTCACCTTTCATCCATGTCAAGAATTAGCAATAATTGGCATCATCTCGCTATATTGTCACAATTATTATACTATGTCTCATGGATATGTTAGATTGGATAGATAACTCGTTTCTGTATGTTGTCAGTATATTTCAAAACCATAAGGGGTATGAAAACAAAGTTCGTTGATATGATGCATCTGTTTGTGTGGAACGTGGCTTTACGACTCTACACCTTCCTCTGAATTTCTCCACCCAAGATATTTTATTTTACCAGTATAATCGAACAATCACGTGGCAATGGCGTTCGCATTGCTATTAAGAAAAATCTTAATGGCGTACTCAACAGCCAGCAAACATTCTCAGTCGAAGAAATATGGGTAACTATAATCTTTAAATACTGTTCATTTAACATCTGCACCGTCTATCATATCTCACTCATAAAGACTACGAAGGGTTCTTAGATAATGAAGAGCGATTAATTTTACCATCCTCATCTATAATTATCATCATATGAGACTTCAACATACCAGAAATTGACTGACCTACTTTTACTTTGTTAAAAATATCAATGAAATTAATGCTTTATGTGAATTCTTGGCTCGGTCCAATTTAGTTGAGTCTAAAACACCAGACTGTCACTGAAGTACTATATATTACTCGAACTGATGACCATCATCGTCCCCTAGAACCTATTGTTAACATTAGTAAACTACAAACTACTTAACAAAAATAATAATTAAAGGTTTCGGCGAACTGATTTCGCTTCCTATAATAAAGAACGGTCCCAAATACTTAGGAAACAATACTGTAGCCTTAATTTAAATGACTTCTTACATAATTTTTATTCATGGGTAAAAAAAAAAGTAAAGTAAAGTTTCAGCCTATAAATGTCCCACTACTGAGAACAGGCCTCCTCTCATTTCTGAGAGGGTTTTGGAGCTAGGAAGAATCCGCCACGCTGCTCCAATGCGGGTTGGCGGACTTCACATGTCTTCGAAATATTTTTTATTCCTCAGACATGCAGGTTTCCTCACGATGTTTTCCTTCACCGCCGAGCACGTGGTAAATCAGCACTTAAAATTGCAATTAACAATTTTAGTGGTGCCGGCACCGGGAATCGAACCCAGGTCACTCGCGTACTATGAAATTTAAAGCGAGCGCCTAGCCCCTGAGCTACCACGGCTCTTCTGAGCTACCACGGCTCTATTTCATGGGTAGTCATCGAAAAACACACCCATTTGAAAATGCAAATGTTTCATGGCCAACACGGTTCTCACGACCATAAATTAGTCATTGGCGAAACCGATAAATATCAAGAAAGTATAGAAGAAACAAAAGAAAAGAAAGAAAGGTAACCCTCGTGACTTAGATAAATTTTCTTTCTTCTCCACCCTTTATAAAATTGTCAACTCAGAATGGGACGCAGGCGACTCATTAAGTCATTTTTCATTAAAAATAAGCAGTAATCAAACACAGAAGCTTTTTTCTATATCTCTTTTTTCCAGTAACGTTGCCTAAACTATTCCAGTCTTCCGCACGTGCAGAACGCATAATAACCTCAGTCAGGATCTGAATATTGTTTCTGATGGTCTTGTTACTATATTAATATAGGTTTTAGTAGAGTTAATGTACTAGTATATTCGACAGAGGGAAAATAAAAACCAGGAGATGGGTAGCAGTATCTTCCTGGAACATCTGAATAAATAAACTGCGGTTGCCGAACCGCTTGCCCAGCGTGGCAACTATGGCAAAATCCCACCAAAATGAGAAGCTACTAACTTTTGTGGCAATCTATGGGGGAGGCCTATGTTCAGCAGTGGACTAGTGATAGGCTGAAATGATGATGATGATTATGATGATGTATATGATTAGTTTATTTTGGATAGGTTTGTTAGTTATTGTTTTTTAAAACTTTTTTTTACAATTTAATCCAAATTTTAGACAATATTATGTATTTTATTGTACAAAAATAAAATATATCAGATGCGCCGCTTGTCCTCGAGTGTCCTCTCGTCTCTCGTCTATAACACTCATATGGTGGTATTGCTATTTGCAATTAGTCTGGAAAGTTTTACGATGGACAAGTCTACCAAACTGGGGAGAGGCTATTTTATACTGTAGTCTATTTTAGATTATAAATATTCTCATGAGGCTTTACGTGTCTTGGCGGCCTAAGAAAATCTACCACCCCATCTCATCCCGTGGGTGTCGTAAAAGTCGACAGAGGGAATATGCAAACCAGAAGATGGGCAGCAGCGTCTTTCTGGAACATTTGAATAAATAAACTGTAGAGAGCTACAAATTTTTGTAGCCCTCTATGGGGGATGTTCAGCACATAGGCCTATGTTCAGCAGTGGACTTGTAAGTGCAATTGCCCATAACAAATGCTGCGTCACCCAAAATATTTCTGTTGTCACACAGAGAGCTAGTGTAAAATGTAATCACTGGGTCTATGAGACTTAAGAACTGATGTCTCATGGTGACGGGCGCATTGTCGTGTCACACAGCGTTGTTATGGGCAGACGTTGCACTTAACCTTTTCCAATAACAAAAAAAAATCTGTCACATCCTTATTCAATTGAAATTTCGAACACAGTCCAAACATGTTTCAACTGATTTTGAATAAAAAATAATTTGATTTTGTTTCATTTAAAAAAGTGGAGTGGACGATAAAGAAAGACAGAGTCGCAGTTACCTCGCAGTACCGCTGCGGTTATACGCCAACTGAGATTTTTAAACTTCCGCAACATTTGTAAAAACCGCTGAGGTTCGTATATCGTGGTATCAAACGATTTAGTGAAGATTCTAGCTTTGAAGACCGTAAAAGGAGCGGCCGACCTCGTACGGTTAGGACACCAGCGGTTATCAAAGTAGCAAGCACGAATACAACGAAATTCGCAAGCAAAGTTCGCTCTTCAATTGGGGTTAAGCAGAACTACGGTCAAAAGAGTGCTAAATGAAGACCTTAAGTCTCGAGAGATCCCGTGCTTTGTTAAGGGGGTAAAGTAAAAAGTAAAGTTTCAGCCTATAAATGTCCCACTGCTGAGCACAGGCCTCCACAGGAGGGTTTTGGAGCTAGGAAGAATCCGCCACGCTGCTCGAATATTTTCGCTTTGAAATATTTTTTATTTCTCAGACATGCAGGTTTCCTCATTCCTCACGATGTTTTCTTCACCGTCAAGCACGTGATAAATCAGCACTTAAAATTGCAATTGACAATTTTAGTGGTGCCGGCACCGGGAATCGAGCCCAGGTCACTCACGTACTATGAAATTTAAAGCGAGCGCCTAGCCCCTGAGCTACTACGGCGCGACGGGAAATAAATACCGCGAAATCCTTTTTACAGACCATAAATTTTTTAACGTCGAAGAAAGTTACAATACACATAATGATAAAGTGTATGACCACAACAGTGAAGAAGCAAGCAGGCATATACCGAGAATCCAGTGTGGCCATTATCCTTCAACATTTATGGTTTGGCTTGGACTATCGTATTCAGGCTTAACTGAAGTGTTTTTCTGTCAAGAACAATAACCAGCTGCTGTGTATCGAAATACCGTCCTTAACGTACGTTCACAAACGTCCTTCACAAACAATGTTGGAAAAAAGACACTGGGTATTCAAAGATTCAGCGCCAGCTCATCGGGCAGCAAGCACGCAAAACTGGCTTCGACTCCATCAGGCATGACGAGTGACTTTCTACCAGACCAGACTTTAATCCGTTGGTATAAAAATATGACAACATATGGAGGAGAAAGCGTAAACCTCACTAGAATTTAGAGTATCTCAATGCATCCCTAATTAGAGCAGTGGACTGATGTAGATATGAAAATTGTGCCCGCTGCGGTCGACGATTTGACTCGGAGGTTGAGGGCTATTCAAAATGCGAGCATTTCGAAAAACTTTAATAAAATCTTAGCTATGTACTTTTGTTTTCATATATATATTTTATACAAACAACAAAAGCCGTACAGTTTATTTAGTGACGTGTTTGTGACAGAACTTCTGATTCGACTGGCTAACCCGTGCGAACATTTCGCACAGTATCGTAATCATGAATAGATGACATCTATCCTATTTAAAGAATGTAAACAACTCCAACCGACATCAGTAGTGCATGTTAGTTGAGCAGATTATCAATAGATGGCGCTTTCTACAATAAAATTAATTAGTTTTTTTAAAGATATTTCTTGAACGAAAACATTAAATTTTACACAGTATTAAGAGATATATTTCAAACCGACAAAAACACCTTCGAGAAACAATATATATACTCGTAGATAGATAGTAAGATTATTAGAGAATAATTGAAAAAGGTGGTCTCTAAAAGGTGCTTTAAGGGCAAGTTTACGTGGACAATGTTAGTTCATGGAAAATTAACTATAGGCTTTCCCAATATACAAAATAGACAATGATTCGGCGGCCTATGACAAAGTTTTCAATAGTCCAGAGTTCTGCTACTGTATTATAGATGGCCTTCTGTGGTATATTATCAAAAATAAATCATAACTTCAGAACCGATTAAACAAACACGATGAATAAGTATATCTTTATAGTATATCTACATTGGCCCCAGAATTATTATCTATAACCTGTGTAAAATTCATCTCAATAGTTGCAGTAAGTACTTGTGGTAGGATTCCTATGCAGGAATACGTCTAGGTAGGTACCACCCCAGGGCCAGTTATTCTGCCTTGAAGCAGTAGTGTGCAAACATTACTGTTTTTCGGTTTGAAGTTCACTGTGAGCTAGCGTAATCACTGGGCTTAAGAACTTTTCTCTCAGGGCACTGTGTGGTGTCACACAGAAATTTTTATGGGTGACACAGCATCTGTTATGGGCAGCCGTTGCACTTACCATCAGGTGAATGTTTTGCTCGTTTCGGCACTTTATCCAAAAAAAAAAAGTTAAATCCGCTCATACAGACAGACGGTTCTGGTCCTGTTCTGTTTTATATGTATGTATGATTATCATTGATTAAAGTCGTTTTAGCGTTCCTTTGAAATATTCATTAAGTTGTGCAAATTGTATCACGGCAGTTATTTGCTACAAGATGGCGGCACATTAATTTTATTTTTATCGTAAGTTTTGTTTCGGAACAATTATTTAAATTACGAATATACCTTCCATCTAAATGTAAATTGAGACACGATGCAATAAGCAATTTACTGTCGCTACAGCTGTTGTGCCAGACGGTGCCAGACAATTACTCATTTGGTTGTTCGCCGTTGCTCATGGACTAGATAAGCTCGTGACTTGTAACGTGCAGTTGAAAGTGTTTTTACTTTTTACTTTTTTATGGTAAAACAAGTCACTTGAAGGTTTTATTCTTACGTTCAGGAAGTATAGTGATTTCGGCCTAGCTATTTCTATGTCTATGTTTATTACACTATCGCCCTGTTGTAGCGGTTTAAGAGAATCTACCACCCAATCTCATCCCGTGGGTGTCGTAAAAGTTGTCGAAGGGAAAATAAAAACCAGGAGATGGGCAGCAGCATCGTCCTGGATCATCCGAAGAAATAAACTCTAGTTGCCAACCCGCCCGTCAAGCCTGGCAACTATGACAAAATCCTCTAAGCTACTAAATATTGTGGCAAAATGTGGAGGACGCCTTGTTAAGCAGTGGACTAGTGATAGGCTGAGATGATGATGATGATGATATTAGACTATTGTACTCATATGTACTTAATAAAATGATTGACAAAAAATATCTGCCATAAATACTGCCCGCGAGGTAACGTGCTGGTTCTTCCTAGAACAGGCATTTTGTTTGTGAACTGGTTGAGTTTAAGCTATGATGTTTAATATGTATCATTTTCTATTCCGTATTCTTATTGGAAAGCGTCGCGTCGTAACATAGTTTCCCTCGGTCTTTTGTAACTCTTAGAATCATTATTTGTTTTATTCTTTATCATTACCCTCCATTCTCCACCCAGTTTTGAAGTCTTTTTTTCCAAGTGTCGTTTTTCTTCGTGTCTTACATCGTCTAGAATAGAATGGAATAGAATATTTTTTATTCAATATCTATAGATCATTTACACAATACTCATTGAACGTCATTTTTTTTAAGATACACTGATTCGCAAAGAAATGCCTCTGTCCTGGGAAAAACCAGTAAGAAACCCATTGGGATTTCTTGTTAAGTAATATATATATATATAAATGTGTTGGGGAAAACGATGTCGTTAAATAATAAGTTGCTTATTTCAATAATGTAGTACTGAGGAGGTGGTAAACACGGTGAAAACACTTGTTATTGTAAAAGCGCAATGTGCAAAGAGTCTTATTTAAGAGTTCGGATTGTGCAGGGGGCAGTCGAATTCGAGACACCGACCTTGTCGCTCCTTCGAAACGAAACTGTCGGTTTACCTAGTTAATTGGTGGTTAAGTGTAGTAAGGTTAAAGTTGCACAAGGTGCATTTGAAATTGTTATTCCGCGCTATCTACACAAGGAACCCTGTACCGCCTAATCAATAGGTAGGTGGCGCTATCGCACAGCCGCATATAATTGAATTCTTATAAAAAGTACTTGTGGTATAAAAATAATTATATCAGCGCCATTTCATAATCGAGTATATTCTGTAGAGGTTCCAAGGATCTCTTCTGAAGATCAGACTAGGTTATTTGTTGACCTTAATAAACCTATTCAATTCAACTTAACAGGCAATAGTATATATGTCGCTCTGAGGTCAAGCGACAAATTGAGGGAAATGCCTGTATGGCTATTTGGCTACAGATAGATGTCGGAATACTGCCACATGGCGACGGCTGCCACAGGCGTAATACTTGTGAACAGGCGCTGCTTGTCGAGGCTGGTCTGATTGAGTTTGCTACTTCGGTTGTTTATGAAAACTTTGTCTATGAGGTACTTCATTACGAAACGAAGGTAAAATGTAAAGTATAGTATAGTTTTTTTTTTTTTAAAACGATGCCCCACAGTAGGATTTCTCCTGTGTCGTGGGTGCGTTTTACAGACATAAATTCCACATGCACAAACACCCAGACCCGGAACAACTATTTGTAGGCCATACAAATATTTGTCCCGTGCGGGAATCGAACCCGCGACCCGCGGCGCAGAAGCCAAGGGCTTAGCCACTGCGCCAACCGAGCCGTTGATTTATATTTCTTATTTATTTCTATGCAGGAATCCGTCTAGGTAGGTACCACCCTCGTGCCAGTTATTCTGCCGTGAAGTAGTAGTGTGCAAACATTACTGTGTTTCGGTTCGAAGGGCACTGAGAGCTAGCGTTACTTACTGGCTTAAGAACTGATGTCTCTAGGTGACGAGCGCAGTGTGGTGCCACACAGAAATGTTCTGGATGACAGCATTTGTTATAGGTAAACGTTACACTTACTATCAGGTGAACGTGTTGCTCGTTTCGTCACTGAATTAAATAAAAAAAACACTTTTCGCCCACGCTTCTCGTTTCCCAGACGTGATGGATGGCGAAACACGTCGCCGCCATATTGGTACGGTACAAAAGAGTTAGCATTACAATTAAAATTATAAATAAAAAGTAAATTTGAATGAAAATGGTATTTTACTAATTTAATAGATAAATTAAATGATTATTATTTATTTATGCCGTGTGGTGGCGGCTCGATAAAAGGTTACTACCACTCCATCTCATGCAATGGATCTCGTAAAAGGCGAGTAAGGAATTAAACTGCACTGTGCACCCAACAGCGCATGGTGGCGATGGGCTCATCACCTATCACACCAAGTGCGTTATATTGTTTTGGTGAAACGTGGATTGTGGCAGTATCTGTTTTTGCAGTGAACGCCCAGTCTCTGACTACCCCTTATGGGATACAGTCGTGATCTTATGTATGTATGTTATTTATTTATTTACGTTAATTTTGGCACTTGTAATTCTTGCATATGAGACTTAAGATGCATATGAGACTAAAGAACTGATGTCTCAGGGTGACGGGCGCAGTGTGGTGTCACACAGTAATTTTCTGGGTGACACAGCATTTGTTATGGGCAGACGTTGCACTTACCATCAGGTTTACGTTTTGCTCGTTCCGTCACTTTTATGAAATAAAAATAAAAAAAAAACACATTTTCGGGTGAAGGCCTCCTCTATCCTCTCCATTTCTCTCTATCTTACACGAGTCTCGGCCAGCATTAGCCACATTATAGTCTCATCATCTGCACCTGGGTCTGCCACGGTGTCGAATTTCGGTACAAAAAATATTAAAAAGCTGAAGGTATTGACATCAGGACGTCTGACAACTCGGTTCTCCGTGATCATGGGTAAAGCACTCGAAGCGTCGGGTTATAAATAGTTAAAAAAATGAACGCTATGAAATTCGTAAAATTAGTTTTATTAATATACATACATACATACAGTCACGCCTCTTTCCCATAGGGGTAGGCAGAGACCACATCTTTCCACTTGCTACGATCCTGACACACATCTTTAGCTTCTTTTACTTTAATTAGTGTTTTCACACACGCTCGTCGGTTGCGGATACTTTTAATGTGACCTTTCCTCAGTTTTATTAAATGGTTAATATTCGAGTAAATATAAGAAATCATTATCCTGGCATCAGAAATTCTGGCATGTACACGGCCTATCCGACTCTCCCTCTTTATACGCCAATGAAAAAACGACTTAAAAAAAATCGAGCAAGCGGTTAAGAATCCACAATACCCAATAATTGTCTATTATTTTAAAAATAATTTTATTTAATTTTCGACTTTGAATAAAACTTACTACTTGAGGGGCGGAAGGGGGTGTCTAAAGTCACCGAAAGTAAGATTAATGAATACTCGAACGACCCCTAAGATCAAATAAATTATGAAAGTTTGTTTTAACCATAAAAGTAGATAACTGAAGCAGAAACCTCACAGTAACTCATTTGTTAAACCCAGTTTAACTGTAAGCGATATCCGAACCCAACTGTCTGCCGAAGATAATAAATTTGGTAAGAGGGCGGAGGCACATTGGGCCTGTTCGGTAGAGGCTCCGCCCTCTACGAAAGCCTTCGTTGCACCTCTCACTCTATCGCTGTTTTCCGATGCCGGGGACACTTGTGTTTAGTTTTTGTAACTATCTTTTTCACTAACCTTCTAGCGACACGGCACATGTACGGGTAAAATTTAGTTTTACGGTGAGCTGCTTAATAAATAAATTAGCAAAAGAAAATGTGCAAGGAATAAACTTCTTTTTGATAATCCTTGTAAAATATTTTTTTTCTATAGAAAAGAATGGAATAGACTAGAATATTTTTTATTCAATATGGATCATTTACATAATACTCATTGAACGTAATTTTTTTAAGCTACACTGGTTCGCAAAGAAATGCCTCTGTCCTGGGAAGAACCAATAAGACACCCATCGGGATTTTTTTTTCAGTCATTTTAAATATACAATTACAGCAGTTTTATAAAGATGTAGAAATGGCTTGGCAGCGATCACCTCATTCCCAGGGGTTATCATCATCCATGTATTCCTTTATATTATAATAACCCTTCTTAAAAAGTCTTTGTTTAACAAATAGTTTGAACTTTTTGATTGAACGACTTTGTGCACTTTCTGGGATTTTGTTGTAAAAACGTATACATTGCCCCATGAAAGAGTTACTGACTCTGTGAAATGTGTGGTAAATGGCATAAATATATAAAAATAGTTTTAATTTTCGTGCATGCAAGTTGTACAATGAAAAATTTTGTCGCATTGACATCTTTTCCGTAACTCCTGCTTAGTATAAGAGAAGTATTGTGGAAACTGCTCTAGCCTTGTCATGAGCCAATTCGAGCCCTTTGGATCTGTGTGCCTTTTTTGTTTTTGAATATATGCATTACCGGTGTTTAGTTTGCAAGTACTAATTATTTGTGAAAACTTTATTGGTTTATGTTACTGCAGCTGTTTTTGTTATTTATAAGTAACTAGTTGCCACCCGCGACTTCGTCCGCGTGCAAAAAGAAATTTTAAATATCCCGTGGGAACTATTTCATTTTTCGGGATAAAATGTATCCTATGTCCGTTGTATCCAAGCTACTCGTATCTCTGTGCCAAATTTCGTCAAGATCGGTTCAGCGGTTGAGCCGTGAAAAGGTAACAAACAGACAGAGGGACAGAGAGAGTTACTTTCGCATTTATATATTAGTATGGATATAATTTGTGTTTCGTCATCATCATCATTACAGCCTATTACTAGTCCACTGCTGGACACAGGCCTCCCCAATAGATTGCTACAAAAGTTTGTTGCTCTAATTTTTGGAGGATTTTGCCATAGTTGCCACGCTCGGCAGGCGGGTTGGCAACCGCAGTTTATTTATTCAGATGCTTTGTTCCAGGAAAAAAAATGAAAATGTTATTCTATAGGCAAACTTTTTCCCGACTTGATTAATTAATAATATCATTAATGGTTATATAACATATATATGAGCTATATAGGAAACGGGACACCCGTATAATTTTGGTCTAGTTCTGATAATGGGATCCATGAGAAATACATGAAACTCTTAGTATTCCTTACTGGTGGTAGGATTCCTATGCAGGAATCCGTCTAGGTAGGTAGCACCCCAAGGCCAGTTATTCTGCCGTGATGCAGTAATGTGCAAACATTACTGTGTTCGGTTTGAAAGGAAACTGAGAGCAAGCGTAATCACTGGGCATATGAGACTTAAGAACTTATGTCTCAGGGTGATGGGCACAGTGTGGTGTCACACAGAAATTTTGTGCAACGTCTACCCATAACAAATTCTGTGTCACCCAGAACATTTCTGTGTGACATCACACTGCGCCCGTCAACTTGAGACATCAGTTCTTTAGTCTCATATGCCTAGTGATTACGCTAGTCCTCATTGCCCTTGAAACTGAAACACGGACGAACTCCTGCATAGGAATCCTACCACCAGTAAAATTAAGCGTATTAGCTTTGGCCTCTTAATATATAATAAACGTTACGTACGTATATAACACCTTGTATACATATCTTTATAAAAAAGTGATGTTCATCCATACTAATATATAAATGCGAGAGTAACTCTCTCTGTCCCTCTGTCTGTTTGTTACCTTTTCACGGCTCAACCGCTAAATCGATCTTGACGAAATTTGTCACAGAGATATCTTGCATCCTGGAGACGGACATTATCCCGTAAAATGAAGTAATTTCCACGGGATATTAAAAAATCCTAGTCGCGGGCATCAGCTAGTAATTTATATTATTAGTAATATACAAGCTTGTGATTACTCAATAGAGTCTGTAACTCACTCATGGGAAAAGTATACATTTTTACCAGAAATTGCGATTAATGTGTTCAAGAAAAATATTAAACATAGATTTTGTTAAAATCATCATCATTTCAGCCTATAACTTACAATTAACTACTGAACGTCATGCTGGCTGGCCTCCCCACAGATTGCCACAAACGTTTGTAGCTCTCATTTAGGGGATTTTGCCACAGTTTGCCACGCTTGGTAGGCGGGTCGGCAACCGAAGTTTATTTATTCAGATGTTCCAGGAAGATGCTGCTGCCCATCTTCTGGTTTTAATTTTCCTTCTGTCGGCTTTTACGGCACTAACGGGACGAAATGGGGTGGTAGATTTTCTTAAGCCGCCACCACCCAAAACCATGTATGATATCAAAAGCAGAATTCAAACTTAGAGCCTTTAATTGTATCATTAGAATATATAGAAAAGCCTAGCTTATCTAGATATTTTTGGCCTTTTTTGGTTTTTTTTATGGAAAAAAGTGACGAGGCAAGCAAATCGTTCTCCGTAACGAATGCTGTGTCACGCAGAACATTTGGGTGTGTTACCACAGAGCGCTCGTCATCCTGAAACCCTGAGCCATCAGTTCTTAAGTCCTACCCCTAGCAATGACAATAGCTATAAATGCTCTTCAAACCGAAACACAGTAATATTTGCACATTACTGCTTATTGGACGAATAACTCACCCTGCGGTGGTACCTATCTAGACGGATTCCTGCGTAGCAATTCTATCAACATAATAAGAATAGATATAATATTAGTAATAAGTTTTTACTGGTGGTAGGATTCCTATGCAGGAATCCGTCTAGGTAGGTACCACCCCAGGGCCAGTTATTCTGCCGTGAAGCAGTAGTGTGCAAGCATTACTGTGTTTCGGTCTGAAGGGCACTGTGAGCTAGCGTAATCACTGGGCATTTGAGACTTAAGAACTGATGTCTCAGGGTGACAGGCGCAGTGTGGTGTCACACAGAAATATTCAAGGTGACACAGCATTTGCTGTGGGCGGACGTTGCACTTACTATCAGGTGAACGTTTTGCTCGTTTCGTCACTTTATACAATAAAAAAAAGTTGGTAGCTATAAGTAGCAATCTTCAGTCTTTAAATATGTAGCAAGACGTCAAAGACATCGACAGTAAAATGATAGTTCACTTTCACTGAAGACTTCGTGAACAAAAAAACAAATGTGTACAAAACAAAAGGCACTATCTAGTCCTGGTATATTATTTTCCAATTACTGCCTACTTTTACGAGTACTTGCTGGTTAATCGAAAAAAAAACCCAAAATATACACAGAAAATAAAAAAAATAAAAAAAAGTCGAAACTCGAAGTTTGCATGGCAAGTATAACATTCATATTTTTGTTTATACTTTTTCAGAACAACAAGAGCTATCTATATACTCGTATATCGCCATTCTTAGCGGACCTAATTTAGTAATTATAGTATTATAGTAATTATAGAATTATATTAAAGATAAGAAAATATTAAGTATTTACATACATATAGTCACACCTCTTTCCACTTACTACGATCGTGGCATACATTTTTCGCTTCTTCTACTTTCATTAGCGTTTTCAAACAACCACGTCGGTTGAGGGTACTTTTGACATGACTCTTCCTTAAAATGACTTTGATCTGATTCTCAGTATTTAAATGTATGTTTCATAAAGTAGTAGGATCATGCTGCGTACTGGGTCATCAAATCTCGGGATAGGCTTATATTACACAATGGACCATGGCTCTACTATTCGCCTAAACGATTGGACTTGGATTTCTTCTAATGATATCAACAGCAGAATTCTATATCGTGGGTATCGATAAAAAATGCACATAGACTAAAAGTCAAATCCGAAACGACTAGTTGAAGGCCTTATTAATTTGCTAAGTGGGGGAATCGAACCAGAAACCCTTAGCGCACAAAACAATCGCTCTGCAGCTGCGTCAACCGTACCGTGCTAATCTAAAATAAATTAATTCAATACGTTTGAAATTAATGGTTGGACACCTCTGCAGTTTAAACAACATTATTTATTCGTAACCATAATGCCACACAGCGCGGAGGAAATTATTTAGTGGGGCTAGAAAGTCGTATCTTAAATGTGAGGCCATCTAACGTTTCGAGTCGAAACGACTGCATAAATTGTTAATTAAATGTGTGGGAACAAACACAAGTAACAGCCTATGAATGTTACGCTGCTTCGCGGTTTGTCTTCAAATATTTTTGAGAGAGTTTTTGAGCTTGGAAGGACCAACACCCCCGTGCCAGTGCTTCTGTTTTCGGTGATGTGATTGCTGTTATCATTTTTGGCTCTTACGGCTTCATCGGATACTGTGTTTGATCCAAACATAGTTAAATATATAATCTAATTTCCAAATTCACACGTACTCATCGTCACTATCGCGCTCACTGTGTGCTTACGCGAAGTCGAATATCTCAAAAAAATTTAAGTCATCTAATGACCGTCCGAGGAGGCTGCGGTCCATTCGGACTGTCGAATTGTGTGTCGGTAACTCTGGGCGGCGAGAACTGCCCTAGAACGCGGGTGAATCGTGTGTACGCGGTGTGATTGTCGACTGTTGCGCGCCGCTCTCTACGGCGGTGTCGCGTCGTTGTGCGTGTTATATTGAAGCTGTGCGCTAGCCTGCTAGCCGGTCTGTGGCAGTGCGGGTTTGCAGATTCCACATGTCCTCGAAATAGCAGATTTCCTCACGATGTTTTCCTTCACCGCCGCTTAAGTTGATATTCGCTCGTGTACTATGATATCTTAAAATAATTAAATTACTTACTACTTGTAAATTACTGCGTATTTAAATTGGTGATATATTCAAAAATTTAATAATTTACATAGATTATTGGGTATGGTATGGTATCGATGTTATCCGCAGCGGAACTAGAGTAACCGACATAGCCCTAAGGATTAGCAAGCTGAAGTGGCAATGGGCCGGCCATATAGCTCGGAGAACCGATAACCGTTGGGGAAGAAAGGCCCCCCCAGGCGGAGGGCCCCACGGTTTTGCGGGAAGATTTTCTTGGTGTAAATATTACATACATACATAGAGTCGCGCCTCTTTCCCATTGGGGTAGGCAGAGACCACATTTTTCCGCTTGCTACGATCCTGACACACATCTTTCGCTTCTTCTACTTTCATTAGTGTAAATATTGAATGTGTTTTATTAATTAACAAATAAATAAACGTTACCAATGCAAAATTTATGACACTATTACCATACATTTGTCACTTATTTGCTGAATGATAAAATACCACAATCATTCATCATCATCATTTCAGTTCTTATGTCCACTGCTGAAAATAGGCCTACCCCATAGATACGAGTAGCTACAAAAGCTTGTACCTCTCATTTTGGTGGGATTTTGCCCTAGTTTCCACGCTTGGTATATACTGCTGCCCATCTACTGGTTTTCATTTTCCCTATGTCGACTTTTACGACACCCACGGGATGATAATATGGAGTGGTAGATTGTCTAACAATAATTGCAAATGTGGCCAAATTCAGCAAACTTTTCTTTTCTTGATTATATGTAACAATACAGTGATTTGATCGTAGTAGTCATAGAACACATGCCCCAGTTTGCATGACACAGTTTTACTTAAATTTTTAGTTTTTTTCTGTACTGTGTATGTGTATTCAAGTATAATCAAATACGCTCAGCGAACGGACTTCTTACGCACTTAAATACATATGTCATTTACGTTGTAAAATTACGTCCGAATTCATTAAAGTTATTCTCAAATTTTTGAGGGATGCGAAACTGCGTTTGTATTCTAGAAAATTATATGCGTATGGCACCAAATATAAGGCTGTGTCGATAGAGCTGTAATCAAACGATTCGATTCGTCGCACGCTACCCCCACAGCCGCTCGTTAAACAAAATATAGTGACCATAACGTCTATAAAACGCGCGTTTTGATCGCCTAAGGAACGGGCGGCGTTGCGTGCGTTTTTCCTGGAATTCCCGCGCCGTGTAGAATGTTAATCATTGCCCGGGTTACGACGTAGTTTTTAAAACAAATACATCTTAACCCCGCTGTAGGCGACGCGGTAATTTTCAATATCATTTGTTTATTGTTCAATTTCTATTTTTTTTTGAAGTTCATAATAATTATGTTATTATAATTTATTATATTACTCATGTTTGTATAGGTTAATAATTAACAGAGGCGCAAACAGTACGTGTGATTTTAAAAAGAAGAAAGGGAGGACTTTTGGCGCCAACTAGAAAAGGGGCGGTAGTGTTTTTATTGAATTTTGTAATTTATGTGTTTATGTTATTGTATATTTTGAGTTTTGATGTTTAATATTGATAGTTTATTATGCAGCAAGTGCTCGTGAAAGTCTAAAGTGATTGGATAATTTAAGTCAAGTCCAAAATTGTACTTTTCGTTTGGGCTCCATCAGTCCAGCAAATCTTCAGTAATAGTCAAGTCTTTGTTTGAATTGAATTATTACTCGACATTGACAAAAATGGCTCGATTCGTAGCTAATTACCAGGGTCCAATAAGAAGAAGAAGGAGAAAGGGATTAGGAACGTTCCATTTTCGAACGCGATTCGGTGCGCGCTCTGCTGCCAAATTTTTATGTTGTTTAGCTTTGTTTGCTGTAAGTTATTTGTGAAATATGTGTACAATTAAACGAAGTTTGCTACAACAACGTTGTTTTACTGAGAATACGCCCTTGCCCGTGTAACCCGCCGTGTGGTTTCGGCGTATAAGAATTCATTCATTCATCACCCCATTTCGACACGTGTCATGATCATAAAGTCGTATCTAAGGTAAGAAATAATCATATTATAGTTTAAAAACTAAAAAAATTACGCTTGAATAGAAATGAGCTGATGATCCCGATGAGAATACTAGGTCATAGTCAAATTATTGCAGTGTCATCGGTCCTTAATACGTGTGCAAAATTTTAAATTATTCAAATTATTTCACTGGTGGCAGGAATCCGTCTAGGTAGGTAGGTACCACCCTAGTGCCAATAATTCTGCCGTGAAGCAGTAGTGTGCAAACATTCCTGTGTTTCGGTTTGAAGGGCACTGAGAGCTGACGTAATCACTGTCCATATGAGACTTAAGATCTGATGTCTCAGGGTGACGGGCGCAGTGTGGTGTCACACAGAAATGTTCTGGGTGACACAGCATTTGTTATGGGCGGACGTTGCACTTATCATCAGGTGAAAGTTTTGCCCGTTTCGTCATGTTATCAAATAAAATAATAAAAGACTTGTTAATAAAACAGATCGATGACGACGACGGTCGACGTTTTTGGCAGATGGGGCTCCAAGGAAAAAGGGTAGCGACCCGCAAGATTGGGCGATCTGATCTGGGGAGAACTTTTCCGCATAGTTTTCACACCACTCTTTCTTTTTTTTTAAAAAAAACTTTGCATCACACTAGGATTGCTCCTGCGTTGTGAGTGCGTTTCGCAACCATAAATTCCACATGCACAACACGACCGGTCACGAAAATCAACGACGTGCAAAAACAATACAATAAAATAATAAACGAAAATATATTTCGGCTCTGGACATTTGGCCAGGATGTTGCTGTCTCCGTGCCGAATTTCGTCAAGGTACACGGTAGTGTTTGCACACGATTTATATTATTATTATTCTTTAAATATGTCATTTGTAACTTATTGATTTTTTTTTTATTGGATGAAGTGATGAAACGAGCATAACGTTCACCTGATGGTAAGAGCAACGTCTGCCCATAAGAAATGCACGTGTCACCCAAAAAATTAGACGTGACACCACACTACTTACACTAGCTCTCAGTGCCCTTCTTCCCGAAAGACACTACTACTTCACGGCAGAATAACTGTCCATGGGGTCGTACTGTTATTTCTTTCATTTAAAAATGAGGTATTAAAAAATATAGCTGTGGACTAAGCTTTACTCTTAAATTTAAAGAAAGAAATAAAGAAAACATTTATTGCGGTAATACTCCACAGACACAAATACATAAAATTAGTCACTACACATAGAAGTAAACAATGTATTTTACAGACAAACAGAAAAAAACATTAAACAACATCAGAAAACTGAACAACAAAACTCGTGTACAAAAACATTGTCACGTGTGTCGTGGCGCATTGAGCAAACGGGTCTCGTTCAGTTTAAAGCCGCAAAAAAATTCAGTTATTTTTACAGATTATACTTACGAGCGACAAGATTATTTAAACTGTGCTTTCTACATCAAGGGCAAAGGCTGAACTGAAGATACGTTAATAACGAGTTATATTGCGACATCGCTTTGTTTCATAGTAAAAGTTGAGGGACGCGGACCACCGCGGAGTAACCTGACACCAAGCCGAATACCGCCACCCTTCACGACTCTCACCCACGGGTTATACCAGTTTACATTTTTCGCACCGCTTGGCCCTTGTATTGAAAGTTAATAAAAATGTAACAACAATAAAAAAGTCATTTGGCAACAATGTTGTTGGAATCCGTCTTGGTTGGCACCACCCCAGGCCAATTATTCTGTCGTGATATATATAATTTCGGTGATGTAATTGCTGTTAGCCTTTTTGGCCTTTTTGGCTTTTACAGCTTCATCGGATACTGTGCTCACGGGCCAGGCGCCCGCGTGCCTGGTTTGGTTTTACCCAAACATAAATACATAAATAATACTCTTACGAAAACCTTGAAATTCGGACTGTCGCGTTCGCTGCGTGCTTGCGCGATTTCGAATATCTCCAACCGTCCGAGGGAGGCTGCGGGCTTCGATTCGGACTGTCGATTTGTGTGTCGGTAACTCTGGGCGGTGTGAACCGCCCTGGAGCTCGGGTGTATCGTGTGTACGCGGTGTGATTGTCGACTGCTGCGCGCCGCTCTCTACGGCGGTCGCGCGTCGTGGTGCGTGTTATGTTTAAGCTATTAACTGTGTGTACAGTGTAGCCTGGATCATGACTGACCGTATCGTGGTCAGAGAGTGCTGAGACGTCCGTGTCGTCTACCACGTTTCACGGTCGACGTTTGCGTTCGGTCGCGTTTCTATCAGATCGGCAATTTGCTGCTTTAACCACCAGCGGGTTTGGATGAACCGCGGCTTTTTCGAAAATGTGTCGTGAAGCAGTGGCGTGCAAACAGTGCGAGCTAGTGCAATCACTGAGCATATGATACTAAAGAACTGACGAGCTGTGACGGGCTCAGTGCCACACAGAAATTTTCTGGGCACTGACACGGCATTTGTTATGGGCAGACGTTGCACTTACCATCAGGTTCTGATCGTTTCGTCGCTTTACCCAATAATAAAAAGCCGCGGACTGGTTTCGAATCCCACCTAGCTAAGATTTGTGTTGTAATCGATGGGTTTTTGGGACTGCTGCGTTCGCATGTGAAATTAATTTCTGTAAAACATACTTAGGATGCAGTTAAAATCCTTACGTTGCCTAATGCCGGCCGGTTTCAATTTAGTAAACAAAATTACTTTTCCTGTTCCACGTGAAGTTGCTTGTCGTGAGAAATCTTGAGATTTGTATTATGGATTGAATGGCAGGCAAAGTGTTTAGCGTACCTGACTTCTACGCTGCGGGTCCTGGGTTCGAATCATAGCCAACATTTGTGCGAAAACACAAATTGTTGGCTTCGACTCTGCTTGTGTTGTGATTGTCCTCGTGTTTCTGACACTGCATCCTAGACTGCCTCCGATATTACCGACATACATTCCATGAGTACAAGCACCCCGATACGGAGCAATTGTCTATAGGACATACTCTTCATAGAGCCGTGGTAGATTAGAGGCTAGGTGCGGTTGCAACGAAAAAAGGTAACAAACAGACAGACAGAGGGACAAAGAGAGTTATTTTGGCATTTATATATTTAGATTATATTTATAATATTAGTATGGATTAGTGGCATAATAATATAGGACGGTCGCGGTGTCTAATGGTCAGGGCACCTGATCATGACACAGCTGGTCTTGTCTTCGCTCAGTTGGAGCCAACGTTTGTGCAAAAATCCAAATAGCAGGGCCGGTTATTCTGCCGTGAAGCAGTAGTGTGCAAACATTACTGTGTTTCGGTTAGAAGGGCACTGAGAGCTAGCGTAATCACTGGGCATATGAGACTAAAGAACTCGTGTCTCCGGGTGTCGGGCGCAGTGTGGTGTCACACAGAAATGTTTTGGGTGACACTTACCATCAGGTCTCGTCACATTTTCCAATTAAAAAAAATCGCTGAGGAGGCCTGTGCTCAGCATTCATAGGCTGTTACTTTACTTTTATACTCTTCATATTGCTCCGTTCGGGAATCGCTACCACAACCCTTTACACAAAACTCAATCGCTTAACCGCTGCGCCAGCCGAGCGGACAAATAAGTGAGGCCTCCTAACAGCAGCAGCAACAAAAGGACACCACTGAACTGTGGATATAGTCATCATCATCATCATCATCATTTCAGCCTATCACTAGTCCACTGCTGAACATAGGCCTCCCCCACCAGATTCCCACAAAAAATTAAAGCTCTACCTTGACGGGATTATGTCATAGTTGTCACGCTTGGCAGGCGGGTTGGCAACCGTAGTTTATTTATTTAAATGTTCCCGGAAGATGCTGCTGGTTTCTGATCTCCCGGTTTGCATTTCCCTCTGCGGACTTTTACGACACCCACGGGATGAGATGGGGTGGTAGATTCTCTTAGGCCGCTACCACACAGCACGGATATAGGCTGTTCTTTAATTGCGATAGGTGTATTTCCATTAGGCTTTACATATCCTGTTTCGGCCATTTTGCACGAATTCTGCATATCCTATGTAATAGGATAGATAGAGACTAGCATAGCATTCTCCGAAAGACTAGTTTTTTCAACACAATAGTATTGGACACTTCTCGCACTACAAATATGCATTATTGCGATATGTACTCGTATATATACAATATCACTCGCAATAATCATCTGAACTCGCAGTAATCAAACCGGGCTTTAAACAGCAGAACTCAAAACATACACATAATAACATACTTCAATAAAAACACAACCCTCACTTTGTTGGTGCCAAAAAGCCCGTAATCGTTATTGATATATTAATAAGTGAAGACAAAAATTTGGACCTCCTTTTAAACATATTGGGCGCATGGAAGAGTGTAAGATTTGGCGTCGTTAAAGTTTATATGGAGAAGGAATGCAGACAGCAAAAATTCATATATATTGTGTGACAAAAACATTCAATTAATTTAAAAAAAAGTTTATAAATTACATTCGCTTTACATTGGGCGACCAGTAGTATTTTATTATTACTCATTTATTCTTGACAACAGTAACAGGATTTTTGTCAGTGTCAAAATAACATATTCAGGCATCAATTTTCCAAAAATACAGTTTTTAGATATGTATCAAGCAATCTTGATTCTTCAAATCAGTATCAAGATTTCAGTGATTGTAAGAGCATCGAAAGTAAAATAACAGTCACAGACTTTTACTGAAGTTTTTTTGGACTCGTGAAAATAAAACGAAAACCACATACACGAGCACTTCCTGCATAATACACGGTCCATATTAAACAACTAAACTCTAACATATGCAGAAGATAAAATTAAAAAAAACATCACTATTGTAGTTGGCGCCAAAACTCCATATAGAATAAAAAATTGGCGCGAAATCTCCAATAAAATATGTAGCATTAAAATTAAAAGCAATCGAGACAGTTACTTCTAAGAACTGAAACTAAAAAAAAATTACCAATGTTACCAACAGTAGCCCACTTATATTACAATAATAGCACTTTAACTATGGCGGTAATAAAACTTGAATAGTGCAATAACAAACTACTTGTGAAACCACTTGCAAGCCCTTTCGTACGAGAGTCAATTTGTAATGGAAGAGGGTAAGGGTAACGGTTCCGTGTGAGTTTATCTAATAAATAAAATATATTTTTTTAGATAAGAATAAGGAATGTTGCCTTCTTGGATTTCCCTTGAATAGTGGCTGTGTTTTACGTGGGCATCCATATTTATTCCCCGAGTAAATTTAGTTCAAATTGTTCAAAAGTTTCATCGTCAGCTTTCTTTACGTAGTCCAATGTTGGATATATGCCTCTATCAAGAGGCAATGGTTTTTTGCGAGACGAAGGACGTTGGACGGATTGGCAATTGTAGTACTAGCTTCACACATAACACCTACGACTCTAATGTCTTGTCTAGGTTATTTATGGTCTGTTGTATACTTCACAGTTTGAAATATTAGTTTTGTTTCGTTTTATAGTTTTCTTTTATTTGATAAAGTGACGAAACGAGCAAAACGTTTACCTGATGGTAAGTGCAGTCTGCCCATAACCAACAAATGCTTTGTCAACTACAATATTTCTGTGTGACACCACACTGCGCCCGTCACCATGAGACATCAGTTCTTAAGTCTCATATGGCGATTGATTACTCTAGCTCTCAGTGCCCTTCAAACCGAAACACAGTAATGTTTGCACACTACTGCCTCACGGCAGAATAACTGGCCCTGGGTTGGTACCTAACTAAACGGATTCCTGCAGAGGAATCCTACCACCAGCAAAAGTAGTTGATGAATTCATGAACTTATATGTTGGAAATCTTCGTAAAGTCGTTCTTTTTTAGTGGTTTGGAGTGGGGAACAGCCCACCATTTCGCTCTACTTACAGGTTAACGGAGTTCACATAACCTTTTTTTTTTGTTTATATATTCTAATAAATCAGCCTTTTTTTTCTTTTTCTATCGCGGTTGTGATAAAGTTAGAATAATATTTTATTGATTATTAACTTATTACTTATTGAACGTATTTTTTAGGCTACACTGTTAGCATCCAATACAAAAATGCCTGTTTACGAAAGAACCGGCGGGCAATTTATGTTTTTTTTTGTAAATCATTAAAAAAAATCAGTATATAGTGTAATCAATTTAAAGATGGAGAAATACCTTGGCAGTGATCACTTTATAATTATTCCCGAAGACCTTTTTTTTCTTAAAATTTTTTTTTTATTGTATAAAGTGACGAAACGAGCAAAACGTTCACTAGGTGGTAAGTGCAACGTTCGTCCACAACAAATGCTGTGTCGCCCAAAATATTTCTGTGTGACACCACACTGTGCCCGTCACCCTGAGACATCAGTTCTTAAATCTCAAATGCCCAGTAATTACGCTAGCTCACAGTGCCCTTCAAACAGAAACACAGAAATGCTTGCACACTACTGCTTCACGCAAGAAAAACTGGCCCTAGGGTGGTACCTACCTAGACGGATTTCTGCATAGGAATTCTACCACTAGTGAAATTATACCTTTTATACGAGTATATATATAGTTCATTGAAGATTTGTTACAGCGATCAGAATTGACAAACAAATGTAATACCGTAAAAACCGTTAATGTAAAATGATTTTGTTAAGGGAACCCTAAAACACGACAGGGGTACAGCAGAACTGCTTTTATGTCATTACTAAGCACATTGTTAACACCCCGACTAGATGACAATTAACGGTTGCGGATTGAAAACCCACCCCACGTTGAACAAACGCCTTTTACTTACAACTAATTAAAATTCAATAAATCATATGAAACCGCAGTTTAGTTGTTCCAGGAAGATGCTGCTACCCATCTTTTGGTTTTAATATTCATTCCGTCGTCTTTTGCGACATCCTCGGGATGAGATGGGGTGGTAGATTCTCTTACGCCGCCACCACAGTGTTATGAATTTGACATTTCCTTTTTATCGTCTGCCCATAACAAATGCTGTGTCACCCAGAACATTTCTATGTCACACCACACTGCGCCCGTCACTCTGAAACGTCAGTTCTTATGTCTCTTATGCCCAGTGATTACGCTACCTCTCAGTGCCCTTCAGACCGAAACACAGTAACGTGTTGTCCTTGTTATTCTGCCGTGGAGCAGTAGTGCTTTAAGGCAGAATCGTGAAAAGAAAACAGTTGGTAGAATAACTTGTGGGCAGAATAACTGGCTCTGGGGTGTTGCCCACCTAAACGGATTCCTGCATAGGAAACCTACTACTAGGAAAAAGTAATTATAGGTAAAGATATCTGTAATTATCTGTAATTATCATTGATAAGATGAAGGTATTATAACTACGCAGAAAAAATAGAGCTACTGTCAAGCGTAAAATACGATTTAAAAAAAGGTCATTGAAAGCTCTTTGAACACAACAGCCCTAAATGTTTTATCTTGTTTAAGATCTCTTACGCTATTGTTATGGCATGGCACTGCAGGGTACTTGACTGCCGACGTTAGTTTGAAGTGAGAAATAAAATCTATTAAAGTTGTGGTTCTGTAGTATTTTTTATCTGTATACAAATTATCTCATAATTGTATCAACTATCTAGACGGATTTCTGCATATAAATCCTAATACACACAGTAACTCACTATGAAGAAATACAAAAGAGGTTCACACTTAATCTGCGGTGAGAAAATTATTAAATAAATAGAAAGATAATGCATTACCTTAATTTCCTCCCATGAGTGTCACCAGTGTCGATAATGGGTGAAAAATAGGTGAATGGGCTGTATGAATGCTTTGTGCGCAATATCATTATTCGATACCTTAACCGCTAACCCTAGCGCGGCATCTATAGCACTTACTCTCAATAAGTATATTATGGGAAGTAGTCAGCGTAAACCTGTGGACTATATCAGGACGAAATTATTGAAGAAAATGAAAGGAAGCCTTATTTATATTATTGTTATAAACACAAGAATAAGTTTGGTAGGATTCCAATGCAGGAATTCATCTAGGTAGGTTCCACCCAGGGCCAGTTATTCTGCCGTGAAGTAGTAGTGTGCAAACATTACTGTGTTCCGGTTTGAAGGGCACTGTAAGCTAGCGTAATCACTGGGCATATGAGACTTAAGAAAACATGTCTCAGAGAGATGGACAAAGTGTGGTGTCACACAGATATTTTGTGAGTGACACAGCATTTGTTATGGGCTGTCGTTGCACTTACCATCAGGTGAACGTTTTGCTCGATTCATCACTTTATCCAATAAAAAAAATAAGGGAGAGCGGTATCGGCCTATAGCATTTTTTACAAATTGAATTTGTGTAGGTTAGTAGAACGTATGCAAGCTCACAGTAGGTATTTATATTATAAACATACTGTTCATATCTATATATAATCGATTAATTTTAATTTAAACAGATTTTTTATTTTTTTTGTAGAGTTAACTCAGTAAGGTTTAATTAGAATAGATGCAGCTGTACATTATAAATAAACTAAATTGTTTATTTTGATGGTTAAAAAAAATAGTTTAAAAAGTACAATCGACATTAATTTTACATATACTTGCCACATAAATATACCGTATTCATATACCATATGCCATCAGTATAAAATGAATTCGTAAATAATTTTCAGCGTAGACCCGTATTTTTGGTAAAATAATATTACTAAACGTAATGGAGGGAAATTCTCTAAAAGATCTCCAAATTCAAGCCCCTATTTGACAGCAAAACAAGATGTCTACCGCTAAACGTCATCGAACAAAGCGCGCGTTCCCTTCAAAAGCCGTCCACAAAAGCACCAAATAAGCGTATAATGACCATATTCAATGCATTATGATTCGAATCCACGATACTTGTACATTGATTTTTACCTAACACGAGAAGAAATAGAGTCCATTTTCATTAGAGACTATTGTAAAAGTTCTATGGTATTCATAAGGTGTTTTGTAATGTAAAGAATGGATCGAAATGAGCAAACTTGTAAAGTCCCGCCTTTGATGAAGAGGATATAACGTGTGTTTTTGGATCTACAAATAACTGTAGTGTGTTTTTTATTTGTACATATGGCCGTCTCTAATTCATTAACGTCTTAATCAAACTGCAACTTAATGCGGGGATATACGTATAGACAGACATTATAACTTTAAAATAAATTTTCTTTTTTGTTATGACCATTATAAGCATTGCGTTTTTATTCCACTCCTGTGCTTACGAAGCAATAATTATTAGCCTTATGAGAGTGCTACAAAATGGGAGCAATACTTTCATTTGATACATACATACATAAGATCACGACTGTATCCCATAAGAGGTAGTCAGAGACTGGCCACTCACTGCAAAAACAGACCACTGCCACAATCCACGTTTCACCAAAACAATATAATGCACTTGGTGTGATAGGTGGTGATTCCATCGCCACCATGCGCTGTTGGGTGCACAGTGCAGTTTAATTCCTTACTCGCCTTTTACGAGATCCATTGGATGAGATGGAGTGGTAGTATTCTTTTAACGTGCCGCCACCACACGACACATTTCATTTTGTTATCTATTTTTATTTTGTATAATTATTTGATTGAAGTGTACGAGCCCAACTACACTTATGTCACCTATACCTAAGAATCAATTAACTGCTCCTTCCGGATTTGTAGAATTTCTATAGCACATTCTTAGATCGCTGGGGAAGAAAAGTTTTTGAGTGGCAACGAAGGTTATGGCGACTCCCAACTAAATGGAGCGACGATCTACACGATGCAGGTGGCTTCAGGACAGTGCTCTGTGCAATCTATCGGGGAGGACCATGTTCAGCAGTAAACTTGATATGGCTGTAATGATTATGTTGAAGATGAATCTGTACTGAATAAAATTTATTTTACACTGTTATATTCTGTTCTAGAGTGTCATCGTCTTAGATTGTTAACCTCACAACGCCAATGATATGATTAAAATAAACAGGCATACTGGAAGAAATTTGTAGATGAAGCCGTGCCTTTGTATGAATATTTCTATTTAAGCCGTTGGTGAAGTTTTTTTTTTTTTTATAGGATACAGTGATGAAACGAGCAAAACGTTCACCTGATGGTAACTGTAACGTCTGCCCATGACAGTTGCTGTGTCCCCCCTAAAGTTCTGTGTGACACCTCACTGTGTCCGTTACCCTGAGACATAAGTTCTTAGGTCTCATATGCCCAGTAATTACGCTAGCTCACAGTGCCCTTCAAACCGAAACACAGTAATATTTGCACACTACTGCTTCACGGCAGAATAACTGGCCCTGGGGTGGTACCTACCTAGACGGATTCCTGCATAGGAATCCTACCACGAGTTGTTTGTCGTTAAATAAATAAATTAAAGTCGTGGTAGTGGTGTGAGCACAGGCAGGGCGATCGTTTTTAATGTCAGTACGCAAACTATTTCAGACAGTACCCTATGGTGGCAACATTAAAGTCGTTAATTTTACAAAGTGCTCGGTGGTGAAGGAAAAGGTGGGAAAACCTGTATTTAAAATGAAAAAAAAAAATGTTAAATCCGGTAATCGCAACTCTCAACACTCGGCTCTAAATCATTCTCAAAAATAAGGGAGGGTGAGAAGGGGAATTTATCTCGAAAAATTTCTATGTGAGTAATTTTATCTTCTTATTACTTACCCGTTTAGTATAAAGTTTTTTTTTTACATATGGCAAATGGCAACAACAAATCAAAACGAATACATTGCGAGGACGTGGGTAATCCACGTCCTTTTTTACTACCCTGTTCGTTCTGACAGAGTATGATAGATATATTTTCACTATGAGAGTGTCAAAGATATAGCAATGTTTTCGTTCAGCGCAAGTTTGCAGTAAATTTGTAGAGAAATCTGTTAAATACTTTTGATTAAAGATTCTTTTAGGCGGCATCATAATCAAGTACTATCTTGTAGCAGAAACTTAAGGAATAAAAGAAAGTAAGACAGTAGAGTCAATATCACTTGATAATGAATGCCTCGTTGTGATGTGAAACACGTGTCCTGTTCTTGACTTCATTGGCGTGTTTTACCTAGTGGTAGTGTTGTAGGTGTTTAGGTTCCCGGTGTCGGTGTTAGTTTGCTGGTGCACGCTATTGAAGGTCGGTGGTAAAATACCCCATTTCAAATTTTGCATGCGGATTTTAGCAAATGAACTTTCTTTCCTTCAGTGTAATGGATTTTCGCAAAGTAACGTCTGATTCTATTAACTATATTTGGGTAAGTTCTTAATTTGCCTGTGCCCCTGGTGCGGCTGCGAGTCGGCGTGTGCGTCTCCTTAAGAGTTGCGCCCCTGGTAGTTGCCCCAGTGGCCAGCCACTAGGTACGACGCTGATCCTGTTAATAGTCAATACCTGGATATGGGCAAAAAGGGAGAATTCGCCTTAATCATTACTTGGCAGATGGATAGGTGATCCCGTAAGACTGAAGGACACTGAGATCTAGTGTCATTACTGGGCATATGAGACTTAAGAACTGACGTTTCAGTGGGACGGGCGCAGTGCGGTGACACACAGAATTATTCTGGGTGACACAACATTGCTTTGGTTGTACTTACCATCATCAACGTTTTGCTCGTCTTGTCCCTTTCTCCAATAAAAAAAAGTACCAAACACTTCGTGTCTTAGACGCTGCATCCCGTCAACAGCTTGTGTACAACGCGATGAGATGTGGTGCCAGATTTTCTTACTCCACCACACGGATTTTAAAGTCTTAAGTACAATCAATTCTGTGTTTAAGAAATTTGCAATTATATCTCCCGGACCGGTTTTTACAAATCACACATTTTTTTTATTGAAGACAGCGTCAGGATTAATCGTTATTGTTTATTACCCAACAGTAGGTGCAACGTCTACTCATAACAAATGCTATGTCACCTCAAACATTTCGTGTGGCATCTGCGTTAGGCACTTAGGTAACACTTAAATATCATATGCCCGCTAATTATATTGTCAACACTGCCCTTCAAACCGAAACAGTAATGTCTCAACACTACTGAAGGACGGCAGAATAACTGTCATGTGGATTCCTGTATAGGAATCCTACCGTCAGGAGACTGGAGCTAGATTTGTGTCTGGCTCGATATGAGGAAAGACCACGCCGTTTTACACGCATGTCCCTGCTCTAACAGAATAACAGTGTTAAGTAGGAACATAGTAAAATAAAAAGTAAAGTAACAGCCCATACATGTCCCACTGCTGAGCACAGGCCTACTCTCATTTCTAAGACGGTCACGGAGTCGGAAAGAGTCCGCCACGCTTCTCCAATGCGAGTTGGCAGACTTCACGTGTTCTCGAAATATTTCTTAATCCTCAGATATGCAGGTTTCCTCACGTTTTCCTTCACCGCCAAGCGGTAAATCAGCACTTACAAATTGCAATTACCAATGTTAGTAGTACCCGCACAGGGAATCGAATACAGGACACACGCGTAATATGAAACTGAAAGCCAGTGAGTACCATCAGTGATGGGAACCGGTAAAAAATGGTAAGAAATCATTCAACTTAAATACAAAAATTAACTCTGGTAATTTTGAATTTATGGCACTGTCAGTTTCCACGTTGCGGCACCTTAGGTGATTACATACAGAACCACCGGATCGAAAATTGTCTTCTTTTAGTTTTGCGGTAAGAAAGCCTGACAAACCTTCACTGCCAGGTACTGGTTTTCCTACATGATTGCAATCATGGCTCGAGGAAGACACAGTCTTCGAAGTTTCGATTAGTCCACCTTCATCGGTAACTGAAGCTGGTGTGAAGTGACCGTTGTACATTACTTTCTTTTTGCGCAGTTTGCGCGAATACAGACCAACAATTCGCCAGTAGTTTTTTAGGTTTTCTAGCATTGCAAGTGTAAGTGTGAAATGATTACCGCACTCACTGGCATTTACTCGTCCTAACATACTCGCGGTCGATGTAACGCTGATAAAGTTGGAGGTAGCTTTGGATGCAGAGTCCGAGACGCAGAACCATAACAACACAACCATACCAGAAGTGTGAGATATGCTAACCGTTGGCGATAATGCTCCGTCTCTTCCAGTCCTTTGAATTTACTTTATGAAACGAAAACATTAACAGTTTTTGGGTCTGGTGTTTGTGCATCTGAAATTTAGAACGTGGTGAACAAATCTTAGTGTGGGGAGGAGCATGCAGGAATCCATATAGGTAGGTACCACCCGAGGCCAGTTATTCTGCCGTGACGCAGTAGTGTGAATATGGCTTGATGCTCTCTTCTTATTGTATAAAGTGACGAAACGAGCGAAACGTTCACCTGATGGTAAGTGCAACGTCCGCCCGCAACAAATGCTGTGTCACCCAGAATATTTCTGTGTGATATCGCACTGCGCACGTCACCCTGAGACATCAGTTCTTAAGTCTCATATGCCCAGTGATTACGCTAGCCCACAGTGCCCTTCAAACCGAAACACAGTAATGCTTGTACACTACTGCTTCACGGCAGAATAACTGGCCATCTAGTAGGTCCTCTTATACAGGATCTGGTAGTACAAAGGTTGCTGCGCGAGTATCATTCTGCATCTACGGTTGCCGTTCGTGTTATATTGTCACTTCAGTCTATTATTTTTGGGCTATGAGGGTTACTGTCATTCTACTGCGTTAGTGTTATTTCAGTGTCTTACGCAGTGAAACTCTGAGCGTAGTTTTTGTTCGTACGACCAACAGTACAGGACGATGTCTTTTTTATTGAATAACTGCCCATAACAGATGCTGTGTGAATATTTACTTAGAGATATTTATTTAGATACTGTGTGGCACCACACTGCGCCCTTCACCCTCAGACACAGCATTTTTTATGGGCAAACGTTACAATTACCATCAGGTGAACGTTTTGCTCATTCCGTCACTTTAAACAATTAAAAAAAACCCCAATCCTCAATGCACCCTTTCTTGATGAGAAGGTGGATCTGAAGTTCTCTATTCCCTTTTGGTGACCATAGAGTTTAATACGTTTGAGCGAAGGGCGTCCCCTTAAACAAACTCAAGTTTATCATAAAGTCCGATAACATTGAACATTTTGTTCAGTTGTAATACAAATAAGAAACCAAAATTACCAAAATTAATAAAAAATATCTACTTCCAGGTCACGTAACGTTGTGTTATTTTTTCTGTGAATTAAAGTCAGCTGTAGCTCGCCGTTGTGTGCGACGGAAATATTTTATTCGATGTGTTTTCCGAGCCGATGATAGTCAAGATTCCGCCTACTTTAATAACTCCAATTGTTCAGCAACCTCGAAAATGGCGAACTGAGATGACGACCAATAGGAGGCGTTGTCTATGAAATACCAAAAGCAACGCTATTGGTCAATACGACCGTTCCGCTGGCATCCAACCAATCAGGGACGAGAACGGAAGTTCGAGTCGAACCAGTTCCATTTTTGCTCTTGGTTTATCCGCACGCATTTAACGTTATTAAAGACCTCGTTTCAAAACTCATACGGTTTTCGAATTCCGCTAGAATTTGTTGTGTTTTTATATGTGAAGTTTTTTTAATTTGTCTGAAATGTGGTTGAAGTGATTTTTTTAAGACAAATTCTGTCGTTGAATTTATGTAGGTTGTGTTTCATCACTGGTGTGGGATATTTTTAGCGATAGCTTGTTAAAGTTTGTGTGATGCGAGAAGGATCTTAATTTAGCGTTGCACATGAGTGTGAGTATTCCTCGGGACGTCTTCCTTTTTCATTCCCACTGATGACCGACGACTTTGTTAAATCAAAGATCCAATTTAAAAACGTTCACCGTTTCCCGTCGGAATCGGAATGCGCGTAAATGGTTGTTGACGTTGAAATGAATATAAATATTAAACCAGATTTATTGAATAATTTGTTTTCCTTAAAAAAAATCTTTAAAAAATTATTGGTCTAAAAAGTATTTTTAAATGGTTAATTATAGATTTTTTTTAATTTAACAAAAATAGAAGGGAAACTGTTAAGAGACATATATGGCTTTATTATAACTTAAAATATTAAGGTAGTTACTAGTAAGTATCATATATGGAAGCTACAATAGGTTTTACGTAAAAAAACAACGTTGAGACTTTACTTCCGGAAAGATTACATGCACGTTGCTGACTTCTTATGATTATTAAAGATCTTATTATCATTTTATTTAATCTATATTTAAATGTTGATATATAATAAACAAATAATTTTGTGTCATAAACCTCATAAAATAATGCGAAAAAAAAAACGTAAACTGTAGTATTTCTTTTTGCTTAGATTTCTTTTGCAATGTAAAACATTGCTTCATAGCAGAATTTCTTCTGTATCGTCGGTGCGTTTTACATAAATATTTAGTACAACTATCCTTACAAATATTTGTTCCTTGTGGGAATTAAACCCATGAGCCGTAGCGCAAAGGCCACTAATTTAGCCACCGCGCCAACCGATCCTAGTAATATCCATTGTTATTAGAAGGGATATATATATTGGATATGTTATAATGTTAAAAGAAATTTCTTAGATTTTATTTGTAATGTAATTCGCGATGCAAAACATTATTGTGAAAATCCGTCCACTTCCCTGAAATATGGTCGAGGAGGGCGATGGCTGCCACATGCGTCATACTTGTGAACAGGTGCTGCTGGTGGAGGCTGGTCTGCTCGAGTTTGCAATGCATTTATTCATTTGTTCTTTAATCTTGTCTAACGTTTTGTCATGGAGCTTCATGGAGATGGAGAGTCATGAAGCGTACTTTGGTTTTCTATAAAACTGTTCTTTGTAAATTTAATTATAATTCAATTTTGACAAAGGTTAAAAAAATTAAAAAATTGAGGATACCTACGGAGTTTCTTTCGCCTGTTTCTTCTCCGTCAGAGGAACCTCATTACGAAACGGTGGTAGATTGTAAAAAATGACGTTCGACAAACGAAATTTATATTTCTTACGATAATAGTAAAAGTAAAGTTTCAGCCTATAAATGTGCCACTGCTGAGCACAGGCCTCCTCTCGTTTCTGAGAGGGTTTTGGAGCCAGGAAGAATCCGCCAGGCTTCTGCAATGCGGGTTGGCGGACTTCACATGTCTTCGAAATATTTTTAATTTCTCAGACATGCAGGTTTCCTCACGATGTTTTCCTTCACCGCCGAGCACGTGGTAAGTCAGCACTTAATATTGCAATTAACAATTTTAGTGGTGCCGGCACCGGGAATCGAACCCAGGTCACTCGCATTCTATGAAATTTAAAGCGAGCGCCTAGCCCCTGAGCTACCACTGCTGTATTTCTTTCGTTAAAGAATAAATAATTTTCGTTTCATTTTCATTTCATATCAAAAAGTCCCTCCATATTCTGTGTTACCCGTGTGAATAGTCACTACTATTTTTGTTATATTATCTGTCCCAAAAAAACATACATAAATAATTACGTATTGCCGCGTCCGCTTCCCACGTAATTTTTGTGTTTCTTTTGTAAAAATAATACAGTATAGATAGATTCTTAAGTAGGTGATGTAAAAATGTCGCTAGTGTCGACAATATTCGTAAAACATATTTTCTATATTCACAGTCATAGACTCAGTTAGTTAGACGATGTTTAGTCTAAATATTTCGCTTTGGGAGGACAATTGCTTCCTATGACCAAAATAGTATTACTAGCTGATTTCCGCGACTTCGTCCGCGTGGATATAGGTTTTTTAATATCCCGTGGGAACTATTTGATTTTCCGGGATAAAAAGTATCCTGCGACCGTCTGCAGGATGTAAGCTATCTTTGTGCCAAATTTCATCAAGATCGGTTCAGCGGTAGAACCGTGAAAAGGCAACAAACAGATAGAGAGTTACTTTCGCATTTATAATATTAGTATGGATCGAAGTATGGATATGGATATCCTTTAATATTGTTTAAAGTTGAATCGACCATTTTGCTTATGGTTTATTTTTGTTCTGTTAAATGATGTTTAACAAAAAAAAATCTCAAAAAAAAGAAGACTCGTGTAGTTCAACTAGCTAATACCCGCGACTTCGTCTACGTAGAATAATTACTTCGAGTAGCCTATTTCTTTCTTCAAAATTTCATCACTCCATACTATACAAATTTTCATCAAAGTCAGTTTAGCCGTTTAGGCGTTATCACGACAGAAGGAAGCCTATGTCCTTCTCCAATTTCCAAACTGTCTCTATACCAAAATTCGTCAAAATTGGTTCAGCGGCTTAGGCGTGAAAACGTAACAAACAAACAAATAGACTGACAGAGTTACTTACAGGAATCCGTCTAGGTATTGACCACCCCAGGGCCAGTTATTCTGCCGTAAAGCAGTAGTGTGCAAACATTACTGTGTTTCGGTCTGAAGGGCTCTGAGAGCTAGCGTGTTAATAAAGTAATACATATGGGAAAACATGAAATATATGAAACACACTGACAGTATCGTGGCACAGTGGAAGGGCACTGATAGCTACTGGAATCACGAGGCATATGAGACTTAAGAATTATATCTCAGGTGCAACACAGCATCTGTTATGGGCAGACGTTGCATTTACCATCAGATGAACGTTTTGCTCGTCTCGTCACTTTATCAAATAAAAAAAAAGTATTTGTGTTTTTGCACAAATATTGACTCCGGCTGGGAATGGAACCCAGGACTAAAGATCCTAAAACTAATATCTGTGCCCAAATTTCTAAACCCGTATGCCACTAAACTGCTATCAAACTCCAAACGACTGCAACCTTAGAATCACGTTTCTTCTGCCAAAAGGATAATTTTGTATTTTATTAGGAAGCTTGCAAACATTACTGTGTTTCGGTCTGAAGGGCTCTGAGAGCTAGCGTAATCACTGGGCATTTGAGACTTAAGAACTGATGTCTCAGGGTGTCGGGCGTAGTGTGGTGTCACTCATAAATATTCTGGGTGACACGCATTTGTGGTGGGCGGACGTTGCACTTACCATCCGGTAACCGTTTGCGTTTCGTCACTTTATACAATAAATAAATAATAAAAAAAATATGCTTAAAACATTTCTTCGTCATTAAACAAATTCGCCATTAACACAAAAGTGAGGTACATAAATCAAAAAACACCTTTACTTTAAATAAGAATGTTAAAATCAATTCTTTATCTGTTGTCTGAACTAAAATTACTTTTCGGGGGTCGTCTAGTTGTTTTTAGGGCGCTGCCGACGCTTCACAGAATTCAACACGAATTTGGGTTTATGTCACGAAAAGGAATGATTCTTAAATTCCTTTCTAACACCAAAAAATAAAACAGACAAAACATTTATTATACAATCAAAGCCATCTCAATATAACCTTAAAACACATGTTCGAAATGTTACAATGTTTATTAGACCTCTCCGATCGTAAGTCCACTTGTAATATGGCCCAACATGGTCATTAATTAACCTCCCAACAGGCCAGCGGCCATAAACGAATCGTTTTACGGATTACAGATAAAATCTGGTCGCGGTGATGTGAAAATTTCGTTAGGCCTATTTGTAACGTTCAAATCATGGGTGTTGTTTTAATGTTTTAATGAGAACTTTTATCAGCTTTATTTCAGTCGCTGAATTATACATACATACATAAGATCACGACTGTATCCCATAAGGGGTAGTCAGAGACTGGGCACTCACTGCAAAAGCAGATGACTGCCACAATCCACGTTTCACCAAAACAATTTAATGTACTCGGTGTGGTAGGTGGTGAGCCCATTGCCACCATGCGCTGTTGGGTGCACAGTGTGTATTCCTTACTCGCCTTTTACGAGATCCATTGGATGAGATGGAGTGGTAGTATTCTTTTAACGAGCCTCTACCACACGGCACGGTTATATATAGTTAACATGCGTGTGGTGGCGGTCGAAGAGAATCTGCCACCCCATCTCATCCCGAGGGTGCCGTAAAAGTCGACAGAGTCAAAATAAAAACCAGAAGATGGGCAGCAGCATCTTCCTGGAACATCTGAATAAATAAACTGAAGTTGTTGGCACCGCCTGCCAAGCGTGGCAACTATGGGAAAATCAGCCCAAAATGAGGGTTACAAACTATTGTGGCAATCTGTGGGGGAGGCCTGTGTTCGGCAGTGGACTGGTGATAGGCTGAAATTAAATGATATAGTTAACTACTATATCTTCTCCGCTTCTTCCGCTTGGATATAGATTTTTTTATGTCCCGTGAGATTTTCAGGGATAATAGTCCTATGTCCGTCTACAGGATGCAAGCTATGTCTGTGCCGAATTTCGTCCAGATCGGTTCAGCGGTTGAACCGTGAGAAGGCAACAGAGACAGAGGGACATAGAGGGAGTTACTTTCGCATTTATTATATAAGAATGGATTATGAGAATATATAGATATGGGTAAATATTTTCAATTTTTTAACTGACTTTGAAGCTTTAAAAAAAGTAAAGTTTCAGCCTATAAATGTCCCACTGTGTCTCTGTCTGTTTGTTACCTTTTCACGGATCAGCCGCTGAACCGATCGTGACATGCTGAATTTCGCACAGAGACAGCTTGCATCCTGTAGGTCGACATAGGATACTTTTTGTCCCGGAAAATCAAATAGCTCCCACGGGATATTAAAAAACCTATACCCACGCGGACTAAGTCGCAGGCATCAGCTAGTAACATATAATTTTGATTACACTTGGCTCAGTAATTATTAAAAAATCTTATAATTAATAAACTACTAATTAATAGCTTCTAATTAAAGTAAACCGGAAATTCTTGCGCGGGTGGTTATTCCCAAAGTTGTCTCTGAAATGATATTACAAATAGTGCAGTGATTTGTACGTTATCGTAGCTCGGTAATCTGTCGATAAATCTTATGTTTTACAGCTGGTGTTGTTAGATAAAGATCGCAAACGCCACGTGGGGTAAACTGTGTTGTATTACATTTGTCGATATCTTTCGTGATACTGTTTTTTTTTTAAACTTATAATTGTTATATATCTGTCATGATATACTTGTTATATGTTTTGGACTTTTTATCAACAATGTTTTGGAAAAAAAAGTAAAGTAACTGCCTATAAATCCACCATTACTGAGAACAAGACAATACTACAATCTTATTGACATACGTAATATTTACGTTCACTCCAATTAAGCTTGAATGCTTAAAAGAGATTTTTCACGATAATTGTCGAATGGCGGTCTCGAAACCTTGGTTATTGGCGCTTCTCATGGTTGATTGGTTTTTGAGCTGAGTTTGAAGGGCACTGAGAGCTAGTGTAATCACTGGGCATATGAGACTTAGGAACTGATCTCTTAAGGGTGACACAGCAATTTATGTGGGCAGACGGTTACACTTGCCATCAGGTAAACGTTTTGCTCGTCTCGTCGTTTCATACAATAAAGAAAAAAAAAATATCCTGTGGCTAGAAAACAAACAGAACTATAAAATAATAGTGTGTTAAAATATTAAATAAATGTCTAATATGTTTGAAAGAGAATATATAATAATAGTTTAGTCTATGGTATTCGTGTCATAATCTATATACACTACACCGTTAACAATATAAAAATTAACAAATAAAAACTTTTTGGGTAGTTGCCAGACAAAAACTAACGACGATAGTACATTTTTGTAAAGTATTCATGCTTTCTTGCTGTGGAATTCAGATATTACATTTTACGAAATACATACATATATACATAAGATCACGACTGTATCCCATAAGGGGTAGTCAGAGACTGGGCACTCACTGCAAAAACAGATCACTGCCACATACCACGTTTCACCAAAACAATATAATGCACTTGGTGTGATAAGTGGTGAGCCCATCGCCACCATGCGCTGTTGGGTGCACAGTGCACTTTAATTCCTTACTCGCCTTTTACGAGATCCATTGGATGAGATGGAGTGGTAGTATTCTTTTATCGAGCCGCCACCACACGACTCTTTACGAAATACGACAAAGATTAAACGAAAATACTGCTCCTGCTATCCGTTACGTGGCTGAAAAAGTTTCGGAACGCCTACATCTTACTTTGAGACTGGCTGAATGTGAACGACTACAGTAATGCTTGCACTTTACTACCACTTGGCGGGAGAATAACTGTTACTGTAATGGTGTCTGATCGTACCAGTCTACTCAACAGAAATGAAATAAAAATGAAATTACTGGTGGTAGGATTCCTATGCAGGAGTCCGTCTAGGTAGGTACCACCCCAGGGCCAGTTATATACCGTGAAGCAGTAGTGTGCAAACATTACTGTGTTTCGGTTTGAAGGGCACTGTGAGCTAGCGTAATCACTGGGCATATGAGGCTTAAGAACCTATGTCTCAGGGTGATGGGACCAGTGTAGTGTCACACAGAAATTCTGTCTGGGTGGCACAGCATTTGTTATGGGCAGACGTTGCACTTACCATCAGGTGAACGTTTTGCTCGTTTCATCACTTAATGCAATAAAAAAAAATGAAAATTATCTATTGTTCAACGTAAGAAATATAAATTTCGTTTGTCAAACGTCATTTTGTTACCAATCTATCACCGTTTCGTAATGAGAGTTCCCATGACGGAGAAGAAACAGGCGATAGAAAATCCGTAGGTATCCTCTTCTTTCTTATTTTTTTTATCTGAGTCCAAAGGAAATTATAAATAAATTTATATAGAACAGTGTCATAGAAAACCAAAGCACGCTCCATGACAAAACGTTAGACAAATTCAATAACAAATGAATAAATGCATTGCAAACTCGAGCAGACCAGCCTCCACCAGCAGCACATGTTGGCAAGTAGGACCCATGTGGCAGCCATCGCTCTCCTCGAGCATATTCAAGGGAAGTGGACGCCCCGTCAGTAGGCCAAGAACCCAGAACATGAGGGGTAGTAGTCAAGTACTCTGACCAGTAGGCCTCGCCGTCGCATCAAATCATTGTTGAAAGATCTCTCAAAAATAAATGATCTCTAAAACTGTAACAAAGAACAACATCAAATTAATACAGGGTAATACAGAGGAAGTGCCACTTGCAACGAATTTAATTGAAGAAGATTACTGGGGCGTGGGCGAAAATGGCTGTAATGTCTTTCCACTTCTCACACAAAATGCTATGAAGCTGTAATTTGTGTAATAATTTGATTAAAGTATAATATTTGTCGAATCGATAGGTGGCAGAGTAGAATAGCACCTATCTCTTTCTTACCGAGGTGTCGTAAGAGGCGACTAAGGTATTGTACGGACAGCCTTCGTGCTCAAAGACACCATAATATGCAATGCTGTCACAATTCTGCTCGTGGGAACGCAATGGGGAGTGCACTTTTTTAACTCTCGCTCGCTGGCTTTCGCCACCCGCCAAGTTTCCCGCGGGGGCGAAAAGTGGGCTACGAGTGTGGTGTATGTATGTATCTATGTATGTATATATACATAATAGTTGTCATCTATTAATAGCATAACATAGATATCGCTACACAAAACAACGTACAAAAATTGTGTATCTGTATTTTTACTTTTTTCACTTCACTAAAATATTTTGTATAATTTAACAACCACCAAAGTTATTGAGATTTATTTTCACTAGTAGATAGATAATCTGTTAACATCTTTCTTTGAATTTCTTTTTATTTAAAAACCAAAAAAATACCCCTCAGTAGGATAGAGATACGGATAGAGACATACTTTTCCCATGTACAGTACAACCAGACCCGAAAAGCAACAATTAGTGTTTTGCACAAATGTTGGCTTCGGCTGGGAACCCAGGACCCGCGGCGTAGATGTCAGGTACGCTAACCACTAGACCAGGCAGTCGACACAGGGCGTCATATAAGTCAGTCTATCTTTTACAGTTTTCAATGTACTGTAATCACATAAAGGTTTAGGTCAACGTGTATTCTAAAGTCCTTACGAGCAATCTCAAAGCTTGTTATTATTATTAATGTATAAAAATAATTTCAATGTAAATATCGATAGTTTTCGCTACATCACTGTTAACCCGTCAGCTAACCCGTCAGCTCCATACATCAGCGGGCCTCCCTCGCGATCGTGTCGATGATAAAAATTACTTAAAACACCAAACATTTAACATCTTGCCCCTTTACGACCTTTCTCTTTCTCCCTCGCACTTGAAAAGCCACTTATGAGAGAAAGAGGCGTCAATAGCGAAGATGTCGATCTTTTACGGGAATTTTAGGCTCTGTAACAAAAAAGCAAGGTGCACTTCGGTTTGTTTCTTGAAAATAAATAGTAAATCTTTTGTTGTCTTGTCTCTGGATCTCTGTAATACTTTATTGTACGTGAAGGTATTTTTGTGATGTAAATGTGATATATGGAAGCGTTGATCATGGTCTCCGTGACTCATTTTTGATTGTTTTATAAAAAAAATTAAATACAGCAATTATCTTTTCTGTCATTTATGTGCATATGTGTTAATTTTTGAAGTGGCACTTGGGCTCGATGAGAGTCGAATGTCGAACTTGAGTGCAGCGTTTCTGTAATATTTAATCGTTTAACTTTTGGCGGATAATATTGCCAATGAAAATGGGTAGCTACTCACCACATTGGGTGGTCTGATCTGGGGAGGAAGTCTCCTCCTACCAGTAATATTTAGATGATGTATATATAGTTCGCATCTCAGAAAACTTTAAGAGCTTCTCATGTGGCGACATAGATGTCGCTACAAATTACCAATAATTTAGTTGTCAGCGATAAATTACGGTTGTGCATATTTTATTACTTACTAGCTGTGGCCCGCGGCTTCACCGGCGTAAAAAAGCCGACCCCGATCGATGATATACATATATACTTCCCTGTTTGAATCGAATTTCAGGATTTTAACTTATTGCGCGGAACCCTAATTATTTTTCTAAAATTCATGTAGCCCAAGTTATCCGCTATAATATCAGCTATCTGTCAGTGAAAGTCCCGTCAAAATAGGTCGAGCCGTTTCGGAGATTTGCCGAAACAAGCAGACAGACAGACATAATTTTTAAAAATAGTTTTTTCTTAGTCTATATTATTCTAGTAATCTTTGTGATACGTTTTTGTTACGTGGTAGCGACACGCTGCAGATACAAGTAAATGTGATAAGATTGTGGCATGTTTCTTATGCCGGAATTCTAAATAGATCCCACCGCAGTGCCAGTTATTCTGCCGTGAAAATGTAGTATTTTTTTAAAAATTGTATAAAGTGACGAAACGAGTATAACATTCATCTGAGGATAAGTGAAACGTCTGCCCATAAAAAAATTCTGTGTTACCCAGAATATTTCTGTGTGACACTTGTGACGACACTGCGCCCGTCACCCTGAGACGTCAGTTCTTAAGTCTCACATGCCCAGTAATTACAGTAGCTGTCAGTGCCCTTCAGACCGAAACCCAGTAATGTTTACATGTCATGTGAATAGTGTGATCGTACCTTAACTTTTCGAACTATTGTTTCATAATAACCAACGTTATGAAAATACATACATACAGTCACGCCTTCTTCCCATATAAAGGATAGGCAGAGGCCCCTCTCGTAGCCCACTTTACGCCCACGCGGGAAACGACACTTGACCGGTGGCGAACCACGTCGCCGTCATTTTGGTACTAGTAAAAAAATCTTACGTCCCACTGCGTCCCCACCCCACAGCAGTATAATCAAATCAAAAGTCAATTTGAAACAAATGTTTGAAAAAATAGCACCACAAATTATGAAGAGATCTGCGTAAGTGTTGCCAAGACCAGCATGCTAAAGTTAAAAAAGGTTAAAACAGTGTGACTTTAACCGCCTTGTGGTGGGGGCTTAAAAGAATCTGCCACCCCATCTCATCCCGTGGGTGTCGTAGAAGACGACAGAGGGACAATAAAAACCAGGAGATGGGCAGCGGCATCTTCCTGGAACATCTCAACAAATAAACTGCGGTTGCCAACCCGCCAGTGGACTAGTGATAGGCTGAAATGATGATGCGCAGAACATTGCATATTATGATATTATACTGTACGAATAAAGGCTGTCCGTACAATACCTTAGTCGCCTCTTACGATATCTCGGTAGGAAGGAGGTAGGTGCTATACTACTCTGCCGGACGCCTATCGGCTTATATTATAATACTAAAATCAATAATTGGCCGTGTCGTGGCGGCTCGTTAAAAGAATACTACCACTCCATCTCATCCAATGGATCTCGTAAAAGGCGAGTAAGGAATTAAACTGCACTGTGCACCCAACAGCGCATGGTGGCGATGGGCTCACCACCTATAACACCAAGTGCATTATATTGTTTTGGTGAAACGTGGATTGTGGCAGTCATATGTTTTTACAGTGAGTGCCCATTCTCTGACTTCCCCTTATGGGATACAGTCGTGATCTTATGTATGTATGTATGTAAAATCAATAATATTCGATAGAATTATAATAATATTCAAATTATGTAAATATAATTTGAAATTCATACCAAGATTCGATAACCATCTCGACCTTCTTACGCAGTTGCATTATTATAAATATGTTAATTTTTCTAAAACATATGCCGATTACAATAAATAACACCTTATTATTTTATGGAAGAAAGTGACGTGACGCACAAGTACTCCAGCGGATGGTAAGTGCAGCGTCAGCCATAACAAATGCTGTGTCACCCAGAACAGCGTGGCACCACAATGCGCCTATCACCCTGAGACATCAGTTCTTAAGTCTCATATGCCCAGTGATTACGCTAGCTCACAGTGCCCTTTAAAACAAAACACAGTAATGTTTGCACATTATTGCTTCACGGCAGATTAACTGGTCCTGGGGTGGTACCTACCTAGACGGATTCCTGCATAGGAATCCTACCACCAGTATCAGTATCAGTAGCGTGTTTCATATATTTCATGTTTTCCCATATGTATCACTTTATTTACACTATTATCACCATGCCAATAACACTTTTTTATTTTTCAGGTGCAACATACAGACAAGCTTTGGCTAACTAAAATGAAAAAGAAGAGGAAATCAAGAGTAAAGTGCATCTAAAGTGAATAATAAGTATAGAAATTTTAATTAAATAAGAAGTCAAAATTATTTATATTCAACCAGACAGGACTGGCGACATACTAAAATAGGGAAAAAAATTGTATTTAATCATTAAAAAAAAACTTGTAAAAATAAAGTGAGAGCAAATGAAAAATCGAAGTGGAGTTGACCAATTTTGTTTGAACGTTTTGGGACTGCTGCCTTTCCATGTTTGCTTAGCTACCTTGAGAGGATATTGAAGACAAAACTGTAAAAGATCAAATAAAACTCGATATCTTAAGCCGTTAAGGCCTCTCTAAAGTATATTTGGAGAAAGTGGGTAAAAAATACATGATGTTCCATACATTATTATTTTAACCCTTTGTATAAAAAAGCGCGCGAATTTTAATTGTCAAACTTTTTTTTTTAATTTAGTAAAAAATTAGAAGTGAAAAAGTGAATCCTATTTGGCATTGTATAAAAAGAAATCATAGTGATATTTGGCGCCACCAAGTGGTGCTGGCTTTGTGGTGTTAAATTGTGGTGTCAAAGTGGCCGGGGACGAGCATTTGGACATGTTGGGGGGCCCCGAATGGGGACAGCGGGAGGCGACGCCCCCCAGGGACGCCCCCCTGCCGAGCTTCGGCTTCACACAGGAGCAGGTCGCGTGCGTTTGCGAGGTTTGTATTATTGTTATTAACTTTTTTCTTAAATATCACTGCCATTAAATACTAGCTCATTATAAAAAAAAGTGATGGAAGACGGAATCGTTATTTTTCAAAATATACAACTTGTAAGCTTTTAATTAAAAAAAAACTAGCAAAGCCTTAAAAAACACTATTATTCTTGTTAATATTTTGAACTAAGCCTTTTTTTTATTGTGCATAGTGATGAAACGAGCAAAACGTTCACCTGATGGTAAGTGCAACGTCTGCCCATAACAAATGCTGTGTCACCCAGAACATTTCTGTGTGACATCTCACTGTGCCCGTCACCCTGAGACAAGTTCTTAAGTCTCATATGCCATGTGATTACGCTAGCTCACAGTGCCCTTCAAAACCGAAATACGTGCTCTTAACCAATGGTCATATTGGCGAATAGTTGATTATATACATACACAATTGTCTTTCGTACGAGCTTTTTTAAATTTGATTGATTTTACGTACTATCGGTATCGGCGAACGGTTTATGATGGAAAGGTTATTTTAAACAAGCCGTGCATGCGAGTTTTAGAGATTTTAATTTTCGATATAATAAATATATTTCGATATAATAAATATATTTGCATACTATTAAAAAGTTTGAAGAATGAGACCCCATTCACAAGCAAATAAATATTATTATTCTTAAAACAAAAAAGAGCGCGTGATAGAAGTTAAACTTCTTATATTTATTAGAGATTTGATTAAAAAAAAAAGAAACAAACTTGAATTAACCAAAACATACCCATAAACATATACACACCGTAAATTAATATATAAAATAGCCTCGCGAATCATCCTTGGTAGGAATCGGTGTTCTTTAGCAAGGATTTGTGGTCTATCAAATCTGATGTAATGGTTGGGATGATCCAGAATATGGTCACAGACTGCAGACTTCCTAGAGCGTCGATGCTTCACTTCAGCTATATGTTCTTTAACGCGGGTTTTTATGGATCTTTTAGTTTGCCCTATGTAAGAGAGATATATTCACAATCTAGCTTGTATACTCCTGCATCTTGTAGAGGTTAATTGAAATTAAAAAAATCCTAATTTCAATAGGGAAGATGGTTGTGTACTACCACCGGCTTGGGATCCTATTATTAATAAAATTAAATCAAAAACCAAGCATACCACTGCAAGGCTTCAAGACACAGTAAGCTCTTTCTGCGTAGATCGGACTAAAAATAATAATTAAAAGCTGAAGGTACCGGGTTAACTATGACATCAGGACAACTGTCACCTCAGTCCCCCCGCGACCATGGGTGCTGTAAAGTGCCCGAAACGTCGGGTAAAATATTTTTAAATTAAACGCGATAAAATCCGTAAAAAGTAGTTTTATTTAAATCAGTAATGTATATGTTAGTAAGACTTGTGAAGCGTATGAGAAGCGAAGTGGTAGTGACAAGTTTTGGATACGGATCTCAGCAAATCGACATTATCGTCGTATAAATAATAAATTATGAATATTTAATAATTATGTTTGACTTCGACATTTGTTTTGAGAATTTTATTCGCATTTTCGCGGCTTTATGCTTTGTTTTTACATATTTTAGCGATTAAACATGTCATTATGTCTATGATTTATAGGATTTAATAAAATTAAGTTATAAACAAGTAACGTATAAAAAACTTTTTATATACGACGTTTTTAAAACTGACTAAAAGTATAAATTTAGATTTTTTAATCAGTTTCAAAAGTTGTACCCAATAGACTAACTAACACAGACAGATAAAAAAGCAAGTTAATAATGAATTATCATCTAGTTCCAAGCTATGTTAAAACTTTCAAGACTCTAGCTTCTCGGGAAGTTAGCTTAAAAACAATTACTAAATTTGACCCGAACAGAAATATATGAAAGCGAGTTAATAAAAACATGGTACCTACAAAAAACTACGCTACTGTTTGTCGCTCATTACTGATAAGTCAAATGTCGATACTGAATTATTTACTACTGGCGATTGAAATATCGACCTGTTGCTAAGATAAAATATTTAAAAAAAAAAACGATATTTTCTATATTTTGGTATACAGGTTGTATAAAAAAAATGTAGCCGTCACTGGACGCCCGGAAGATGTGAAGTATCGAAATTAATAGTTAAAGAAAACCTATTAATAAATATGGAGTATAATAAAATAATTCGCGGGTCGCGTCTTTTTATAAAATTCACTAATCGTTATATATATCGTCTGCTAAGTTATAACACAAAATCGTCATTTTGACCAATGAGAAAAAGGGCGCGATTTTTGTCTTCGGTTATTGGTGGTTAAATGTTTTATGAAAATGAAATTAATAAAAAATTGTAATTAAAACATACGTTACAATAGCCCTTTTACATACAGTCACGCCTTTTTCCTATATAATGGGTAGGCCCCACACACGTAGTCCACTTTTCACCTCAGCGGGAAACGAGACGAATCACGTCGCCGCCATTTTGGTATTGAGTCCAAATAAAATCATTGCGTTCCCACGAGCAGTATAGTGACAGCATTGCATATTATGGTGCTATTCTGCACAAATAAATTTAATTTCCCCCAAATTATTATGACTATAATTATTAATGAATTGAACGTTATAATTTGGGCCGTACATTTCCAAAATCAATTCGGTTGGCGCAGTGGCTAAGCCCATGGCTACTGCGCCGCGGGTCGCGAGTTCGATTCCCGCACGGGACAAATATTTGTATGGCCTACAAATAGTTGTTCCGGGTCTGGGTGTTTGTGCATTTGGAATTTATGTCTGTAAAACGCACCCACGACACAGGGGAAATCCTACTGTGGGGCATCGTTTTTTATATAAAAAAAACAACAGACATGCTAATATAAATGTTGTACATACATACATAAGATCACGACTGTATCCCACAAGGGGTAGTCAGAGACTGGGCACTCAATGCAAAAACAGATGACTGCCACAATCCACGTTTCACCAAAACAATATAATACACTTGGTGTGATAGGTGGTGAGCCCATCACCGCCATGCGCTGTTGGGTGCACAGTGCAGTTTAATTCCTTACTCGCCTTTTACGAGATCCATTGGATGAGACGGAGTGGTAGTATTCTTTTATCGAGCCGCCACCACACGGCTGTAAATGTTGTATAAATAAATACTTTGTCAATAACTTGACTGCAACGCTACCTATCGGATCTTAGCATAGCTGAACTATCGTCGCGACAAAACAAATATATTGTGTTACTATGACCACAATCGGCCATGGCTTTCAGAAGTTACACGATTATCAAACGCCCAAACAGTTATACATATGTATATTTATTAAATAACAAAAACATTCATAATTAAGTATTTTTAAATTGTAAACAGCGCCCGATGCGAGATCGGAGGAAGACTAGGATGCAGTGTCAGAACCACGGTGATAATTACAACACAACCAGACCCGAAAACCAACAGTTAATGTGGGCCTCAGCTAGGATTCCAATTTAGGACCTAGTGGCCGGCCACCCTCGACTGGTCAAATGTACACAATAAGAAATGATTGAACACTTATTCACGGAATGAAATGTAGGCGTAAAGCTATATCTATAAATTAAGTTTATTTAGCTTGTAGATTCCATGAACCACCCACAGGTATCCGTATCTACGCGCAATCCGCCCCCAAGTCCCGCCCCCCGAGTAACCGGATATCCGTCTAGTGAAGCCCCGTTGTCAAGGTTACGCAGTGTTTGCTTCGCTTGATGAGTTCTTATTGGGGGGTTTTTAGAGTTCCGCGATGGCGAAAAAATTATTTATATCTTGCAAATAAATCTTTAAGTTGTCATCTTCGGATTTTTAGAGCTGGCAACACAAAGGGTCGTAGAAACTGAAGTGTAAGCTGACTTTTGCATTGAATTTTGTAATTTTTTTTGTTGTATAAAGTGACGAAACGAGCAAAACGTTCACCTGATGGTAAGTGCAACGTCCGCCCACAACAAATTCTGTGTCACCCAGAACATTTCTGTGTGACACCACACTGCGCCCGTCACCCTGAGACATCAGTTCTTAAGTCTCAAATGCCCAGTGATTACGCTAGCTCACAGTGCCCTTCAAACCGTAACCGAAACGTCAAATTTCAAGTTATTAGGGTCTTGTAGTTTCGGAGATATCGTGATGATTCAGTTGTGAATCGCGTTCTATATCTATATATTTATACGTGAAGAGAAGAGAAAGAGAAGAGAAGAGAGAATTTTGTATACCTTTTTAGGTATATTGAGCGCACGGACAGTGAGATTTGACATAGTTGAAGTTTATATGCAGTGTGGTAGCGGCTTAAGAGAATCTACTACACCATCTTACTCCAAAGGGTGGCGTAAAAGTCGACAGAGGTGGTAGGATTCTTATGCAGGAATCCGTCTAAGTAGGTACCACCCCTGGGGGGTGCCTACTTATTCTGCCGTGAAGCAGTAGTGTGCAAACATTACTGTGATTCGGTCTGAAGGGCACTGAGAGATAGAGTAATCACTGGGCATATGAGACTTAAGAACTTACGTCTCAGGGTGACCGGCGCAGTGTGGTGCTTGCTACACAGAAATATTCTGGGTAACACAGCATCTGTTATGGGTAGATGTTGCACTGACCGTCAGGTGAACGTTCTGCATAAAATAAACTGCCTGCCAAGTGAGGCAATTAAGGCAAAATCCCCCCAAAATGAGAGCGACAAACTTTTGTGGCAATCTATGGAGGAGGCCTATGTTCAGCAGTGGACTAGTGATAGTGAATATGATGTGTGATGATGACGAAGTTTATATGGAGAAGGAGCGCAGAAACCCTTAATTTAAATATATGTTACAAATACACTAAAATCAATAAAAAAAGTTAATGGATTAGTGTCGAATTTCGACCATTGGGCGACCACTAGTATATAAATATATAAAAGTACATTTTTGTCTGTCCGTACGAAAGGATTTGAATCGGCTTGACGCATATCGTCATTGTTTACAAGCGTATTGTGGCGGATGAAATACAGACTAATGGACATAACTCCGGACAGATGGAATAACCATCTCTAAGCCAAACTGAAAACACGCAGACCAGCGACGGGCAGTAGCGTCTGTGCTGCGAGGCGTCTGGTACTCCCATCACCAATTCACCTGCCGAGCGTGTTTTTTTTTATAAGAGAAAGTGACGTACCGACCAAACGTTCATCTGATTGTAAGTGCAATATCTGCCAACAACAAATGCTGTGTCACACAGAACATTTCTGTGTGGCACCACACCGCCCCCGTCCCCCTAAGACAGCAGTCCTTAAGTGTTATATGCCCAGAAATTACTCTGGCTCTGTGCTCTCTACGTATGTAATACACTTACATACATACATTCCTTATATATTAAATATTATTACTCTAATTAAGCTACTTAAAAAAGATCATAGTCTCCCTGCGTGTATGAATTAATAGGAACTTTGTTGTCTTTCCCTTTCATCCGTTAATCCAAATTAGTCCTGGCACACAACCAGGATCATCATCATCATCATCATCATTTCGGTGTATCTACTCCACTGCTGAACATAGGCCTCCTCCAATGATTGCCACAGTCTGTAGCTCTAATTTTGGGGGTAATTCGCCATAGTTGCCACGCTTGGCAGGCGGGCTGGCAACCGCAGTTTATTTATGCAGATGTTCCAGGAAGATGCAGCTACCCATGTCCTGGTTTTAATTTTCCCTCTGTCGAGTTTCACGACACCCACGGGATGAGTTGGAGTGGTAGATTCTCTTAAGTCGCTACCACATGGTATAGGTATCATGTAAGCAGGATAACATTTCTTTTCATTATTGGATTGATGTTACGGGGCAAGCAAAAAATTCTCCTGTTAAGTGCAACGCGCCCATAACAAATGCTGTGTCACCCAAAATATAGTCTGTGTGGCACCACACTGCGCCCGTAGTGATTACACTAGTTCTCAGAGTCCATCAGATCGAAATACTTACACACTACTGTTGCACAGCAGAATCCTGCAGAATCCTGGGGCCTACCACAGAGGCACTCAGATAGCATAGCGGAAGAAAGCTCAGTTTGCAGTGTCAAAGAATCTTGAAATTGGTGTGTTATACAAAACATTCATAATTTTTAACATACATATAACATATATGTATTCACATTAAGTTATTGGTTTCACAGTTAAGTGTTTATATTATTTAGAAGTTAAGAGTATTTTCTTTCTTGTTCTCATTCATATTTGTCTTATACTACCACTCCATCTCATCCAATGGATCTCGTAAAAGGCGAGTAAGGAATTAAACTGCACTGTGCACCCAACAGTACATGATGGCGACGGGCTCACCACCTATCACACCAAGTGCATTATATCGTTTTGGTGAAACGTGGATTGTGGCAGTCATCTGTTTTTGCTGTGAGTGCGCAGTCTCTGACTACCCCTTATGGGATACAGTCGTGATATTATGTATGTGTGTATTATTGTTTATTTAATTTCCCTCTCGTAATTGCTAACCGCTGACACTTGCGTGCATTTTTTCATCAAAGTAGTGGTTGGTACTGAGAACCAGTCCGTCTATCCAAAGCATTATTTGCTAAGTGGACTCCATTTCGATTGCACGATACAGCGTCAATTTTGTCTCCAATGTTTATACATATCTTTTTTTTTTTAAAAATGCTCATTTATTTTTATTTCTTTTATTATCGTTTTATGTGTGCTTTTTGTGTCTTGTATGTCGAATAAGGATAGCTGTCCGGCGGAGTACAATAGCACCTACTTATTCGTATAAGGTACACGCTACGGACACCACGACCGCTTGGCCTAGTGGTCAGAGTACCTGACTTCTAAGCCGCGGGTCCTGGGTTCGAATCCCAGCCGGAGCCAACATTTGTGCTAAAACATAAATTGTTGGTTTTCGGGTCTGGTTGTGTTGTGATTGTACCCGTGTTTCTGACGCTGCATCTTAGCCTACCTCCGATCTTATCGCATCAGCGTTACATCGGGCGCGGGTAGGTTGGGACGAGTGAGTGCCTCTGTGTTTGCGCGTACACTTGTGGCACTATAATATCTCCTGCGCAGTTGATGGCTCTCGACAGTAGTCGGCAGTTGTCGCCGTGGTCGCCGAAATCGGCTAGGAGAACATCATCACGCTACGGACAGCCTTTATTTGTGCAGAATAATACCATATGCAATGCAATTGGGAGTAAGAGTTTTTGACTCGTACCAAAATAGCGGTTCAGTGGTTCGCCACCCGTCATGTTTCGTTTCCTACGGTCGCGAAAAGTGAGCTACGTGTGTTGTATCTGCCTACCCCTTATATGGGAAGTAGGCGTTCTATTAGGTAAATTACCTCTGACCTCAATTCCCGATTTTGGAGGGTTCATTGAGGGTAAGGCAAAGTTGGAAGCTGATAAATTTGGTTCACTTGTCAATGTACGTCGGTACGTCACGTGGTAACAGCTCCTTAATTTCTATCGAGCTCAAGTCCGGTCGTTTTAGGAGTGTTGCCATATTTGTGCTGGTGCTGCCCGTTGCTAAGTAGCCGCTTTGGCTGAGACCAAAGCCGATGGAAAGACGCGCCAAAAAATCTTGTGGGTGATGCTTCGTTGTTTGAAGCAAAGCTGCAATGTCTCGAGGTGCAGAATAGCCGAGTCTGTTAGTCTGCAGGATATATTTTTTTTTATAGAAAAGGGGGCAAACGACCAAGCGGCTGACCTGATGGTGAGTGATCACCGCTGGCTATAAAAATCCGAGTCATCATCATACTCGTGTAAGGATTCCTATGCTGGATTCACTGGGCATATGAGACTTAAGAACTTATGTCTCATGGTGGCGGGCGCAGTTCGTGTCACACAGAAATTTTCTGAGTGACACAGCATTTGTTATGGGCAGACGTTGCACTTATGGTAAGTGCATGCACAATCTCGGTCTAGACATTTTTCATTGTCTCTCTTTCATAGACCCTTGTTCCATCGGCACCACAAGTATGTTTCATTATTTTTTTGTGTCATAAAACATCACACGATCGTTTGGCTTAATTATAAATTATTTAATCCAAAAATCTACTTCGGCTTAGCAGCTCCAAACAGTGTTTCATGTTTTTTTCATGGATCCCATTATCAGAATTCGACCAAAATGATATGGGTCCACCTTTCCGATATCGCCTTTATAATAAATAATCATTAAAATGGATTCAGAAACAAACAAGTTATGCCCCGAACATACATAAAAAATATATACGCAGACGAATTAAGAAACTAATCCTTTTTCGAAGTCTGTTAAAAAGTAACACTAATTGAATAAAACTAGATTACGGATAGATATAATACGGATTACGGATACAGGTAGTTCAGGGGCCGAACGCTCGCATTTTCATAGGCGAGTGACCCGATCGATCCCCGGTGTCGGCAAGACTAAAATATTTCAAAGACAAGTGAAGTCCGCCAACCCACACTGGAGCAGCGTGGCGGACTCTTCCCAGCTCCAAAACTCTCTCAGAAATGATGCTCAACTGCAGGGAGTTTTTTAGGCTGTAACTTTACTCTACTACTTAAATGTTGTCTATTATGTCCGGTATTTCTGGCCCTTTACAGCTTGCCTTGCCAGCTGGTTACGGTAGGGCTGAGGTGTTAGACGTTCTGATGTAATATACGAGTATAATTCGGATTACCTTTAGACCAAAACTAATAATTCACTGAAGGTACTGTTAATAGAGGGTAGCTTATTTAAATAAAAATATTTTTACGGATTTTATCGCGTTTAATTTAAACTATTTATATTCCGACGTTTCGAGTGCTTAACAGCACCCATAGTCACGGGAGGACTGAGGTGACAGATGTCCTGATGTCATAGTTAACCCGGGGTGCCTTCAGCTTTTAATTATTATTTTTAGTCCGATCTAAGCAGAAAGTGCCTTACTGTGTCTTGAAGCCTTGCAGTGGTATGGTTGGTTTTTTAATTTAATTATATTAATAATAGTATTTCAAGCCGGTGGTAGTACCCAACCATCTTCCCTATTGAAATTACGATTTTTTTTAATTTCAAAAGTATCGCGAATCATCTTTGGTAAGAATCGGTGTTCTTTTGCCAGGATTTGTATGGTCTATCAAATCTGATGTAATGGTTGGTATGATCCAGAACATGGTCACAGACTGCAGACTTCCTTGAGCGTCGATATTTCACATATGTTCTTTAACGCGGGTTTTTATGGATCTTTAAAAAATAGTTTTATTTAAATGTGTAGTGTTCGCGTAAATATAAGAAACTAATAGGGTAGCTTACATCTCAGTCCTCCAGTGACCACGGGTGCAAACTATAATGAAATGATATAATGAATGCAAAAGTAACTCCCTCTGTCTTTGTTATCTTTTTACGGCTCGAACGCTGAACCGATTTTGACGAAAATAGGCACAGGGATATTTTGTATCCTGGAGACGCACATCGAAGAGGACGATTAACGGGATATTAAAAAACCTTAATCCGCACGGACGAATTCGCGGGTATCATCCAGTAAGAAATAATTAAGTAACACAAAACCATTAGCGCGGAACGTCCCAATTACAGCTAAACTAATGAGATGAACCCATCGCAAATCTGCATACAATTGAAACCGCAGCCTCGCTGAATACAAAAAACCCCACTGTAATAACAATGATCATTGACTGTACCTGCAACCCCTAAAATCCCATTATACCCACCTCGACCGCCCCTTCACAAATTACTTATAGTAACTGATACCATCGCACCATTAGAGGGTTGTTTTTTTCCATTGGATTAAGGGTGTACACGGTAATGGATTGCATTGTTGTGTTCGATGTATGACGGTCGGGTAGCTCGGCGGAGAGCGGACCTGTCTGTCAGGGATGTGGGTTCCAATCCAGTCATTCCTGGCAACAGCAAAAAATTTGGATTTTGGATCTCCTTTGAATGGGGTAGATTTTGTTTATTGGATAAAGTAACGAAATCAGCAAAACGTTCACTTGATGGTAAGTGCAACGCCTACCCATAACAAATGCTGTGTCAACCAGAAAATTTCTGCGTGCCACCACACTGCGTCCTTCATCCTGAGAAATCAGGGTTTTGGAGCTGGGAAGAGTCCGCCACGTGGCTCCGATGCGGGTTGGAGGACTTCGCATGCCTTCGAAATATTTTTATTCCTTAGAAATGCAGATTTCCTTACGATGTTTTCCTTCACCGCTGAGCACATGGTCAATCAGCACTTAAAATTGCAGAACAATTCTAGAGGTGCCTGCACCGGGGATCGAACTCAGGTCACTCGCGTACTATGAAATTTAAGGCAAGCGCATGGACCCTGAGCTACCTGCTGGCGGCAGCAGATTCCCTAAAGTGGCCGTGCGTGGCAGAAAAATCCTAGAGTTGAGTGGTGGAAGGCCAACCATCAAGATGAAGATGGGATTTTGGATTACTATGCACGAATCCGCCTAGGTAGGTGTCACCGTTGTGACAGTTATTTTGCCGTGAAGAAGTGGTGTGCAAACGCTACTATGTTTCGGTTTGAAGGGCACTGATAGCTAGCTAGTGTAATTTCAGAGAATATGATTAAAAACCCATGTCTCATGGTGACGATCGCATTGTACAGAATCTTCGAGTGAAAAACCAACACACAACTATTATGGTACTTAACATCATGTAAACGACCTGCTGATCTCGTTTGTTACTTCCATAAAAATAGAGCAAATGAATGAACTCCAGCAAATGAAGCTCAGAACCTAACTATCAGGTCATACAACTATTTGTAGCGGGAATAGATCCCGCGACCCGAAGCGCAGCATCCGATCGCTTAGCCACTGTGCCAACCGCATCGATGCCTCCATATTTTTCTGCGATATATGGCTGTTACTATTATCTTACTTTCTTTCATCTATGTCTGTGATTTTTAGATAAATGCATAAAAGTCAGTTAAAACTGCTATTTATACGATGTCTCATAAAATCATAAATGACCGTTTTTAGAATTTCGATCTGTCTGTCTGATTTACCACCCCAGGGCCAGTTATTCTGCCGTGAAGCAGTAGTGTGCAAGCATTACTGTGTTTCGGTTTGAAGGGCACTGTGAGCTAGCGTAATCACTGGGCATAAGAGAGTTAACAACTGATGTCTCAGGGTGACGGGCGCAGTGTGTTGTGGGCGGACGTTGCACTTACCATCAGGTGAACGTTTTGCTCGTTTCGTCACAGTTTGTCTCGAATAGGCTTCGAAACGTATTAACTTTCGAAGCGTATATCAACGAAAATTTTCATTTATGTTCCATTTCGATAACTTGCAGGGAACAGAAGATATGAATATAAATATTTGTAATGTTGGATCATGTGGTCGACTTTCTTTACGCAGATCCGCGCGGCCCAGTCAGTTACCAAGCAGTTAATGTACAAACCCAACCTTCAGTTAATATATTTTTGTTACTATAGAGAGCCGTGGTAGCTCAGGGGCTAGGCGCTCGCTTTAAATTTCATAGTACGCGAGTGAACTGGGTTCGATTCCCTGTGCCGGCACCACTAAAATTGTTAATTGCAATTTTAAGTGCTGATTTACCACGTGCTCGGCGGTGAAGGAAAACATCGTGAGGAAACCTGCATGTCTGAGGAACAAAAAAAATTTCGAAGACATGTGAAGTCCGCCAACCCGCATTGGAGCAGCGTGGCGGATTCTTCCTAGCTCCAAAACCCTCTCAGAAATGAGAGAAGGCCTGTTCTCAGTAGTGGGACATTTATAGGCTGAAAATTCAAAAATTCACTATAGTTAAAAGTATAAAGAAGATATAAGAAGAAATATAGAAAGAAAAAAAATGTAGGAAGAAAAATCCAGTATTTTATGTATGACACTCCAACAGTGATGAGATATTCTCCTAGCCGATTTCGACCACGGCGACAACTTTCGAATACTGTCGACAGCCATCAACTGCGCAGGAGATATTATAGTGCCACAAGTGTACGCGCAAACACAGAGACATTCACTCGTCCCAACCTACACGCGCCCGATGTAACGCTGATGCGATAAGATCGGAGGTAGGCAAGGATGCAGTGTTAGAAATACGGGGACAAACACTACACAACCAGACCCGAAAACCAACAATTTGTGTTTTTAGCACAAATATTTGCTCCGGCTGGGATTCGAACCCAGGACCCGCGGCTTAGAAGTCAGGTACTCTGACGACTAGGCCACGCGGTCGTCAATGACGACTCCAACAGTGTTACAACGTAAAAAAAAGAAACGTTATTTTTTTAAACGTGGGTAATACTGTTGGGAGTTAATGTCATATCTGAATTATGAAATATTATGTCATCCTTCAATTAACAAAACTTGAATAATTTAGGCATTTTAATACTTAACTCTACAATAACATTGTCTTGGATCTTGGTCTAAACAATATTTTCTTTTTTGTATATACTGAAAATATTTTAAAATTTATGAAATTAGAAATACGTATCAAATATACTGTGACTGGCTAGAAAAAAATAACTGACCAGATATTTTCCGGGACAGAAGCAGTTATTTTGCGAACCAAAGCAGTTTTTAAATGGCATTTCGTTAGCATTGAAGTAAATAATCATTCCATTTGCATACATTCCATTAGCATAAATAAAGAATAAATTCTTATCTATTCTATTAATCAGTCCCATGATTTTTTAAAGTACATACAGACAGATTTGATACTAATTATCTTAAGTTAAAGTTTAAAATAAAATGAAATGATATTATTTTATTTTCATTATGAATGTTTGTTTTTTTAAACGTAATTTTTTACAATCAACTGTTTCGAAATGAGATTCCTCTGACGGAGAAGAAACAGGCGAAAGAAAATCCGCAATTTTCGTATTTCCTTTATTTTTATCTTAATCGAAATATTGTTATAATTAAAACATGAATTTCTTCAAACAGTTCCCAGTAGCGGATCTCGCGATCGCATATAATAAATTACGCGAACTGCTCTTTTATGCAAAGAAAATATTGAATTCACGTAAGCCGTATGTATGTATAATTAAAATACGATAAGACATTATGTTGCGAAAATCACTACAGTGAACTAGTCTTGCTGTCGCTATATCCGTAATTAATCGGATCTTTCTAACAGCATACGCAGCAGAACTTCGTTTAAAGCTAATCTATCTATATGAAGCCCACTGAAGCCTGCAATCGAATTTATCATTTTGCAAAACAATATAATGTACCTTTTTTACATTTGGTAATTCAACCCTTAAACTTTTTTAAAGTATTTACTGCTAAATTGTTTGCATGGAACTAATCCAAAATATTTTTCAGGACGCTGCTGACTTCATTTAGATGCCCAATTATTCGACTGACCTTAAATATCAGTGTTGTATAATATTCTAACAATACTATATTTGTAGGTTTCTAGACTAAGTATGGTAGATCATTTATTACATAAACTAGAAACAGGAACGGGCCCATAATAGATCCTTGTGTTACACCCATTTTTACTTGAGCCTACAGAGTAAGAACCGTCAATTCGAACCATTTGTATCCTATAACTAAAATATGAATCCAACAAAAGAAGCGCTTTCTAAAGCTGAGCTATAATACTACGCTATAAATGTATTGAATTAAACTTTCTCCTGCTTCAAATACGCGCGCTTTCAGATGGAGTGTCCTTTGGTAAAACCAAACTGATGATCGTGCAATAACTTATTGGTTTAAAGAAAGAAACCATTTGGTTAAGCATTAGCATACATACATAAATATCTTTTCCCATATAAGGGGTAGGCCGAGGCTACATTTAGCCCACTTCGTGCACCGCGGAAAACGAGACGTGATGGAAGGCAAACCACATCGCCGCCATTTTGGTACGAGACTAAAAAAAATCTGACTCCGTTGAGTTCCTACGAGCAGCATTGCATATCAAGGCTGTCCGTGCAATACCAAAGTCGCCTCTTACAGCGTCTCGGACTTCGACGGAGTCATTTTGTTGTCCTTCTTGATTACTTTCGCGCTACATTAATAAAGCTACATTAGCTCATAGCAAAATAAAATTTTCTAAATTCTGCAAAATTGTCTTTTAATTTATCATGCGTTGTTTTTGTAATTTGTTGTAAACATGAATTTTTTTAGCATTTGTTATAAAAGGAGGAGGAATGAAACTTATATCTTAGAAAGGTTCTCTCATAGATGTGTACACGAAAATGAGCGTATGTTGCCGTTATAGCAAATAACATACAATATAACATACTATAATATAACATGCCCGGTGCATTGCCACCTCGGTTTGCCAATCCTTAGGGCTACGTCGGTCACCCATACTTTAAGGCGAGCGCCTAGCCCCTGAGCTACCACGTGGAAGCCCACATAATAGTATATAATCTATATTATGCAGATACTCCTCCATGAAAAGGTTCCTGCCGGTGTCCATTTCTAAAGTTATAGACCTTACCTAAAAGAAGAAATAAAAATGCTAATGGACAATTTATTGGCTTAATTATATTTCAATTAATGCAATTCCATTTTTATTTATTTATTTATAAATCTTTATAGTTTCCCTCACAAAGAACGGATACCAAGAGCGGACTTAATGCCTTTAGGCATTTTCTCCCTGTCAACCCATGGAGGGGTGAGATTTTGATGTAGGTGTACCAATATTAGACGAAGAATACAATATAAAATAATATTATAATAATTATATATATCTTTATATGTATATAATTCTTGTGTGCGTGTTTGGACCGATGTTGATGAATTTTCTTTGTGTGTGTTTGTGTGGTTCCCTGGATGGTTTAGATTCAGAATTGGACCCGATAGGTGGCTCTGCGATAGAGTTCTAGGAAAAGTCACTCAGTATACATATAGTTCATCGATAATTCGAATATCGAAAAATCGTTTGCTGAATCTTTACATTTATGGATCAATGCTGAAAGTAAATACAGTAAGAGAGCTTTTAGCAATAAGTATGTAACGCTTGCATTCGTTTCTGTTTAATGATATCAAAATATGGATTTTTATATGTTCAAAGTGACGGGACAAGCAAAACGTTCAATTGATAGCAAGTGCAAAGTATGCCCGTAACAAATCACGTGTCACCCAGTACATTTTTGCATGGCACCACACTGCGCCCGCCCACTGCTGGAGCCTCTTCAAAGAGGAGAGAATTTAAAACAATCACCACGCTTGCCAATCGAATTTCTGATGGCAGCACTAGACGCTTCGCACCCTACACGCTACTGCTCGTCACCGTCAGTGTATTTTCAGACGGGCATTTTTTGAGAAAGTTATTCCGCCAGCTGCCGGAAGCGATGAATTTTCAAGCAATATGCAAGTGGCAATAGACCGACCTCGTAGCTCCCAATACCTCGTAGAATCGATAACCGTTGGGGAACAAAGGTTCTCGAGTAGCAGCCTAGTACCGCCGAACGCAGTGTAAGGTGACCCCACACTAGTTGGAGCGACGACCTGCACGGTTTTGCGGGAAGTCTATGGATGCTGGTGGCTTGGGACCGTGTTTTGTGGTAATCAGGGAGGCATATGTTCAGCCGTGGACAGTGTAGAAGTTAAAAGGAATCGAATTAACGTTGTTGAAAAGATATTTCTTATCTTACCGAATAAATCTATTTTGTATTCCGAGAAGAATGAGTCATTTATTATCGGAAAGGAAATTGAAATTACCATTATTATTTTTTATTTTAATTATACCTAACCTAACCTAACCATTATCGACAAAGCGCAGAACACATTAATTATTATTTAATGTAGATTATTTAAATAAATATTTTTGTACGACATTTTTATACTCTACCTATGCAGCTTCGCAACTTAATCACTGCCGTGGGAAGAGCCTTCGGGCAGATTACTTTTTTCAATGAAGCCGTGGAGCCTTCCCAGGGGATTATTATTTATATATTTCTTATTATTATTTATTATACTATGTATTTGAAGCATAAATATGCATTCGAAAGAACTTTCATTGCGCGGTGCAGAATGTATGTACTATTTCTTAAGCTCCTCATGTGGTGACTACTTCGCTACGATATTAAAAATGAGGTATTCCATCGTAGTCTTGCGGGTGACAATGGGGACAGATGTTTTTTTTTATTGGATCATGTAATCAAACAAGCAAAACGTTCACCCGATGTTAACTGCAACGTCTGCCCATAGCAAGACATTTCTGTGTCACTACACTCCGCCCATCACCCTCAGACATCAGTTCCTAAGTCTCAAAGGCCTAGTGATTACACTAGGTCACAGTGCCCTTCAGACCGAAACACAGTAACGTTTGCACACTACTGCTTCACGGCAGAATAACTGGCCCTGGGGTGGTACCTAGAAGTATTCCTGCACAGGAATCCTACCACCAGGTATCGTAAAAGTCGACAGAGGGAAAAATAAAACCAGAAGATAGCATCTTCCTGAAACATCTGAATAAAAAACTTCATAAACGGGCAAAATCCACCAAAAATTTAGAGCTAGTAATTCTTGTGACAATCTATAGGGGAAGCCTATGTTCAGCAGTGGACTAGTGATAAGCTGAAATGATGATGATGATACAATAATTAACAGTAGTGGCCTACTGTTTTAGACGGAACGGAATTCCTGCATAGGAATCTTACCACCAGTAAATGTGTGTCTAAATCCCATTATGATCATTTAGTATCAGCTCTAAGTGTACGTTTTTTTATCGGATAAAGTGACGAAACGAGCAAAACGTTCACCTGGTGGTAAGTGCAACGTCCGCCCATATCAAATACTGTGTCATCCAGATCATTTCCGTATTAAACCACACTGCGCCGGTACCCCTTAGACATCAGTTCTTAAGTCTAATATGCACAGTGATTACACTTAGCTTACAGTGCCCTTCAAAGCGATACAGTAATGTTTGAACACAACTGCTTCACGGCAGAATAACTGGCTGCCTTGGTACCTACCCAGACGGATTCCTACATATGAATCCACAGTTTATGCAAAAAAAAAATCGCGTACTCGAATACAGGTTTGTTAACGCTATACGATCATTTTCCACAAATCCTTTCAAAATAATACCGATACCAAGGATGATTCTCGATTGAGATTAAAAAACATTCTAATTTTAACATAGAAGATGACATTCACTCCGTGACCATGGGCGCTGCAAACCGCTCGAAACGTTGATATTAATACAAAGTTAATCGTGATAAAAAATAAATGCAGTTTTTTAAAACTTAACAAGCTATAAAGACGTCGATATATAAAGGAAGTGTAGTAATATATAAATATTACTACACGTCCATCAGTGGTCAAAATTCGACTTTTTTTTTAATTATGTACATTATTGAGGATTGAATAATTATTTGTTGGCAACATTTTAAATACTCTGTGCGACTGTTTGTCAAGATACTATTACGTGTTTGACATTGGCAGTATTTTTTTACTGGATAGAGTGACGAAACGAGCAAAACGTTCACCTTATGTAAAGTGCAACGTCTACCCATGACAAATGCTATGTCACCCAGAACGTTTCTGTCTCATATGCCCCGTGATTACGCTGGCTCACAGTGCCCTTCGAACCGAAACACAGTAATGTTTGCACACTGCCGCTTCACGACAGAATAACTGGCCCTGGGGTGGTGCCTACCTTGATGGATTCCTGCATAGGAATCCTACCACCAGTGAAGTATCAACGTAAACAAACTACAGACTATTTTGTGATTGACATTGTCAATATGAACATAAATAATGAATGTTTTATTTTATTCAATTTAATGTATTTGTCACACAGATAATATTATATAAATTTTAGATTCCTCGCTTCTTCTCCATACGAACTTTAACTACGCCAAACCTCACAGTCCTAGGCGCGCGCTTTAAAGGGGTACAAAGATTCTCTTCACGTATTAATATGTACGAGGGGTGATCCAAAAGTAATGATAATCAATAATAAACACAATGAATAAAATAAATAAATAAATTTATTTCTCAACATAGTCTCCTAGCAAGTCTATACATTTAGTCCATCTCTTTTCTAATCCTAAAATTCCCTTAGAAAAAAAATCTTTATCTTGACTCTCAAAAAAGTCCTCAACCGCGGCCATCACGTCGCTATCATCGTCAAATTTCTTGCCTCGGAGGTGTTCCTTGAGTCGTGGAAAGAGATAGAAGTCGCTGGGGGCTAGATCTGGTGAATAGGGGGGGTGTTCCACCAGCTCAAAGCCCGCTTCCTGAATGGCAGCCATGGCAATTGCAGCTTTGTGAACCGGTGCGTTGTCTTGATGGAACAGCACTCCAGCCCGCAGTTTGCCTCGCCTTTTCTCCTTAATAGCCTCCCGCAATCTTCTTATTTGTTCTGCATAGTAGGAGCCTGTAATAGTGGCCCCCTTTTCCAAGTAGTCCACCATGATTATTCCTTCAGCGTCCCAAAAAACAGACGCCATAACCTTCCCTGCTGAGCTTGACACTTTGAATTTCTTCGGCGTCGGTTCATCGGATCGTTTCCATGTCATCGATTGTTGTTTTGTTTCAGGATCAAAATGGTGGATCCAGGTCTCGTCCATGGTCACAAAACGTGACAAAAAATTATCCTTGTCTGCCTGGAACTTTTCGAGATTTGCTCTTGACATGTCGACTCGTTTCTTCTTTTGCTCGTCGTTTAACATTTTCGGTACCCAACGCGCGGAGACCTTTCTCATATGCAATTCGTTCGCAAGGATTCTTTGAATGCTGCCATATGAGATCCCTGTGACCTCAGCTACATGCCTGATAGTCACTCTTCGATCTTCCAATACAACTTCTTCAACTTTTTTCACATTTTCTTCAGTGAGGGACGTCGATGGGCGTCCTTCGCGGTGTTCGTCTTCCGTCGATGTTCTTCCCAACTTAAACTCCTTAGCCCAGCGTGCAACTGTGGAATATGGAGGAGAAGAGTCCCCTAATGTTTCCACCAAGTCGCTGTGTATGTCTTTGGTAGACATTTTTTTCAAGCAGAGGTATTTAATGACAGCTCTGATTTCGTGTTTTTCCATTTTGATGTTCACTCCTTGACAGTCCGTATTCAAATGAATGTAGCTCCCGGGAATCGTGGCCTATTTATATGATTTTTTTTCCCTGAACTAGTGGTTAACTGAGTAAGTGACTGAAATTTTTTTGTATTTTTGTGTGCACTAGAAATAACTGATTATCATTACTTTTGGATCACCCCTCGTATATAATCGTGTGGCGCGCTTGTGATCGTGTCACTTCTGAAAGACTTGACTGTTGTGATAAAGTCAAAGTCAAAATTTCTTTATTTAATTTAGGCTTATTTAAAGCTCATATGAACGTCAAAATCTACACCGGTTCAAAAAATTACCTTCTCAGAGAAGAACCGGCAAGAAACTCCGGGGTCATTCTTTTTTCAACGCCATATTACTTAAGTAATTTATAAATTCCAAAAAAAATAACATAAATTTAGTAGCCAGTGGGTTTGCAAGTGCAGAGTATGAGTTATTTCCACACATCTTTGTCCTCTATATAATGATCTATTTTATAATACGCTTTATCTAATAATGTCTTCTTGGCAAGTTTTTGGAAATCTGTCCCATTTTTGTGTTACACTTTTAGAAATTTTATACATCTACTGAGAAAAGACTTTCTTATTTTAGCCAACCTAGACATGGGAACCACTAGCAGCGTGTTCGCATATATTTGTTTTGACGAGACGATGGTGCTAGGAACCGATAGGTCATTCTACTCGTATTAACAAATCCTGTATTTGTGGACCAAAATAACTCACATCCACAATATATGTTGGTTTAATGCCAACAAAGATAATTACACAATTTGGTAGATGGGTGGGTGTTCACTCTCATAAAGCAAGCCGACCACATGGCAGAACCATATGGCATGGTCCATATGGCCTCCACCATCCACAGTTCGGCCATTCTCAGTAACAATCGGATCTCAGCGTGCGGCTCCTTAAGAACGTAGCATAAGGGCTTATAGCCTAGAAACTTCCACAACTGTTTAATACAAAATATACATTTTCCATCGGTTAGTATTTCCTGAGATTAGCGCGTCCAAACATACAAATGGCTGCCACATGCGCCATACTTGTGAGCAGGTGCTGTTGGTGGAGCAGGTATTAACTAGCTCCGCTGTTTCACTCGCGTAGAAAAGCCGACTGCGATCGATGTTATATACAACGTTATTCATAATTGGTATAACATCCCGGCACCTACCTATGCTACTTTGATCTGATAAACACAACGGTGAAGCTTTAATGACAAAATTGAATGCTAAAAATGTCCATACAAAACTTTAAAATTATTTTTAAAGCGCGACCCTAACTTAGAAAGTCGTTGCCCCGAACCAGACAAATTCATAATACGTTTTCCTCTCCATTTGATTTATGTTACCCTACTACGGCGTCATACTAACAGATTTAATTCGCAACAGATTTCCTAAGCTTTATGTTATCCTAGTACTTGCGAGTTCTTTCGATGGCTGCTCAATGGAAAAAACGCACAATTAAATTTATGAGTTCATTGCCTCGATCAGCTGTATAACAGGGTAGTCACCTATGAGTTTTAAACAAATTCTTTAAGTCGACATATCTCCTACCGGTATCACGCTACGTATATTATTTGGGGCATATACACATCGTCCCTAAGACCAGCCTGCCGGGATGTATAGGACATTACGAATGACCCTGTATACACATTTGCTTCCCTATTTGAATCGTATTATGAGGTTTAAATATTTTGCGTGGAATCCTAATTATTTTTCTAAAATTAAAGTAGCCTAAGTTACCGGCTATAATATCAGCTTATCTGTCAGTGAGATATAACAAACAGACGGACAGACAAAAAAATTTAAAAATGTTTTTTTCTAATAAGTGTCGTTTATACTTTCATAAGCCTTGTTTTAAAAGCTGTTATCTTGTTATTACAAACAGACACTTCAATTTTATTTATTTGTATAGATTAATCTTGTCTAAAGTTTGAACATGGAGCGTGGTTTGGTTTTCCATGAGACTATTCTTTGTAAATTTATTTATAATGTATTTTTGACTAAGATAAAAAAAGGATTTACAAAAAAGAGGATATCTAAGGCGTTTCTTTCGCCTGTTTCTTCTCCCTCAGAGGAACCTCATTACGAAACGGCGGGAGATTGTAATGAAATGACGTTTGACAAACGAAATTTTTGTTTGTTACGTCGAAAAATAAATGATTTCATTTGATTTCATTATAAGCTCTTCAGCTTTATTCTAGTAGTAGTAAGTAGTAGTGGTGGTAAGTAGTACTGGTTCTAGTAGTACTGGTGGTAGGATTGCTATGCAGGAATCCGTCTAGGTAGGTACCACCCAGGGCCAGTTATTCTGCCGTGAAGCAGTAGTGTGCAAACATTACTGTGTTTCGGTTGATGGGGACAGTGTGGTGTCACACAGAAATGTTCTGGGTGACACAGCATTTGTTGTGGGCGGACGTTGCACTTACCATCAGGTGAACGTTTTGCTCGTTTCATCACTTTATACAATAAGAAAAAAAATTAAAAATCGCACTTTAAACAAAACGGACGACACCGTTCTCTTTGGTTTGTTTAAACAGAGGACCCATTCAGACCTTCACCTATACCAACAAGCGTTGATAGTTTAGGGCTTTAAAAAAATTAAACCGGATGTCCCCAAGGTTCACATGTGCGTTGCCTTGCAAATATTATTTTTGTCATGTTTGCGACCACCCTCAAGCTAAGCAGAACACTGGCAATTAAAAAAAAACTTACAGTAATCAAAATTTGTGTATAACTACATATTTGCAAATATTGTACTTGTAAATTCAGAACCTTCTAACTTACTGGTGGTAGGATTCTTATGCAGGAATCTGTCTAGGTAGGTACCACCCCAGGGCCAGTTATTCTGCCGTGAAGCAGTAGTGTTCAAACATTACTGTGTTTCGGTTTGAAGGGCACTGTGAGCTAGCGTAATCACTAGGCATTTGAGACTTAGAACTGATGTCTCTGGGTGACGGGCGCAGTGTGGTGTCACACAGAAATAGTCTGGGTGACACAGCATTTGTTGTGGGCGGACGTTGCACTTACCATCAGGTGAACGTTTTGCTCGTTTCGTCACTTTATTTTTGCAACGAAACAAAAACTAAGTAATGATTTCTTATATTTACTCGAATACTACTTACTCATTTAAATAAAACTAAATTTTATCGCTTATAATTTACTATTTATTACCCGACATTTCCGTGGAGCGCCTGGCTCCTGAGCTACCACGGCGCCTGGCGCTCGCTTTAAATTTCATAGCACGCGAGTGACCTGGGTTCGACTCCCGGTTCCGGCACCACTAAAATTGTTAATCGCAATTTTAAGTGCTGATTTACCACATGCTCGGCGGTGAAGGAAAACATCGTGAGGAAACCTGCATGTCTGAGAAATATAACATATTTCGAAGACATGTGAAGTCCGCCAACCCGCATTGGAGCAGCGTGGCGGATTCTTCCAGCTCCAAAACCCTCTCGGAAATGAGAGGAGGCTTGTGCTCAGCAGTGGGACATTTATAGGCCGTTACTTTACTTTACTACCCGACATTTCGAGCGCTTTACAGCACCCATGGTCACGGGAGGACTGATGTGACAGATCCTGATGTCACAGTTAACCCGGAGTACCTTCGGCTTTTAATTATTATTTTTAGTCCGATCAACGCAGAAAGAGCTTACTGTCTTGAAGCCTTGCAGTGGTATGCTTGGCATTTGATTTAATTTTATTAATAATAGGATCCCAAGCCGGTGGTAGTACCGAACCACCTGAAATTAAAAAACATCCATATTTCAATAGAGAATTAGAATGTTTTTTTTAATTCAGGTAATTCCTTTATAGGAATCGGTCTTCTTTTGCAAGGTTCTGTGGTCTATCAAATCTGATGTAATGGTTGCGATGATCCAGAACATGATCACAGACTTCAGACCTCCTAGAGCGACGATGCTTCACGTCATCTATATGTTCTACAACGTGGGTCATGTAACAGTGTAAGAGAGACCACATTCACAATCCAGCTTGTATACTCCCCATCTTGTAGAGGGATTACACATGTCGTATGGTAAAAACTGACTTATCTTCGGCGGCTTGAAATATGTTGTTATGGAAGCTCGCCTCAAGATATAGCCAATCTTGTACATGCGGGAATCCGTCTAGGTAGGTACCGACCCAGGGCCATTTATTCTGCCGTGAAGCAGTAGTGTACAAACATTACTGTGTTTCGTTTTGAAGGGCACTGAGAGCTAGCGTAATCACAGGGCATATGAGACTTAAGAACTGATGTATCAGGGTGACGGAACGGCGCAATGTGGTGCACACAGGAATGTTCTGGCTGACACAGCATTTGTTATGGGCTGACGTCGCAATTACCATCAGGTGAATGTTTAGCTAGTTTCGTCACTTTATCGAATAAAAAAAGGTACACACACGACTGTGGCCAGTTTCACTCGGTCACTGCGACGTAGGCGCGGAACCCGAAGCTTGTTGTCGCGTAATACTTGTTTGACATGATGAACCTCAGCGGCCAGGTGTAACCTGTAAAATTCCTGTCCGTGGGGGCTGTAAAGCGCTCGTAATATCAGGTTATAAATCGTAAAATGTAGTTGTATTTAAAAACTAAGTATAGTCTGTGCTGATGTCATGTTAATAGTATCAGGAATTTTCGAGATTTAGACGTCCTGACAAACAGAATGACATACGGTATTATATAACATTCCATTTTATTTAGTCAGCATAGGACATTGGAAAAATCTAAAAATGTCCTGTTGCTTAGCACAGGCCTCCTAGCATTTCGGTTCCGGAAAGAGTCCGCCATCCTGCTCCAATACGGGTTGTCCAACTTGACACGTCGTCGAAAAACTTTTATTTTAAGCACGTGGTAAATCAGCACTTAAAATTCAAATTAACAATTTCCGTGGCATCGGGAATCGAACCCAGGTCACACGCGTACTATTTTGGCTGATACTGTGCCAAATGAAAAGGTTGGAGCTACCGGCCAGATCGGGAGGTTCGATCCGGAGAGGACGTCTCCTAATACCGGTTTTTTGAATTTGTTAGTACGCTGTTAACCTGGCGACTTCTACAGCTTCGTCGGAAGGACGCCTCCTACCGGTAATCTTTTGATCCTGTATATATACTCGTAGTACCTACGCTTTAATAGCGCGATGTAGTGTTGTTCACGCAACACAACACATTTTTATTGTAAGTTTAATTAATCTAAATACAGTATAATTCAGGAATCCGTCAAGGTAGGGTGGTCCCTAGGGCCAGTTATTCTGCCGTGAAGCAGTAGTGTGCAAACATTACTGTGTTTCGGTTTGAAGGGCACTTAGAGCTAGCGTAATCCCTGGGCGTATGAGACTTAAGAACTGATGTGTCAGGGTGACGGGCGCAGTGTGGTGTCACACAGACATTCTTGGTGACACAGCATTTGTGATGGGCAGACGTTGAACTTACCATCTGGTGAACGTTTTGCTCGTTTCGTCTCTTTTTGAAATTAAAAAAAAAACCTACGAAGCAACATCTACATCAACAGCACATTATTACATGGAGACCCTGCCAAGCGGCGCGCTGCAACAATGCTCGCACTCCGTCGCGGCCTGCAGATTTTATATACTATGTATTAATATTTTTTCTACTAGCTGAAGCCCGCGAGTATGTCCATTTAGGTATTTTAAAAATACCTTGGAAACTCTTTGATTTTTCGGAAAATACAGTATCCCATGTCCGTCTTCAGGATGCAAGCTATCTCACTGCCAAATTTTGTCAGGATCGGTTCGGCGCTTGAGCCGCGAAAAGGTAACAAACAGACAGGGACAGAGACTTTGGCATTTATAATATAAGTATGTCCATATAGAAGCTGCGGGCCGCGGCGGTGCTTTGATATAATAAATATTTAGGATTTATTTTGCTAATAATATTAATAATTTTCTTTTTATTGTATTAGATAATATATAAAAAACACAATTATTTGTGTCGGGGCCTCCCACCGATGTTGTCGCCACATAAGAAGCTCGAGAAATATCTAATACGTCCATAATCGCGATATGAAAAATACAACATCTGTATTTATAATTACTGGTAGGAGGAGACGTCCTCCCCAGATCAGACCATCCGATCTGGCGGGTAGAAACCTTTTTACTTGGCAACAAGATCCACCAAAACTTCAATTATACTGTTTTTAGATCAATTAAACTTACAATATAAATGTAGCGGCTTAAGAGAATCTACCACCCCATCTCATACCGTGGGTGTCGTAAAAGTCGACAGAGGGAAAATAAAAACCAGTGGATGGGCAGCAGCATCCTCCTGAAACATCTCAACAAATATACTGCGGTTGCCAACACAGAAATATTTTGGGTGACACAGCATCTGTTATGGGCGCGTTGCACTTAACAGGTGAATTTTTTGCTTGCCTTGTAACATCAATCCAATAATAAAAAGAAATGTTATCCTGCTTACATGATACCTATACCGTGTGGTAGCGGCTTCAGAGAATCTACCACCCCATCTCAGCCCGAAGGGGGTCGTAAAACTCGACAGAGGGAAAATAAAAATCAGGACATCTGAATAAATAAACTGCGGTTGCCAACCCGCCTGCCCAGCGTGGCAACTATGGCAAAATCCCCTCAAAATGAGAGCTACTAACTTTGGCAAAATTATGGCAAAATCCCCCCAAACTGAGAGCTACTAACTTTTGTGGCAATCTATGGGGGAGGCCTATGTTCAGCAGTGGACTAGTGATAGGCAGAAACAACGACTAGGTAGGTACCACTCTAGGGCCAGTTATTCTGCCGTAATATATATATATTTTCGATGATGTAATTGCTGTTAGCCTTCTCGGCTTTTACAGCTTCATCGGATACTGTGCTCGCGGGCCAGGGGCCCGCGTGCCAGGTTTGGTTTGACCCAAATTCTGCCGTAAAGCATTAGTGTGCAAACATTACTGTGTTTCGGTTTGAAGAGCGCTGAGGAGCTAGCGTGATCACTGGGCATATGAGACTTAAGAACTGATGTCTCAGAGTAATGACAGCAGTGTGGTGTCACACAGTAATCTGGTAACGGGCAGACGTCGCACTTATTATCAGGTGAACGTTTTGCTCGTTTCGTCACTTAAAAAAAATCTCAATCTCATTACTAACGAAACGTTTCCTCCCAGGTACTCCAGCAGGCTGGCAACATAGAGCGCCTAGGCCGATTCCTCTGGTCACTGCCAGCATGCGAGAGGCTGCACGCTCACGAATCTGTTCTTAAGGCCAAGGCGATGGTGGCGTTCCATAGAGGGAACTTTAAGGAGCTGTACAGACTGCTCGAGTCGCACACATTCAGCCCGCATAATCACACCAAGCTGCAGAATTTGTGGTTGAAAGGTGAGACTATTTGACTATTATAGCAGTTACCATATTCATGATGATAACGTTTTCATCAGTTAACAACGTTCTGGTGGTAGGATTCCTAAGCAGGAATCCGTCTAGGTAGGTACCACCCCAGGGCCAGTTATTCTGCCGTGAAGCAGTAGTGTGCAAACATTACTGTGTTCGGTTTGAAGGGCACAGTGAGCTAGCGTAATCACTGGGCATACGAGACTTAAGAACTTATGTCTCAGGGTGATGGGCACAGTGTGGTGTCCACAGAAATTTTCTGGGTGACTCAGCATTTGTTATCGGCAGACGTTGCACTTATCATCAGGTGAACGTTTTGCTCGTTTCATCACATATCTAATTAAAAAAAAACTTCCAACTATCGAAAAGCAGTCAACTTCGCAGAAGATATTATAGTGCCATAAGTGCCCTCGCAAACAATGGTCCTACACGCTTAGCGATGTAACGCTCATCCGATAAGATCGGAAGTAGGTTAGGATGCAGTGTCAGAGACACGGGGAACCAAAATCAGAACCGACAACCGACAATTAATACAAATGTTGGTTCGGGCTGGGATTCCAAACAAGGACCCGCGGCTTTAAATTTAGATACTATGGATTTGAGCCGTGGTAGCTCAGGGGCTAGGCGCTCGCTTTAAATTTCATAGTACGCGAGTGACCTGGGTTCGATTCCCGGTGCCGGCACCACTAAAATAACTGTAAATTGCAATTTTAAGTGCTGATTTACCACGTGCTCGGCGGTGAAGGAAAACATCGTGAGGAAACCTGCATGTCTGAGGAATAAAAAATATTTCGAAGACATGTGAAGTCCGCCAACCCGCATTGGAGCAGCGTGGCGGATTCTTCCTAGCTCCAAAACCCTCTCAGAAATGAGAGGAGGCCTGTGCTCAGTAGTGGGACATTTATAGGCTGAAACTTTACTTTTTTTTTTTTACTATGGATTTTAATTTTATTCCATCCGGACACTTCTATTAATCCTTCAATGTATTTTCGTGACTTTAGGGTACTTTTTAATTGTGATTTGGTTTCGAAATTTTGCAGAGTGTGGTACATTTGGTGACTGATCCATGTCTTCCACCTTTTTTTTTATTGGATAAAGTGACGAGACGTTAACCTGATGGTAAGTGCAACGTCTGCCCATATTAAATACTGTATCACCCTGACACCTTTGAGCGGCACCACACGGCGCCCGTAACCCCGAGAAATCAGTTCTTAAGTCTCATATGCCCAGTGATTACCTTAGCTCTCAGTACCTTTCAGACCGAAACAGTAACGTTCGCACACTACTGCTTCACGGCAGAATAATTGACCCTGAGACGGTACCTAGACGGATTCCTGAATAGGAATCGTACCACTAATCTTAAGGTCTTTACACCACATCTTCACTGCACAACGCTTCGTTGTAACATTGTTTCTTATTCTGTCCCATAGTTACACATGTAGCTACCAAACTTCAGTTTATTATTATTATTAAAAAGGCGCGACTGCCTTTTTGGAGGTAGGCAAAGATCACTCCCGTAGACCTCTTTTCGCCCCCGCGGGAAACGAGACTTTTTTTATTGTACAAAGTGACGAAACCAGCAAAACGTGCACCTGATGGTAAGTGCAACGTCCGCTCACAACAAATGCTGTGTCAGCCAGAATACTTCTGTGTGACACCACAATGCGCCCGTCACCCTGAGACATCAGTTCTTAAGTCTCAAATGTCCAGTGATTACGCTAGCTCACAGTGCCCTTCAAACCGAAACACAGCAATGCTTGCACACTACTGCTTCACGACAGAACAACTGGCCTTGGGGTGGCACCTACCTGAACGGATTCCTCCATAGGAATCCTACCACCATTAAAGGCAAGGCCACCGCATTGCCAGTTACTCTGCCGTAAAGCAGTAGTTGCAAAGTCCGGAGTGACACTGCACACTGCACTGCGCTTGTCTGCACTGTTTGTGCACTACTGCTTGCAGAATAATAATTTTACAGGCTATAGCCCTACAAGCCGGAACACAGTAAAGCTTGTACATTATTGCTTGGTTGAATTATACTGGTGGTAAGATTACTACGCTCGAATCCGTCTAGTTAGGTACCATCGCAGTGCCAGTTATTCTAACGTCAAGCTTTTCTGTGTTTCGGTTTCAATAATAACGTATGCTGTGTTACCTAGAACATTTCTTTGTCGCACCGCACTGCCCTGAAGCAACAAGTCTCGAGGCTCATGCCCTCCACCACCACAAAATATACAGGTTACCTATGTATTCTTTCACCGTCGATCGCTCATAGTCATCCAAAAATATTCTTAGTGGTGATGGTAGGATTTCTACGCAGGAATCCGTTTAGGTGGTTACCACTCCAGGGCCAGCTATTCTGCCATGAAGCAATACATACATAAGATCACGACTGCATCCGATAAAGGGTAGTCAGAGACTGGGCACTCACTGCAAAAACAGATGACTGTCACTATCCACGTTTCACCAAAACAATATAATGCACTTGGTGTGATAGGTGGTGAGCCCATCGCCACCATGCGCTGTTGGGTGCACAGTGCAGAGTAATTCCTTACTCGCCTTTTACGAGATCCATTGGATGAGATGGAGTGGTAGTATTCTTTTAACCAGCCGCCACCACACGTATAATAGTGTATAATAGTGGGCAAAAATTACTATGTTTTGGTCTGAAGGGCACTGAGAGCTAGTGTAATCACTGGGTAAATGAGATTTAAAAACACATTGATCAGAGAGACGGGCGCAGTGTGGTGCACTTACCATCAGGCGATCGCTTCGTTCGTCTCGTCACTTAATCCAATAAAAAAGTGATTATTTCAGAATAGTGGTGGTGATGTTTCTAATAACGTAAATTACTAGTTTTGAAGGTACCCTGGGTTAACTATGACATCAGGACATCTGTCACCTCAGTCCTCTCGTGACCATGGGTACTGTTAAGCGCAAACGTCCGGTTATAAGTAGTACAAGATTAAACGCGATAAAATCCGTAAAAACTAGTTTTATTTGAATAAAATGGTGTATATTACCCAGTGGATTGAGGCAGTCATCTGTTTTTGCAGGGAGTGCCCAGTCTCTGACTACCCCTTATGGGATACAGTCGTGTTCTTATGTATGTATGTATGTATGTATATTACCCAGTTTTTGAAGAGCACTTCCCGTCCTCCCACAGACATTCGGCGGCTGTCTGTCGTAGAGTCAATAACACTTGAAAAATGCCTCGTTTCGAGGTGAGACACGTGTCGTGGTCTCCACTTCTGTGGTGTATATTGCCATATATATGTATAGTGGTAGTGTTGTAGCGGTGTTGATTTTCTTATGCACGCTACTGTGCAACTAGTAAAAGTCAAAAAGTAGGTAATTTCCACCATTTTATTTATTCTTATTATTAACTTCTCATTATCATCATCATACCCGCTCGGTTGGCGCTATGGTTAAGGGATTGGTTTAAACGCTGCGGGTTGCAGATTCGATGTCTGCATCATCGTCTGCAATGTTACGATTTGGGTTTCACAACCAAGGGTTTGGTGAGAACGTAAGTTCTCCCTTGATTGATTGATAGAGAATGCCTATAGGGATTGAGTCCGCCATCTCTAAACTTTTTGATGTATAGTGTACTAGCTGACACCCCACCCCCCACCCCCCTCACCCCGCCGGACTCCGCATGAAAGTTATTGTTAATATCTATATACAGAAAAACCGCACGAGCCCGTTTACCTATTTACGCGTAAACGTTCGGAAAATCGGTTCTAGTGGGTGTCTATGTCGGAAAAGAAATACTTATGAATGGAAAAATTCAAGTCTATGTAAGTCTTGTGCTCGTAGTTTCGGAGATATCGCGATGAGTAAGTGATAAATCGCTTATAATATATAGATTTATTGTAAAGATTAATTTTGTACATACATGCAGTCATGCCTTTTTCCCATATAAGGGTTAGCCAAATTCCACAAACATATTCATCTACGTGGGAAACCCGACGAGTGGCATCAACCCCGTCGTCACCATTTTGGTACGAGTGAAAAAATATCTTATAACCTGATTGCGTTTCCACCAGCAGTACAATGACACCATTGCATACGAGTATTTTGGTGTTATTCTGCACGAGTAAAGGCTGTCCGTACAATACCATAGTCGCCTTTTACGACACCTCGGTAGGAAAGAGGTAGGTGCTATACTACTCTGCAGGGCAACTATCGGCCAATATTTTTATGGCCTACAGACGTTCTTTCGGTTTTTTTTTATTGCATAAAGTGATGAAACCAGAAAAACGATCACCTGATTGTAAGTGCAACGTCTGCCCATAACAAATGCTGTGCCACTCAGAATTTTTCTGTGTAACACTACATAGGTTCTTAAGTCTCATATGCCCAGTGATTACGCTAGCTCACAGTGCCCTTCAAACCGAAACACAGTAATGTTTGCACACTGCTGCTTCACGGTAGAATAACTGGCCCTGGGGTGGTACCTACCTAGACGGACTCCTGCATAGGAATCCTACCACCAGTAAACACTCCGGGAGTTTGTGCGCTTGCAATTTTTGCCTGCAAAACACGTCAAAGATGCAGGAAGTAAAGTGTAAATTAACAATCTATCCGTTCAGCACACTATATGGAGGCGGAAAGGCTTCGAGGGCGACCTTTGGGCGCCGTCGGCAAGTACAGGGTGCGGCGCAAGTTCCCACTGCCCAGGACTATTTGGGACGGAGAGGAAACCTCTTATTGCTTCAAGGTAAATAAATAATTTTATATGCATACAGTCACGCCGCTTTCCCCAGTGGGAAGACCACAGCTGTAGCCCACGGGAAAGGAGTCCATGTCGCCGTCATTTCGGTACGAGCTGAAATTCTTGCTCCCCATTGCGTTCCTACGAATAGCTAAGGAAGATGTTGTCCATCCAAACAGTGCGTCCCATGCTTGAGTAGGGCTAGCTTATTTGGTGTCGCCAGGTCCCTGAGCAGTCGCGTACACTTGTGGAATAGAATAGAATGATTTTTATTCAATATAGATTATATACATATTACTCATTAAAAGTCATTTCTTTTTAAGCCACTTTGGCTCGCAAAAAATGCCTCTGTCGTGGCAACAACCAGCAAGAAACCCAGAGTGCAATTTCTTTTAAGCCATTGTAAACATAATATACAATTTTTTGCCAAGCTATTTCTACAAATTGTAGAAATAGCTTCGCAGCGATCACCTAATTCCCAGGGGTTATCATCATCCATGTAATCCATACTAATATTATAAATGCGAAAGTAACTCTCTCTGTCCCTCTGTCTGTTTGTTTCCTTTTCACGATTCAACCGCTGAACCGATCTTGACGAAATTTGGCACAGAGATAGCTTGCACACTGAGGACGGACATAGGATACTTTTTATCCCGGAAAATCAAATAGTTTCCACGGGATATTTAAAACACCTATTTCCAGGCGCACGAAGCCGCGGGCATAGGCTAGTGTTTAATATTATAATGATCCTTTTTATAAAGTCTTGGCATCATAATATCTTTTGCTCAATTGATAACTTTCGGCAGTATTGAAAGTTGCTGCCGAGGTCGAAACTTGGTCAGGGGGGACAGTATAATCAGCTCTTGTAGAGTCCACTGCTGTGGATCTCTTCAAATTAGTATGCATTTGTTGAAATCGTCATTTGGCGGGAGGATTGTCGATCGCAAATACAGATTCATTTGTCCGTTATCGCTCTGGTTAATTTGTGCATAGTCAACCCGTTTTCCAACGTGGCAACCGTGGCAAAATCCCCCCAAAATGTGAGTTACAAACTTATGTGGCAATCTATGCGGAAGGCGTTCAGCCAGTGGACTAGTTATGGGCTAAAATGGTGATAGTCGAGGCAGCACAGGAGCCAGGCGCTCGCCTGCAAACTTAATAGTACACGAGTGACCTGAGTTCCATCTGAGATCTTTGTTCGACCATCTCTGTATATATTCTGCAATATCCAGTGCTGATTTACCAAATGATATCGTGAGCCATCGTGAGGAAACCGGCAATACTAAGGAATAAATATATGTGAAGTCCGCCAACCCGCATTGGAGCAGCGTGACGGACTCTCCCCGGTTCGAAACCATTACTCTACTTTTTTATCGTTGAGATCGTACGCCATGTGTAGCAGGCGATGGTTTCAGACGAAGGAAGGCTTTTTTGTCATTTTTTTGTCGAATTTTATGACTGGGATGAGGAGTTAAATAATATTAAATTGGACGAGACGTTCACCTGATAGTAAGTGCAACGTCTGCTCATGACAAGTCTGTCTTCAACAGAACATTTGCGTGTGTGGCACCACTGCGCCCGTCACATAGAGACATCAGTTTTTAAGTCTCATATGCCCAGTGATACCGCTAGCTCACAGTGCCCTTCAAATCGAAACAGTAATGTTTGCACGCTACTGCTTCACGGCAGAATAACTGGCCCTGCGGTGGCACCTACCTAGACAGATTCTTGCATATGAATCCTACCATCAGCGAGTTATCCAGACTGGTGATGGAATAGGACCGGACAGGCTGACGGGGGTAGTTTGGAGACAGACACAAATTTTCTGAGTGCCGCAGCATTTGAATGGGCAGACAGCACTAACCATAAGGGGAACGTTTTGCTCGTCTCGTCACTTTATCCCATAAAAGAAAGTATTATATTTTAATCAAATTTCTAATCCATACTAATATTATAAATCCGAAAGTAACTCTCTCTGTCCCTTTGTCTGTTTGTTACCCTTTTCACGATTCAACTGTTGAACCGATCTTAACGAAATTCCACACAGGAATAACTTGCATCCTGAAGACGATAATTACTGGCCAAGTAATTACACAGTAATAATTGCACACGACTGCTTCACGGCAGAATTACTGGTCTGGGGTGGTACCTACCAACGTTTAGGCTGCCAACAAACATCAGTTTGTTGGATGTGCTCAACGATGAAGAATAGATGAGGAAACCTCTCATCATCATTATTTCAGCCTTTCGTTACTCCACTGCTGAACATAGACCTCCTGCATAGATTGCCACATAAGTTTGTAGCTCTCATTTTGAGGGAGATTGTGCCACAGTTGCCACGTTTGGCAAGCGGGTTGGCAACCGCAGCTTATTTATTCAGATATACCAGGAAGATGCTACTGTCCATCTTCTGATTTGAATTTTCAGTCTGTCTACTTTTACGACACCCGCGGGATGAGATGGGGTGGTAGATTCTCTTAAGCCGCCACCACACGTTAGGCCAGGCAGCATAAACCTTAATAATGTGACAACCTGTGCTCAACAGTGGGACATTTATAGGCAGTTACTTGTATACATTTTTACTTTAATCAGGAAAAATCCCGATCGGTGCTCCGAGACTGGTACCTTCACAATCCGTATCCCTCGCCACGGGAGAAGAGAGAGCTGGCGGAGACCACCGGCTTGACAACCGTGCAGGTGACTTGACGCTTTTGAAATATGTGTGATTTTGGCCCCTGGATTCGATTCCAGCCGGGACTTGAACGAAACACAATTATTTTGTTGTTTTTTTTTTTATTGGATGAAGTGACGAGATGAGCAAAACGTTCACTTGATGGTAAGTGCACGTCTGCCTAAACAGCTGTGTCACCCAGAAAATTTCTGTGCGGCGCCACACTGCGCCCATCATCTTGAAACATCAATTCTTATGTCTCATATTGTTTTTATGTTTATTTAATAATTTCTTATATTCACGCGAACACTACACATTTGAATGAAACTGATTTTACGGATTTTATCGCGTTTAATTTTGTTATTTATAACCCGAAGTTTCCAGTGCTTTACAGCACCCATGGTCACGGGGGGCACTGAGGTGACTGATGTCCCGATTTCATAGTTAACCCGGAGTACCTTCAGCTTTTAATTATTATTTTTGGTCCGATCTACGCAGAAGGAGCTAACTGTGTCTTGAAGTCTTGCAGTGGTAACGTCGGGTTATAAATAATAAAATTAAACGCGATGAAATCCGTAAAATTAGTTTCATTTAAATTTTATGTTTATTGTTGATTTGCCTAGTAATAACACTAGCTCTCAGTGCCCTTCGGACGGATCCTGCATAGGAATCCCACCACCAGTAAAAATCAATGAACCAACAGTAATCATGTCTTGTTTTAATCAATCATTTAGCCGTGTGGTGGCGGCTCGTTAAAAGAATACTACCACTCCATCTCATCCAATGGATCTTGTAAAAGGCGAGTAAGGAATTAAACTGCACTGTGAATGGTGCACCCAACAGCGCATGGTGGCGATGGGCTCACCACCTATCACACCAAGTGCATTATATTGTTTTGGTGAAACGTGGATTGTGGCAGTCATCTGTTTTTGCAGTGAGTGCCCAGTCTCTGACTATCCCTTATGGGATACAGTCGTGATCTTATGTATGTATGTTTTAATCAGTATCCGACCTGCTGGACGCGTAGTGATTATAACTAGACATTATTATTGGATAGAATATTTTGGCTCTTAAGGTAACTAATAGTAACATGTAACGATAGCGAATGAAGAGAATATGCAGGAAAACATTGTGTTTGCTTGGATTCGAACCCGTGACGAACCGCACAGTTATCGCTCATAATGGTCGTATATAGAAGCATCAGGCATGACTGATCACCATGCGGTCACCTGTAACTCGATATATCGCTTCCTTAAACTTAAACGTATTATATTACGGCGACCGCGACACAGCGGTTAGCGTACTTGTCTATCGAGTCATAGGCTATCGGTCCGAATCCCGTCCACAGGCAATTTTTTTTTTAATTGGACGACGCGTCGAGACGAGCAAAACGTTCACCTGATGGTAAGTGCAACGTCTGCCCCTAACAGATGCTGTGTCGACCTAACCCAAAGAATACCTCTGCGTGGCACCACACTGCGCTCGTCACCCAGAGACGTCAGTTCATAAGTCCCGTATGCCCAGTGATTACATTAGCTCTCAGTGCTCTTCAGTCCGAAACACGGTGATGTTTGCACACTATTGCTACACAGCCCTGGGGTGGTACCTACCTATGGATTCCTGCATATGTTTTTTTTATACAGTATTTGCTTTTGGAATAAATACAGTATATTCCATTACTCGTACCGGCAAACGCAGTGTAGGGCGCCGCTCCCACTCGATAGAGCGGCGACAATCTATGGGGTAGGCCTATATTCGGCAGTGGATTGGCGATGGGCTGAAATGATGATGATGTAGCCAATATTTGTACAAAAAACACAATTTGTTGGTTTTCGGGTCTGGTAGTGTTGTGCGTGTGAATTTTTGTCTGTTAAACACACCCACGATATGGGACAAATCATAGTGTGGGACATTTCAAATTAAGAGCGCATGCAACTCGTTTTTGTTCAAAGTTTCTGTAACGAATTTCCTTCTTTCAGGTTTCAAACTGGTTCAAAAACAGGCGACAGAGAGACAGACAGGCGGAGCACAAGGATAGGTGAGCTTCCTTGAGATTATACTTTTTTCATAATAAAGAACCGTACACTGGTTCGATAAACTCTAGTCTTTTTTAAAGCATATTACGTTATGTTCTTTATAATAAAAGAAAGTGACGAGTCGAGCAAGGCGCTCACCTGATTTTTTTATTTTTTTATTGGTAAAGTGATGTAACGAGCTAAACGTGATGGGTAAGTGCAGCGTCTGCCCATAACAAATGCTGTGTCAGCCAGAAAATGTCTGTGTGAAACCACACTGTGCCCATCACTCTGAGACATCAGTTCTTAAGTCTCATATGCCCAGTGATTACGCTAGCTCACAGTGCCCTTCAAATCGAAACACAGTAATGCTTGCACACTACTGCTCACGGCAGAATAACTGGCCCTGGGGTGGTACCTACCTAGACGGAGTCCTGCAGAGGAATCCTAAATGTGGAATGTGGTAAATGCTACGTCTGCCCATAATGAAGGATGACCCAGAACAATTTTGTGTGGAACCACACTGCACCCGCTATCCTGCAACATCAGTTTATAGCTTTCATATGCGGTAAGTTGTTAAAAATTGACCTAGGACGACTTTATCACCCCATTATTACAAAATCCGTACAAATTCACGTTCATATAACATGTCATAGTATTTGTTTGCTTTTGCCATTGATGTTTTTTTCTTCTCATTTGTTTAATATACTTATGATAGTTCGCGACCGCGATGGCCTAGTGGTCAGAGTACCTGTCTTCTACGCCGTGGGTCCTGGGTTCGAATCCCAGCCGGAGCCAACATTTGTGCTAAAACACAAATTGTTGGTTTTCGGGTCTGGTTGTGTTGTGATTGTCCCCGTGTTTCTGACACTGCATCCTAGCCTACATCCGATCTTATCGCATCAGCGTTACATCGGGCGCGGGTAGGTTGGGACGAGTGAGTGCCTCTGTATTTGCGCGTGTGCACACTTGTGGCACTATAATATCTCCTGCGCAGTTGATGGCTCTCGACATTCGGATTCTCTGCTAGGAGAACATCATAGTTCTAATATCTATATATATTATTTCTCACAGATGTTTTTTGTCGGTATGAAATACCACCCTTAATACTGTATCAAAATTAATGTTTAGTATGCTATTTTAAAGATTATTTTTCCCTCTTATGACTAAAAGTGAATAAATGTCTTAAAATTAATGTATTCATTAAAAAATGTAACAAGGATTAAATTAATAAATTTAATTGTCGACATGCGCCATCTGTTGACAAACTGTTAAACTACCATGCGTGACAGTAGTCGGCGGGAGTTGTATACATTATTTAATGAAGTTAGATAGCAACATGTCTTAATGATCACGATACTACGGGAAATATTCGCATGGGTTAGCTAGTTGTCCTATAAATTAATACAATAGAATAAATTTAATATGATACTAAACTTTATTTAACTTTAATTTGCTTTATTTTGTCGTTCATTAATAAAAAATGTTTGAAATATTTGAAATTTGATTAAAATAAAAATAAATAAAACAGAACAGAAACGCTGCAATCGATTCGATTATAACATTTACTCTCAACGCGCCCAAAGAAGTGTCTCTTCAAAAAATTGTTCCGTGCATATTAAAGTGTAGTTTGTGATGATTATAAAAAGATTAAAAATTAAAATAAATAGTAAATTAATTTTAACATCGATTTATACATGCATCGTTATATCGATATTTACTTGCACCATCACTAGTAAGAGTGAGAAACCCGATATATTTGTTTCGTGGGCAGCAAACTCATCAACACGCTATCATTGCTTATAGCAAAGCCAATTATAATGCAGACATTCCGCTGACATTGTTATCTTGTATATTGCTATTCAAGCATCGAGCATGTTAACTAGAAAGAACGATTTGTTTGCTTATGTTGGACCACACGTGACTTTATATCTAGACATACATACACTGCCTACTGCCTACTACTTATATGTGAAAAAGGCGTGACGCCTTTTTCCCATATAAGTAGTAGGCAGAGGCCACTCACGTAGCCCACTTTTCGCCCTCGCGGAAAACGAGACGTAAAGGGTGGCGAACCACGTCGCCGCCATTTTTGTACGAGTCAAAAATTCTCACTACTCATTGCGTTCCCACGAGTAATATAGTGACAGCATTGCATATTATGGTGTTATTATGCATGAGTAAAGATAGGTGTCCGGCAGAGTAGAATAGCACCTTCCTCTTTCCTACCGAGGTGTCGTAAGAGGCGACTAAAGTATTGTACGGACAGCCTTTATTCGTGCAGTATGATGCCATAATATCATCATCATCATTTCAGCCTATCACTAGTCCACTGCTGAACATAGGCTTCCCCCATAGATTTTGTAGCTCTCATTGAGGGGGGGATCTTGCCATAGATGCCACGCTTGGTACGCGGGATGGAAATTGCAGTTTATTTATTCAGATGTTCCAGGAAGATGCTGCCAGCCATATACTTGATTTATTTTCCCACTGTCGACTTTTACGACACCCACGGAATGAGATTGGGTGATAGATTCTCTAAAACCGCCACCATACGGCCAATATGCTGCGCTGTTACTATACTGCTCGTAGAAACGCAATGGGGAGTAAGATTTTTTGACTTGTATCAAAATGGCGGAGACGTGGTTGGCCATCCGTCACGTGTCGTTTCCCGCGAGGGCACTTAAATTCTGGTTAAAAACTAACCCTGTCGGAACAAATAACTATATAATCGATGAACTAAACGAAGCCTAACTAATCGAATCGTTTATCTCGATAGGAAATCTCCGGTTTTAATCCTATTTGAAATACCCTCTTCCATTGTGCCGTGGTGCGGAAGTTTTAGAAAAAAAAAGGGATGCGCTGCAACAAAGTAGCGAAGAAGCCGTATTTTTTTTTATATAATACTAGCTGATGCCCGCGACTTCGACCGCGTGAAGGTTTTTAAAAATCTCTTGGCAAATTCGTTTTTTTATTTTTGAAAGTCACGAAACGAGCCAAAATTTCACCTGATGGTAAGTGCAACGTCCGCAAACAACAAATGCTGTGTCACTCAGAATATTTCTATGTGACACCACACTGCACCCGTCACCCTGAGACATCAGTTCTTAAGTCTCAAATGCCAAGTGATTACGCTAGCGCACAGTGCCTTTCAAACCGAAACACATTAATGCTTGCACACCATTGCTTCACGGTAGAATAGCTGGCCCTAGTTTTGTGCCTACCTAGACGGCTTCCTGCATAGGAATCTTACCACCAGTTAAAAAATTTCCTAGATAAAAAGTATCCGATGTCCGTCTCCAGGATGCAAGCTATCTCTGTGCCAAATTTCGTCAAGATCGGTTAAATGGTTGAATCGTGAAAAGGTAACAAACAGACAGAGGGACAGAGAGAGTTACTTTCGCATTTATAATATAAGAATGGATTAGAAATTTGATTAAAATATAATACCTTTTTTTATGGGAGAAAAGGACGAAACGAACAAAACGTTCACCTTATGGTAAGTCTGCCAGTCTGCCCATTCAAATGCTGCGGCACTTGACACTACCCCAGTTTGGTGACACACAAAAATTTCTGTGTGTCGCCAAACTACCCCTGTCAGCTTGTCCGGTCCTATTCCGTCACCAGTCTGGATAACTCGCTGATGGTAGGATACTTATGCAAGAATCTGTCTAGGTAGGTACCACCCCAGGGCCAGTTATTCGGCCGTGAAGCAGTAGAGTGCAAACATTACTGTGTTTCGATTTGAAGGGCACTGTGAGCTAATGCAATCATTGGGCATATGAGACTTAAGAGCTGATGTCTCAGAGTGGTAGGCGCAGTGTGGTGTCACATAGGAATGTTCTGGATTTGCTTTGGGCAGACGTTACACTTACCATCAGGGGAACATTTAGCTCGTTTTATCACTCTATCCAATAAAAAAAGACACAGCCTAAGACTACACTGTGATTTAGATCTTGCTTTGAGATTGTTATTCCGCTATGTCGGAAGCCATGAGATTTGTACTGTGGCATTTTTTTTTATTGTATAAAGTGACGAAACGAGCAAAACGTTCACCTGATGGTAAGTGCAACGTCCGCCCATAAACAAATGCTGTATCACCCAGAATATTTCTGTGTGACATCACACTGCGCCCGTCACGCTGAGACATCAGTTCTTAAGTCTCAAATGCCCAGTGATTACGCTAGCTCACAGTGCTCTTCAAACCGAAACACAGTAATGCTTGCACACTACTGCTTCACGGCAGAATAACTGGCCCTGGGGTGGTACCTACCTAGACGGATTCCTGCATAGGAATTCCCCGAGTCAACTTTTGCGACACCCTCGATACCAGAAGTATTGGCAGATCCTCTTAGGCCAAATTCTTAGGAAAATTATTATTTAAGGATAGCTAGATCCCGACTTATCTACCCAGACGACCACAGAATAAGGCTAGCCTTTCCCAAGCATGCGGGGCTCTGTTTGGGTGGTATATAATTTCGGTGATGTAATTGCTGTTAGCCTTTTTGGCTTTTACAGCTGCATCGGATACTGTGCTCAGGAGCCAGGGGCCCGCATGCCAGGTTTGGTTTGACCCAAACATAAATACTTAAATAAACTCCTACAAAAACCTCGAAATTCGGACTGTGTCGCGTTCGCTGCGGGCTTGCGCGATTTCGAATATCTCAAATGATTTTAAGTAGTCTAATGACTGTCCGAGAGAGGCTGCGGGCCTCCATTCGGACTGTCGACTTGTGTGTCGGTAACTCTGGGCGGTGAGAACCGCCCTGGAACACGGGTGTATCTGGTGTACGCGGTGAGATTGTCGACTGCTGCGCGCCGCTCCCTATGGCGGTCGCCAGGGAGTGCTGAGACGTCCGTGTCGTCTAGCACGTTTCGCGGGCGACGTATGCGTTCGGTCGCGTTTCTATCTGGTCGGTAATTGTTTGGGTGGATAGTGTCTTCCGTAGCCACTTGTGGGAACGTGATGGGGAACGAGAATGTTGACTCGTAACAAAATGGCGGCGACGTGGTTCGCCACCCGGCATGCGCCCCCATCCCGCGGGGGCGAAAAGTTGGCTACAGATTTTTTCTCTTCCCCTATGGAAATAGGCGTCAACGCAAAAATTACTTTTGAAATCAAATAGTTATTACCTGATATTAGCGAGTTCATTCCGTGTGGTGGCGGCTTAAGAGAATCTACCACCCATCTCATCCCGTCGGTGTCGTGAAATTCGCCATAAAAATCAGGTGATGGGCAGCAGCATCTTCCTGGAAGATCTGAATAAATATACTGCGGTTGCCAACCCGCCAGCCAAGCGTGGCAACGATGGCAGATTCCCCCCGTAATGAGAGCTCCAAAATGTTGTTGCAATCAATGGGGGAGGCCTATGTTCAGCAGAATCAGAATCATGTAATCCTTGGACATGTTAGGTTAGGAAAAGCATCTTCTGCCAAAATTGGTGTAGGATTTAGGTCCTAAATTAATTTACATTACATCACATTTCAATTCATATTTATATATAAAATATTTTGCAATTTAAGAAGTGAACTAGTGATACTTTGAAATGATGATATTGAGCGTGTTCAAACATACAGTCTCCAGTTTCATTACAGTAATACGACAGGCTTTTAGGCTGTCTATCGTAGGGTCAATATCACTTGTTAAGGCCTCGGTGTGAGGTCCGACACGTGTCATGTTCTCGACTTCAGTTGTGTGTATTGCCTAGTGGTAGTATTGTAGTGGTGGAGGGCAATTGGCGACGGTTCCCGGTTGCGGTATTAATTTTCTCGTTTTCATTGACGTTGGGCGGTGCTCTACAAAACTAGATAATACATAACGTTTGTAATCTCAGTTAACAACGTTCTGGTGGTAGGATTCCTATGCAGGAATCCGTCTAGGTAGGTACCACCCCAGGGCCAGTTATTGTGCCGTGAAGCGGTAGTGTGCAAAATTACTGTGTTTCGGTTTGAAGAGCACTGTGAGCTAGCGTAATCACTGGGCATTTGAGACTTAAGAACTGATGTCTCAGGGTGACGGGCGCAGTGTGGTGTCACACAGAAATATTCTGGGTAACACAGCATTTGTTGTGGGCGGACGTTGCACTTACACATCAGGTGAACGTTTTGCTCGTTTCGTCACTTTATACATTAAAAAAAAAGAAAAAAACCTAGTTTCTGTCCTTTACAATTACTGTTTACTCTTTCTGTCTAACTCAAGCAATATATTTGATTTTTATGTCCACAATTCGAATCTGTTGGCAAGATGACAGACTTTTGCCACTCTGCCAACGTCAGTAATCCCGCTGTAGAATGTAAACTTTATTTAGTTTATTATTGTTCCCTTTCCGCAGACCGATTGACAAAATGTTTCGTATAATACTTACTAATATTAGTAATGCGAAAGTACCTCCGCTCCTCTGTCCGTTTGTTACCTTTTCACGGCTCAACCGACGGTCCGATCGTGACAAAATTACTCACAGAGTTAGCTTACATCCTGGTGACTGACATAGAATACTTTTTATCCCGGAAAATCTAATAGTTCCCGCGGGATATTTAGAAAATCCACGCTGACGAACTAGTATCAACTAGTTGAAATATAATCAAAAGATTTCCCGAATTCGTTTCGACATGACCGAAAGACATGAGGTTCGTTTTCAGGTTTTCCTATTTTATCAGACGGGAAATCTAGTTCTGGTTCTGTCTGAAACTTATAGCAACTTATATGAAAAAAATAGTTGCCTTCTGGGGGGGATTTGATATCTGCCTGGCCTGCATACGGAAAATTACTACCCTTTGATGACCGCGTGGCCCAGTGTTTAGAGTACCTGACTTCTACGCCACGGGTCCCGGGTTCGAATCCCATCCGGAGCCAACATTTGTGCAAAAACACGAATTATTGCTTTTCTTGGTCTGGTTGTGTTGTTCGTGTGAAATTTATGTCTGTACAACGCGCGCACGATACAGGAAAAATCCGACTGTGGGGATTCGTTTTTTTTATATACAAATAATAAAAAAAAACCTGTACTCACTGCAAAGGCCGATAAACTTAATGAGGTAGGAAATAAATAATTAAAAAACAAGGAAAGCCTTTTGTGATCAAATTATCTCGATCAGTGTTTTCAGCCCCATCTATCATTATGATGATGGTGATGATGAGCGTCTAGATATTAATGCTTACCATTTATATTTGTGAGTAACAATGAACTAGCCGTGGTAGCTCAGGGGCTAGGCGCTCGCTATAAATTTCACAGTACGCGAGTGACCTGGGTTCAATCCCCGGGGCCGGCACCTCTAAAATTGTTATTTTAAGTGCTGATTTACCACGTGCTCGGCGGTGAAGGAAAACATTATGTTTCATGCATGTCTGAGAAATAAAAAATATTTCGAAGACATGCGCAGTCCCCCAACCGTATTGGAGTAGCGTGGCGGATTCTTCCTAGCTCCAAAACCCTGTCAGAAATGAGAGGAGGCCTGTGCTCAGCAGTGGGACATTTATAGGCTGAAACTAACTTTACTTTTAATGAACTAAAAAACTATGTCTTACCGCCTATAAAAAATTTGGCGCCCTAAGCCCATGGCTACTCGGCCTATAGATAAATCCTCCCGTGGTTGTCTCACTATAGGATTACTCCAGTAATCCGTGGCCTAGGGACAGAGTACCTGACTTCTACGCCGCGGGTCCAGGGTTCGAATCCCAGCAGGAGCCTATAATCACGGGGCATATGAGACTTAAGAGCTGTAGTCTCAAGGTGACGGCCGCAGTGTGTTGACACTCAAAAGTGTTCTGTGTGATACAACATCTGTTATGGGCAGACCTTGCACTCACCATCAGGTGATCGTTTAGCTAGTCTTGCATGCAGTGTAGTTAATAAATATAAAAATGTAGAAATAACTCGGCAACGATCACCACTTTCCCAATTAAAAATAAATAAATATAAAAGATCACACTGATTACCTTGCAATCTTTGATATTAATTTCTTTAAGAAACGATGAAGAATTTCACGAATCGTGGGTACATTCTACAGACATATAGATCACTAGTACGACACAGTTTTTGATTAGTGTCTTTGCACGAGTGTTGGTACTGGCTAGGTTTCGAATCCAGGACCCGCGTCGTAGAAGTCGGTTGCTCTGATCACTAGGCTACGATGTGTTTTCAATCCTAAATTTTATTAATTAACTCGTTGCTGTCAAATGTTATCTGCAGAAATTATTATGAGTTTTGGGTTCAGCACATCACTATGGCACCCGGGTATAGTTTCACAACGTCGCTGTGCAGTTTAAAAATAAACACCAATAACACACACATAAGTATTATAAAGGGAGTACACGTTGATGTCACCACGCTTATCGTTTTGAGAAGGACATTCCTATTTCAGTAGGAACGCACAATAGTAACGTTGTCGGAGATCATCGACAGCAATATTTAGGTAAATGTTATAAATGAAAAAGCTTAAAAAACTATAAACCGACTACGGAAAAAGAACTATAATCAAAATGAAGGAAAGAAAGTTAATTTGCTAAGATATGCGAATCGAATCGAATATAAAACGGCGTATATTACCAAGTTTTGAATAGCACCGCCCGCCCTCCCTCAGTAGCGTGCACGAGCAAACTAACACCGCCACCGGGAGGCGCCACCAGATACCCTCCACCACTAAAACACTACCACTCGGTAATATACACACTACGGCGGACTGTCGTACAGTCAATATCACTTGATAATGCCTCATTTTGAGGTCAAAAACGCGTGTCGTGGTCTCGACTTCAGTTGTGTGTATTGCATAGTGATAGTGTTTTAGTGTTGGGGGGTATGTGTTGGCGGTTCCGGGTGGTGGTGTTAGTTTGCTCGTGCACGCTACTGAGGGAGGGCGGGCGGTGCTCTTCAAAACTAGGTAATATACACCATTTTAGATTTTGCATGCGGATCTTAGCAAATTAACTTTCTCTTGCTGGTGGCAGGATTCCTATGCAGGAGTCCGTCTAGGTAGGTACCCCCCCAGGGCCCGTCATTCTACCGTGAACCAGTAATGTGCGAACATTACTGTGTTTCGGTTTGAAGGGCACTGTGAGCTAGCGTAATCATTGGGCATATGAGACTTGAGAACCTATGTCTCAGGGTGACGGGCACAGTGTAGTGTCACACAGAAATGTTCTGGTTGACATAGCATTCGTTATGGGTAGACGTTGCACTTTACATCAGGTGAAAGTTTTGCTCGTTTCGTCGCTCTATCCAATAAAAAAAAGACTTGTCTTACGCGATAAGAAGATTACAACTGCGTCCGTCACCCTGAGACATAAGTTGTTAAGTCTCATATGCCCAGTGATTACGCTAGCTCACAGTGCCCTTCAAACCGAAACATAGTAATGTTTGCACACTACTGATTCACGGCAGAATAACTGGCCCTGGGGTGGTACCTACCTAGACGGATTCCTGCTTAGGAATCCTACCACCAGTATAATCTTCTTCTTTAATCTTCTATAGTCTTCTGGCAGTTTCACATTAATAGCGTTATTATTTAATTCGAATGCCGTATGCCGTAATTTTTATCTTAAATTAACGGCATCTCCACTTTTTTATTTGTGTATCTTTTGTAACCGGATGGTAAGTGCAACGTCTGCACATACAAATGCTGTTTTACCTAAAACATTTCTTCGTGGCACCACACTGCGCCCGTCACCCTGAGGCATCAGTTCTTATGTTTCATATGCCAAGTAATGTCATTCCTCCCTACTCACACACGCCCGATCTAACCCGGCGGTAAGATCGTGGGTAGGCTAGACTGCAGTGTCAGAGACACGGGGAGAATCACAGCACAACCAGACACGAACCAACTGGTGTTTTTGCTTAAATATTAGCGCCGACCTTCTGATCATTTACCTGTCAAATTTATAAATCATAACTGTATAATGATTCCTTATATTTACGCAAAAGCCGTGGCAGTTCAGGGGCTAGGCGCTCGCTTTAAATTTCATAGTACGCGAGTGTCCTGGGTTCGATTCCAGGTGCCGGCACCACTAAAATTGTTAATTGCAGTTTTAAGCGCTGATTTACCACGTGGTCAGCGGTGAAGGAAAACATCGTGAGGAAACATGCTAGTAACTGATTAACCTGCAAAAATTCATTGGAGCAGCGTGGCGGATTCTTCCCAGCTCCAAAACCCTCACGGAAATGAGAGGAGGCCTGTGCTCAGCAGCGGGAAATTTATAGGCTGTTACTTTACTTTTTTATGTATATACGCGAATGTTATACATTTATCGTTTATTATACGGATTTTATCGCGTTAATTTTTTTTTTATTTTTTTACTATTTTTAACACGACGTTTGGGGCGCTTTGCAGCACCCATAGTCACGGGAGGACTGAGGTGTAATAACTTCAATAGGGAGGATGGTTGGGCACTACCACCGGCTTGGAATCCTATAATAATTAAAATTAAATCAAAAACCAAGCATACCACTGCAAGACTTCAAGACACAGTTAGCTCGTTTCGCGTAGATCGTACCAAAACTAATGCTTGAAAGCTTTAGGTACCCCGGATTAACTATAACATCAGGGCGTCTGTCACCTCAGTCCTCCCGTGACCATAGGTGCTGTGCAGCGCTCGAAACGTCGGGTTATAAATAGTAACTAAAGAGATAAATATGCAAGTAAAAAAACGTGATAAAATCCGTAAATCTTGTTGCATTAAATCATTGCTGTTTGTTTTTTTTAAAAAAAAAACCTAAAAGGATTCCTATGCAGGAATCCGTCTAGGTAGGTACCACCACAAGGTCAGTTATTCTGCCGTGAAGCATTGGTGCGCAAACATTGCTGTGTTCCGGTTTGAAGGGCACTGAGAGCAAGCGTAGTCACTGGGCATATGAGACTTAAGAAAACATGTCTCGGGGTGACAGGCGCAGTAGGGTATCGCACAGAGATGCTCTGGGTGACACGGCATTTGTTATGGGCAGTCGTTACACAAACAATCGGGTGAACGTTCTGCTCTTTCCGTCACTTTTATCAAATAAAAAAAAGATTTTACGAAAACCAACAATTTGTGTTTTTGCACAGATGTTGTCTCCGGCTGGGAATCGAACCCATGACCGGCAGTATAAAGGTCAGGTACTCTGACATGGCCACGCGGTCGTCATGTTTAATTTCATGCTCTATCCTGAAAATTTATAATAAACTTGAAACACTACAGTTTGCCTACCCATTTGGCCGGCTTCGTACGTAACCCGATACGCCGGCGAGTGCGTTCACGTTACGTTAATGCACATTTTAAACAATTACCGACCTTACTGTGTTGGATTAGGACGCGTATTTGTAGGTGTTGATGTTAACGTATTTGATGAGAATAAATTAAACAATTATGTGCCTTACTATGTCAAAATAGAATTTTAATTTAAATGTATGTTTTATAACGTACGTATGCATAATAATAAACCGTGACCCTTGCAGAATAGAGATGAAAGTTGAATGACAACTGTTCAGCAGTTGTTTTTCGTTTGGTTTAACAATAATATGTTTGGTTTCAACGTTCCGCGTATTTTGAACTATATTAAGTTCTTTATAATACTACCTAAATCACGACCATCACACCTGCGTTCTAGCCTCTAAGCCCTAGGTTCGAAACTTAGAAATCTGTGCCACACTATTTGTCGTTGCATCGACACTGCATCAGAAACTCCCACAAATCTATCGCGCAGGGATTTGGTAGTCATGCTGCAATTGTAGCACGAATAGGTCTCCTCTACCAGGGAACAGCGTAATAGTAGCGAGGCTAGGCGCTCGCTTTAAATTTCATAGTACGCGAGTGACCTGGGTTCGATTCCAGGTGCCGGCACCACTAAAATTGTCAATTGCAATTTTAAGTGCTGATTTACCACGTGCTCGGCGGTGAAGGAAAACATCGTGAGGGAACCTGCATGTCTGAGAATTAAAAAATATTTCGAAGACATGTGCAGTCCGCCTACTCGCATTGGAGCAGCGTGGCGGATTATTCCTAGCTCCAAAACCCCTCTCAGAAATGAGAGGAGGCCTGTGCTTAGCAGTGGGACATTTATAGGCCGAAACTTTACTTTTACTGCAATCACCAATCAGCGTGCCACGCGTGTCGATTACGAAAAATCTACCCTTCATAGAAGATGCCCACGCCCAGCTGTGGACTATCAACAGGCTGATGACGTCGATAAGCACACATTAAAAATACGCTGCTGCAATTTTATTTCGCATTAACTTCAAGGAAATTTTCAAAAACAAACCGTATCATATTAGCTTTAAGGTCTAAATTTGAACACGTTGATTATCACTAACACATTAAAACATTATTTGCTTACGACAACAAACAAACGCCTACGTGCTATGTTGTTCTTGATTCAAAATACGAAAACAATACGCAAGCAAAAAGTATCTATATCTATTATAGGACGATCTGAAATCGCACGGAATTATCCCAAGTCCTTACGATCATTGTAACAATGTAGTAGTGAAAACGAGACGGTTATATTACACGACAGAGACAGCGATACGTAACCCGACACCGTCACATCTGCGCTCTAAAAGCGTAGAGGGACGCAAGAGTGCATTACTGTACTGTAAATATATTTTGTATTATATTCATTTCGTGTTAATGCCATTTTATGTTATTTGAAATGTACTAAACTTTCTACCGTGTGGTAGCGGCTTTAGAATCTACCACCCCGTCTCATCCCGTGGGTTTTTTTTATTAGATAAAGTGACAAAACGAGCAATACGTTCACCTGATGGTAAGTGCAATGTCTGCCTATAATAAATGCTGTGTCACCCAGAACATTTCTGTGTGACACCACACTGCGCCCGTCGCCCTGAGACTTGAGTTCCTAAGTATCATATGCCCAGTGATTACGCTAGCTCTGAGTGCCCTTCAAACCGAAACACAGTAAACTGGCACTGGGGTGGTACCTACCTAGACGGATTCGAGCATAGGAATCCTATCACCAGGTATCGTAAAAGTCGACAGAGGGAAAAATAAAACCAGAAGATAGCATCTTCCTGGAACATCTGAATAAAAAACTGCATAAACTGGCAAAATCCCGACAAAATTGAGAGCTAGTAACTCTTGTGACAATCTATGAGGGAGGCCTATGTTCAGCAGTGGACTAGTGATAGGCTGAAATGATGATGATGATGATGATACATTCAACAATCATTAACAGTAGGCCATTTTAATTTAATGTCCATATCGAATTCTTTCTTACTATCTTATTATAAAAGTTTTTTTTTTTTTTATTGGATTATGTCACGAAACAAGCAATACGTTCACCTGATGGTGGAACGTTTGTCCGTAACAAATGCTGTGTCTTCCTTAACATTTGCCCACACACTGTGCCCTGAGACATCAGCTTTTAAGTCTCATGTGCCCAGTGACCGTGTGGTAGCAGCTTAAGAGAATCTACCACACCATCTCAACCCGTGGGTGTCGTAAAAGTCGACAAAGGGAACATCAAAAACAGGAGATGGGCAGCAGCATCTTCTTCTTCTTTCTTCTTTTAATAAACGGTTCCCCACAGTAGGATTTCTTCTGTGTCGTGGGTACGTTTTACAGACATAAATTCCACATGCACAAACCACCCAGACCCGGAACAACTATCTGTTGGGCATACAAATATTTGTCCCGTGCGGGAATCGAACCCGCGACCCGCGGCGCAGAAGCCAAGGCCTGGAAAATCTGAATAAATAAACTGCGGTTGCCAACCCGCCTGCCAAGCGTGGCAACTATGGCAAAATCCCCCCTAAATTTTGTGGGGGAGGCCTATGTTCAGCAGTGGACTAGTGACAGGCTGAACTGATGATGCTCAGTGAGCCGCTCACAGTGCCCTTCAAACCGCAACAAAGTAACGTCATCTGCGAAGAATATATAATAGTTCCTTACAAGTCTAAGAGCGGCAGCCTTTTGCGAGGCGTCCAGTAAGACAAATCCTTTCAACATTTTACTGGTGGTAGTATTCTTATGCAGGATTCCGTCTGCGTAGGTGTCCTGTGGCAGGTAAGGAGCCGGATGCCCGCCTTAATATTCAAAGTACGCGAGTGATCTGAGTTCGGTCCTTGATGCCGGCACCGCTAACGTAGAGTCACGCCTCTTTACTATAGGGGTAGGCAGAGGCCACATCTTTCCACTCGCTACGAACCTGACACACATCTTCAGCTTCCTCTATTTTCATTAGTGTTTTCATACAAGCTCCTCGGTTGCGGGTACTTTTGACGTTACCTTGCCTAAAACAATTTCGATCTGATCGTGATACGTTCGCCCACGTCGCCCAAGGGTCGACCCCTTACCCATTCACACTCGCCTCATAAATCTGTTTCGTCAATCTTCTTTCATCCATCCTCCAAGGAATAAAACTATCTCAAAATTATGTGAAGTTCGCCATTGCCAAGTCATTGGAGCAGCGTGCCGGACTTTTCCTTGCCCCTAAAACATTCATAAATGAGAGGAGGCCTATGTTCAGCAGTGGGACATTTATATACTGTAACCTCTGCTCGGTTGGCGCAGTGGCTAAGCCCTTGGCTTCTGCGCCGCGGGTCGCGGGTTTGATTCCCGCACGGAACAAATATGTATTTGTATTTTTTTTTGTATTTTTTTTTGTATTGCCTACATATAGTTGTTCTGGGTCTGGGTGTTTGTGCATGTGGAATTTATGTCTGTAAAACGCACCCACGACACAGGAGAAACCCTACTGTGGGGCATCGCTTTTTTTTAAAAAAAAGCTGTGCGTATTACAAGGAAAACAGGTGTTTAATTTAAAATGTCTTAATTACCAATTAAAATAAAAAGACCTGTTTGTTGTTTGATTAACAACATTATCTCATCAATCGGTAATTGCTGCAAAGGCTTGATAGGTTTTATAAGATTTAAAAAATAAGATAAAGTCTTCTTATATTCAACATCATCGTCATCATTTCAGCCTATCACTAGTCCAATGCTGAACATAGGCCTCCCTCATAGTTTGCCACAAAGGTTTGTAGCTCTCATTTTAGGGGATTTAATTATTTTAAAAAATTTATCTTAGCTGTTCACCAGTTTCGCAGTTTATTTATTGAGATGTTCCAGGAAGATGCTGCTGCCTATCTCCTGGTTTTCATTATTCCTTTTACGACACCCACGGGATAAGACGGGGCGGTAAATTCTCTTATATTTACACGCATATTATACATTATATAGAACAAATTATATGGATTTTATCGCGTTTATTTTAGGAAACCGTTTTTTGACGTTTCGGAGAGAATTACAGCACCTGTGGCTACGGGGTAAGACATCCTGTCGTAGTTAATCCGGGGTACCTTCAGCATTTAATTATTATTTGTGGTAGCGGTTTAAGAGAATCTACCCTACCTTTTACGATACCCACGGGATGGGATGGGGTATCCCATCCCGTGGGTATCGTAAAAGTCGACAGAGGGAAAATTAAAACCACAAGATGGGCAGCAGCATTTTCCTGGAACGTCTGAATAAATAAGCTGCGGTTGCCAACCCGCCTGCTAAGCATGGCAACGATGGCAAAATCCCCCCGGGAATGAGAGCTACAAACTTTTGTAGCAATCTATGGGCGAGGCCTATGTTCAGCAGTGGACTAGTGATAGGCTGAAATGATGATGACGATTGGTCCGATCTATGCAGGATGAGCTTTCAGCGTCTCGAAGTATTGCAGTGGTATGCTTGAGTAATGATTACATTTTATTCATTGGATCCAGTCCTGCCGAAATGTACCAACGCACAAATTGTAAAAAAAAATTATCAGACCAAACACCTTTATTCTGAATTATTAGACAATCGTAACTGAATAGAAAAACAAATTAAGTATGTGTCAAAGCTCTGAATCAAAGGCTACAAAGAGGCATTAATAAATTAACATCACAAGTCAAACTTTAAACAATATTTTGACCAACTCGAATAGAGTGGTAGGATTCCTATGCAGGAATCGGTCTAGGTAGGTACCACCCCAGGGCCAGTTATTCTGCCGTGAAGCAGTAGTGTGCAAACATTACTGTGTTTCGGTTTGAAGGGTACTTTGAGCTAGCGTAATCACTGGGCAAATGAGACTTAAGAACCTATGTCTCAGGGTGATGGGCACAGTGTAGTGTCACACAGAAATTTTCTAGGTGGCACAGCATTTGTTATGGGCAGACGTTACACTTACCATCAGGTGAACGTTTTGCTCGTTTCATCACTTCATGCAATAAAAAAAAAATACATTATACAGCTGATTTCCGCGACTTCGTCCGCGTGGATATCGGTTTTTTAAATATCACGCGGGAACTATTTGATTTTCGGGATAAAAAGTCTCCAGGATGAAAGCTCAGCCGTTGAAGCGTGAAACGGTAACAAACTGACAGAAGGACAGAGAGAGTTACTTTCGCATTTATAATATGACTATGGATATTAATTTTGCTTTTACGGAAACCCACCGTACAACAAGAGATGGTTGTTCCGCTGTTACCCTGGGATATGCGCACAAGCTGCAAGGGTAGCCGCCAGAACGGATGGTCTGATATAAAGAGTAACGTCTCAGTAATCTTTAGATGTTGTAGATATAGTTCGCATCTCAGAAACTTCAATAGCGCGATGTTGGACGTATGAGACATTTCTTGAGCTTCTCATGTTGCGACATAGAACTATGCTTAAGTATAACTACTTTTTTTTTCATGCCGGCGATTCCAAAGGTTTAGTCGACCGCTCGATTCCGCCTCGGCAAATACGGACGGGATTTTGTAGACCTTTTTTGTATTAACGACGGGAACAAAAGCGTTAAAATTGTGGATGCGTAATAGTTTTTGTTTTAATACAAGCTGTTACCGCTACTTTGTTCGCGTGGCCTTTTAAATTCAGGTTTCACGTTTAACGTCGGCGCCAGAAGTTTTTTGTGGAATTATTGTAATACATTAAAAATTTGTTTTTGGGTACTTTTTTTATTGGATAAAGCAAAAGGTTCACCTGATGGTAAGTGCAACGTCTGCCCATAACAAATGTTGTGTCACCCAGAAAATTTCGCTAGCTCACAGTGCCCTTCAAACCGAAACACAGTAATGTTTGCACACTGCTGCTTCACGGCAGAATAATTGGTCCTGGGGTGGTACTTACCTAAACGGACGGACGCCTCATTTGCGGGCGGGCTAGCTTTTTCCATTTCATCGCATTCAATGAAGAGCGGCTCGAATCATCGAAGACCATGTTCTATCTGATCGGCTTGATCCACTGGCTTTGCGAAAAGATGTTGCATCTCTTTGCATTTTTATAATCTACCATTGGGAGTGTTCCGAGGAATGGTTCGGATTTATTCCAGCCCCTGATTTTCACCATCGCACATGGCGGCACAGCTGAAAATTCCATTGTCACCATCTTGATGGTTGGCATTCTAGCACAGTGCGTTTTTCGCGGAATTTTCTGCCACGCACAAGCACGTTACGGAATCTGCTGCCGCCAGCGGTTTATCCGGACCGATACGACTTAGGAACCTTGAAAAAAAAGAGCCTTTTCCTTTATAAAAGGCTGGCAACACGTCTGCTATTCCTCTGGTGTTCCAGATGCACATGGGTGGCGGTGATCACTTACCATCACGTATAAAAATATCTATAAAAAATACGCCAATATTATAAATAACTCATGGTAGATTTAGGTTATATCGTTTATGGAATCTGTCGGGACATGGAATTACAGTAAATCATTTTCGTAAAGGAACGCCCATTCTCAACTACACTATGTTGCACAAAAATAGATACAATATCACATAAACTTTTTTTTTTATTTGATAAAAGTGACGAAACGAGCAAAACGTTCACCTGCTTGTAAGTGCAACGTCTGCCCATAACAAATGATGTGTCACCCAGAACAGTGTGACACAACAATGCGCCCGTCACCCTGTGACATTAGTTCTTAAGTCTCATATGCCCAGATATTACGCTAGCTCTCAGTGCCCTTCAAACCGAAACACAGTAATGTTTGCACGCTACTGCTTCAAAGCAGAATAACTGACATTAGTATACGAATCCTACCACCAGTAATGGAGAATTATTTCTAACTTATTCACCAGAATATTGCATCAAAAACGTCATACCTGAAATTAGACAGCAGTCAATCGAGGGACATTAAAAAAAACCATTGTAGTAATTCCCAATAACGAAAATACGCTTCATTGGTTCCAAATTTAAACTGACAAGACAATTAATATCGAATATCTAAAATGTAGAACAATAAATACATAGAAAATATCGTATTACGATGTTCACCGAGAAACGTCTGGTAGTCGGTTCGAATCACCCGGGCTCTCTTGATGTAGGTGCGACGACATTACGCCCCCAAACGGGTAACTCGATACGCAAGATGGCCGACTGTGGTTTTTTCTTAACGCTAGACTTAGATCGGTGGGAAAATGGTTTTTTTTTTCTTTTAATCGTAGATTTAGGTTAAGTGACTGTTTTATAGTGGCCTATGATTTTTTATTTAATATTGTTAAATTGCATTGGATGTGTAAAATATGCGTCCGTCCTGGGAAATACAAAGAAAAGCGGGAAGATTATTTTCTAATAATTTATTTAAACATACATACAGTCTCACCATTTTCCCCTAGGGGTAGGCGGAGACCGCATCCGTAAGCCCACTTTTGACTAACTCGGGAAACGTGGCGTGACGGGTGGCGAGCTAAAATCTATACTAATATTATAAAGCTCAATAGTTTGTTTGGTTAAAGGCGCTAATCTCAGGAAATACTGGTTCGAAGTGAAAAATTATTTTAGTGTTGGCATAACCCATTAATAGGGGAAAGATATAGGCTAAACATGCCGCGTTGGATAGCCCATTTATCGAGGAAGGCTATAGACTATATGACACCACGCTACGACCCTTAGAGCGAATTCTTTTATATTAAACGACCGGCCTAACCGCGGGGCATAGCTAGCGTAGAATAAATATAAAGGTGTACAAATAGTTGGCAGAGATCACCTCATTTTCAGGAGTTCCTATAATCTATATATTCTTTAATATTATACTAACCTCTTTACTACATGTGATATTTTTTATATTATAACATTACAATGATAAAAAATAATTTAAAAAACCACTTCGACTGGGATCCGAATTCAGAACTGTCGGCACGAGAGACACCCGAATCATGCGAGCAGATTTGCAGTACCACACATGACCACAATGACGCCATTTCTTTCCTTATCACTAGAATCAACGATATGCTATCTCACTCTATCACAACCAGAGTCACACAGCCTACATGACATTAAAGTTTCTTTTTAACTGTGTTTAATCAGGTACTCTTAAACACTGAGCCACGCAACGTAACGTAAACATTTACGGATCGATTGATGCAGAGGTTGAGCGATTTGCTTCTGAGCGGGTCTATGTCTACGGCCGAGGGTGAAATCCTGAGATTGTTTTTTTAGACAATAGATTAAAATATTTTATAATCTACAATATTCATTTATTAATAAAATAATTTCTTTTTCAGCGGCGGCACCGGTGATAAACCTCTAGACTCATCGACGGACGACGACAGCGACGCACCGCATCCACCAGCAATCCCGCCACAACCTCTGTACCCGCTCTACGAACATCCGCTAGCACATTTGCAGTACCACACATGACCACACTGACGCCATTTCTTTCCTTATCATTAGAATCAACGATATGCTATCTCACTCTATCACAACCAGAGTCACACAGCCTACATGACATTAAAGTTTCTCTTTTAACTGTGTTTAATCCAAGAATATCCATAATGTGATCATGCTTTCTCTTTTACTCGTGTAAATGTAAATAAAATATACATATAAATATTTATTTACAAAACATTCAAAACTTCGTGTTATTATTATTATTACCCGATTGCATTTCACGCCTACATTGTTAACAGTCGTAGGCAGAATCCGAGAAAGAATAATTCTTTCCCGGTAATAATTAAGAAAATGTTACAAATACCAATCAGTCTACGTTAACATTGCTATAATGAAAACAATTCAATTAAAACTATCGTCCAAGACGAGTGGGCAAAGGCTTAAAGATTATAGAGCAATGTCATAATTATGTAGAATAAAATAACCATCTTGACTTTTGGCGCCAAATCGAAAAGTGGCCGTAATGTTTTTATTGAATTTTGTAATTTCTGTGTTTATTTTAAATTTTGATGTTTAATATTGATAGTTTATTATGCAGCAAGTGCTCGATAAAGTGTACAGTGATTGGTAAATTCAATTCAAGCCAAAATTGTACTTTTCGTATTGTCGCCATCAGTCCAGCAAATCTTCAGTAAAAGTGAACTAAAATTTATTGTCCATTGAAATTTAGAATTCTTGCTGCTTAGAAGATTGTATGCCTGGACATGTTACTTGACACTGGAAAATAGTTTACGACTGTTTCAATAAATAATATAAAAATCTTTTTTTACATTTGTATAAAGCTCTATTTATGTTTTTTTTAATTAAGTAAGTCTAGGCGAAGGAAGTAGCATTCTCTTGCCGCACAATAAAAGGTAGTGGCATTAAAATAATAAACTTTTCGTAATTATTTGTGGTTTTTAGTCCTTATCGTGATCGTCTACAATTTATATGTAGGAACCAAGTATTTATATTTTGTTAAGTATTTCTTGTATGATTGTACACTGGCTTGCATTAAATAGGTCCACAGTATATTTTTAAATGTTTTGTAATAATTGATAACCGCGTGGCCTGACCCGAGTACATGAATGTTGCGAGTTCTCCATTCGAATCCCAGACCGTACATTTATGCAAAAATAAAATGGTAAGACTGGTGAACGGCCCTGTGTTTGCGCGTACACTTGTGGCACTATAATATCTCCACCTCAGTTGGTAACTTTCGACTGCATTCAGAGCGTTGTCGAGAATCAGGAAAGTCAGGAGGACTTCATTCAGTAATATGATTTTTTTTCACTGAAATAGTAATACTGCTACTCACTACTCCCTGCGGTAGTGTTTACACTACCGCAGGGAGTAGTGTGCAAACATTAGTGTGTTTCGGTCTGAAAGAGCACTGTGGCTAGCGTAATCACGGGGCATGTGAGACTTGAGAACTGCTGTCATAGGCTGACGGGCGTCAGAAATGGGCGAACGTTGCACTCACCATCAGGTGAAAGAGTCACTCGTCTCGTTACTTCGTCGAAATTTTATTAATTAAGAATTGATGATGTTCTCCTAGCCGATTTCGACCACGGCGACAACTGCCGACTACTGTCGAGAGCCATCGACTGCGCAGGAGATATAGTGCCACAAGTGTACGCGCAAACACAGAGGCACTCACTCGTCCCAACCTACCCGCGTCCGATGTAACGCTGATGCGATAAGATCGGAGGTAGGCTAGGATGCAGTGTCAGAAACACGGCATTTAGACGCAGCGATGTCGTTCGCTGCACACATTAAAAACATACGCAATAGAGCGGCTTTTATCTCAAGCCGTCTATACCCATTAACTTGCTCCTCAAGCAAAATGTGCTTAAGACACAAACTTCGCCTCTATAAGACTTGCATAAGACCCGTAATGGACTATGCTTGCGTCGCTTTCGCTCACGCGACGGGCAATCAATTAAAGAAGTTACAGAGCGTTCAAAATCGATTCTTGCGAACTGCCACCGGAGCCGGTTGGTATCAACGCAATGTAGATCTTCACAGCGACTGTGAAATGCCTTTAATCTCTGAACACTTCAGAGAATTATCACGGCGGTTTTTCGGAAAAGCCGCGGTTCATTCAAACCCGCTGGTGGTTAAAGCAGCAAATTACCGACCAAACAGAAACGCGACCGAACGCAAACGTCGCCCGCGAAACGTGGTAGACGACACGGACGTCTCAGCTCTTCCTGACCACGATACTGTCAGTCACGATCCAGGCCACACTGTACACACAGTCAATAGCTTTAATATAACACGCACCACGACGCGCGACCGCCGTAGAGAGCGGCGCGCAATAGTCAATAATCACATCGCGTACACACGATTCACCCGTGTTCCAGGGCGGTTCTCACCGCCCAGAGTTACCGACACACAAGTCGACAGTCCGAATGGACGCGCGCAGCCTCCTTCGGACGGTCAGTAGACGACTTTAAATGTTTAAGATTTTCGAAATCGCGAAAGCACGCAGCGAACGCGGCACAGTCCGAACTTCGAGGTTTTTGTAGGAGTTTTTATTTATTTATTTATGTTTGGGTGAAACCAAACCTGGCACGCGGGCCCCTGGCCCGCGAGCACAGTATCCGATGAAGCTGTAAAAGCCGAGAAGGCTAACAGCAATTACATCACCGAAAATATATATATAGAAACACGGCGACAAGATCCGAAAACCAACAATTTAAGTTTTAGCACAAATGTTGGCTCCGGCTGGAATTCGAACCCAGGACCCGCGGGATGTCAGGTACTCTGACCACTAGGCCACGCGGTCGTCATATTATATATAATTAAGAATTAGGAAGAAATCAGAACATGTTTTATAGGAAATACAATTTTGTGCTACTGTGTTTTGTGATACATTTTCACGATGCGTCCAACTGCGCTTACAGATGAACTAGATGCGTTTTACAGATAGACTGGATATGCACCAATACCGGACATATATTTGTTTCGTAAGGGAGCACCGAAACCCTGTCAGAATTGAGAGGAGGCCTGTGCTCAGCAGTGGGATATTTATAGGCGCGACGGCCGCGTGGCCTAGTGGTCAGAGTACCTGACTTCTACACCGCGGATCTTGGGTTCGATTCCCAGCCGGAGCCAACATTTGTGCTAAAAAACAAATTGTTGGTTTTCGGGTCTGGCTGTGTTGTGATTGTCCCCGTGTTTCTGACACTGCATCCTAGCCTACCTCCGATCTTATCGCATCAGCGTTACATCGGACGCGGGTAGGTTGGGACGAGTGAGTGCCTCTGTGTTTGCGCGTACACTTGTGACACTATAATATCTCCTGCGCAGTTGATAGCTCTCGACAGTATTCGGAAGTTGTCGCCGAGGTCGAAATCGGCTAGGAGAACATCATTTATAGGCTGAAACTTTACATTTGTTACGGGAATCGAACCCGCAACTTGTACAATAGAAGCCAATAGCTTAACCACTATTCCAACCGGGCCGATGATTGATTTTTAACGAAGACAAACACAATATGTATGTATGAATATGTATCAATGTCGTAAATTTACTTAAACAGTTTTCTTGTATACAATTACAGCATTTAATTTGATTAAAATTACTGTTTGGTTTTTTTGCAAGTCAGTGTACTTATATAATATAATCGAAACATAGCAATGTAGACATATTAATAGAGATAACCAAATTACACTGTATGTGTTGAATTTATTTATTAATGTATTTTAAGCGATTATTGTAATAATTAGTTAAGCTATGAACGGCGTGTCTCTTCTGTAAAAATACTTGTAACTCGAAACCCGCATGTTACGTTAGGCTTGTAGTTTTTTTAAAGAAATGCGTGTTGTTATATCAAATGTTGTTTTATTTTTAACTAGCTACGCCTCGCGGTTTCCCCTGTATAAAATAAGCCGAAAGCACGACTGCGCCGTACGGCATGGTATCTCACCGACCTGGGGTCTACTGTGTAAGTCCTGTTGGTTTCGTGATCGGTTTCATTTGATCCCGATTAACCAATGAATGAGCTTCATACGCCAAAATAAAAAAAATGTAAAATTTCAACCTATAAATGTCCCATTGCTGAGCACAGGCATCCTCTCATTTCTCGGAGGGTTTTGGAGCTAGGAAGAATTCGCCACGCTGCTCCAATGCGCGTTGGCGGACTGCACATGTCTTCGAAATATTTTTTATTTCTCACACATGCAGGTTTCCTCACGATATTTTCCTTCACCGCCGAGCACGTGGTAAATCAGCACTTAAAATTGCACTTAACAATTTTAGTGGTGCCGGCACCGGGAATCGAACCCAAGTCACTCGCGTACTATGAAATTTAAATCACGAAACCTACAAAGTAGAACAAAAATAGAAATCCGTGGCGCCTACTACGAAACTCGAAGTTCGGATCGAAATTCGAAGCAATGACGGACGTCAAACGCTTACTATATTCATAATTTACCCCGTGCTCGGCGGTGAAGGAAAACATCGTGGGGAAACTTGCATGTCTGAAAAATAAAAAAAATATTTCGAGTACATGTGCAGTCCGCCAACCCGTATTGGAGCAGCGTGGCGGACTCTTCCTAGCTCCAAAACCCTCTCAGAAATGAGAGGAGGCCTGTGCTCAGTAGTGGGACATTTATAGGTTGAAACTTTACTTTTTTACTTATTCACAATTTGACAATGTTGATAGTAAACATACTCATGTCTACTTTATCGTTCTTCAATTTTTGCATACACTACATTCATCCCTAATTAAGACAAAATAAGGTAAAGCTGCCGTGGTAGCTCAGGGGCTAGGCGCTCGCTTTTAATTTCATAATACGCGACTGACATGGGTTCGATTTACGTTGCCGGCGCCTATAAAATTGTTAATTGCAATTTTAAGTGCTGACTTACCATGTGCTCGGCGGTGAAGGAAAACATCGCGAGGAAACCTGCATGTCTGAGAAATAAAAAATATTTCGAAAACATGTGCAGTCCGCCAACCCGCATTAATTTGCAGCAGCGAGGCGGATTTACTTTTTCTTTTATTCTTTACTTTTACTTTTTTACTCTGCTCAGCAGTGGGACATTTATAGGTTGAAACTTTACTTGACTTTAAGGTAAAGCTATCGTATTCATGTATTCGTCTTTTTGAATTATGATTATTAGTCAGAGTCTGGCTTCAGGTAACCGATAAGACAACCGTCAAAGTTTTAGAAGTAAGTATTTATTGTAATAAAAATACATGCATGCGTAATTTGGTGCCGTGTGGTAGCGGATTAAGAGAATCTACCATCCCATCTCATCCCGTGGGTGTCGTAAAAGTCGACAGATGGAAAATTAAAATCAAAGGATGGGCAGCAGCATCTTCCGGGAACATCAGAATAAATATACTGCTGATTCCAACCCGAAAATTAAAATCAGAAGATGGGCAGCATTTTCCGTGAACATCAGAATAAACTGCGGTTGCCTACCCGCCTGCCAAGCGTGGCAACTATGGCAAAATTCCCTACGAAATGAGACAGAAATGAGAATGTTCAGCAGTGGACTAGTGATAGGCTGAAATGATGATGATGATGTAATTTAAAATCAGTCTAGAATAAACGACTGTACAAACAACTTTTCTTTTTAAATACCTTCGGCAGCACTCCCGAAACTTAACTATCCATTGAATCCAATATATATTTTGATCATCAGTCTCCAAGGGCAAACATACAGACATACTAACGAAAATTAGCTGGCTACAGAAACTTAGAAAAGCTTTTAGTGGACAGTGCGAAATGTCGACGCGTCTCTGCCGCGACACAGTTGTTACTAGCACGGACGGTATTTATATTATCTGTTATTTGTTGTTGACGACCGCGTGGCTCAGTGGTCAGAGTACCTGACTTCTAAAAGGAGAACATCACATCATTGTATACTAGCAGCAGCCCGCGACTTTGTCCGCTTGAATATATTTTTTCATAACCCTTGGGAACTATTTGACCTTTCGAAATAAAAAAGTATCTTATGTCCGTCATCAGGATGCAAGCTATCTCGAAAATATTTTTTTTTTGAAATTTTCTTAATTTTCATTGTCATTTTTAAACATAGAATAAAAAGTAAAAACGCAGTTGTTTTCTTAATTTTCTCCTTGTTACTTTGGCATTTGTAGAAAAAAAAAAACGTTAGTCATCTCCATTGGTAAATATTTATAAGAAGTACTTTTGGCGCCAACTCGAAGAGTGGCATTAGTGTTTTTAATTAATTTTGTAATTTCTGTGTATATTCGGAGTTTTGATGTTTAATATTGATAGTTTATTATGCAGCAAGTGCTCCTGAAAGTGTACAGTCATTGGAAAATTCGATTCAAGACCAAAATTGTGCTTTTCGTTTTGTCTCCATCAGTCGAGCAAATCTTCAGTTAAAGTCAACTATCAATTTACTGTCGCTGAAAATTTTGAATGTATTGCTGCTTGAAGATTGTATAGTTGGATATGTTACTTGAGACTGGAAAATAGTTTAAGACTATCTCCATTAATAAACAAATAAATAGTTATAAGAATATACATTGTAACAGCATTGCAATGTTCTATGCAAATAAAGATTGTTTGTTATTGTTAAAATTACTTCGGACGCAACTTCCTACGGACGGCCTTCTTTCAGATCCGTAGGCAACAAATAGAATGAATGTTTGCTGATATCGTGGTAGGGAAACGTGCGATCTGTCAGGTCGGATACTTCGTATTTCGATTTGCGTAGTAAGATCCCCTGAGCATTCACAGTTCGGCTCTTTTCGGGAATGTTCGGTTCCCGATCCTCGGCCAACGGACGTGTCTCATACAAAAATATTTTTGTATCTCCTGAGATTAGCGCGCGCTAAACTTTATTATAGTAGTAAGATTGAACATTGCACTAGTGAACTTCAACTTGCCTGCCAATCTTGACGAATTTCTCAAATCCTAGTTAATAGAATGAGGCGTTAGTTTGCGGAAATCCATTATAGTAAAGGAAAGAAAGTAGTATTACCTAGTTTTGAAGAGCACTGCCCGCCCTCCCTCAACAGCGTGCACAAGAAAACCTATACCGCCACCGGGAGCCGCCACCAGATACCCTCCACCACTACAACACTAACACTAGGCAATACACACCACTGAAGTCGACACGTCGTAGAGTCAATATCACTTGATAATGCCTCGTTTTGAGGTGAAACACGTGACGTCTTCTTCAAAACTAGGTACTACACACCATTTTACATTTTGCATGCGGATCTTAGCAAATAAACTTTCTCTCCTTTTCTCTAATCCTTTCAAAGTAAGAGAGGTATATAGGTAATAGAATAATTTATATATATTTTTGCGGAAATCCATTTTAGATAAAAGAAACATAGTTAATTGAATAAGATCCGAATTCATATTTAAAAATGGCGTGTATTACCTAGTTTTGACGAGCACCGCCCGACGTTCCACAATAGAGTGCAAGCAGGTACCGGCAGGCCATATGCAATAGACACCACTGAAGTCGAGAACACCACTGGCTGGCTTAAGAGAATCTACCACCCCATCTCATTCCGTTGTTATGACAAAATCCCCCCAAAATGAGAGCTAAAAATTTGTGGCATTCTATGGCCTAAGTTCAGCAGTGGACTAGTGATTGGCTGAAATGACCGTGGTAACTATGTCAAAGTCCCCCAAAAAGGAGAGCTAATAACTTTTGTGGGAATCTATGGGAGAGGCCTATGTATAGCAGTGGCCTAGTGATAGGCTGAAATGATGATGATGATGATGTGTTCACTACACAGGCAAAACAACCGTATACAATTTGTATCATCATCAGTAGAATATAAAATTCTGTTCACTGAATGCACGTTAAAAGTTTTTGTTCTTAAAGTAGAGCATTATTTAATTATTAGTAGAGCATCATTAAATTTCATTTTTAGTAGTAGATTTACTAAAAGTGAAATTATTTTAAAATGTTTTAATAGTAACATTTCGTTAGTGGTAGATTCAGGTGCTTCTTTATATATTTTATTTTGAGCGGATAAGAAAAATTATCCGTGTTAGAATCTATATTCGCTAAAAATCAAGGCATATTTTCTGATTCAAAATCAGCAGGCTACGAATGCCTAAAAATGATATTTAAGGGTATCGCAATTTTCCACAAGGTTTATTTTTGAAACAAAATACAGTGGGGGGTGATGGCCTTTTTCTCATATAAGGGGTAGGCAGAGGCCACACACGTAGCCCACTTTTGCCCCCGCGGCAAACGAGACGTGGTACTTTGTGAGAAGCAAGATCAGCAAAGTTAAAGAAGCCCTCATGTACGAATTCAAAGTGAGGAGAATGTCCCACCGCTGGACATTCATTCGTACATATAGTCACGCCTTTTTCCCATATAAGATGTAGGCAGAGAACACACCCGCGAACCACGTCGCCGCCATTTTGGGTACAAGTCAAAAAATTCTTACTCCCCATTACGTTCCCACGAGCAGTATAGTGACAGCATTGCATATTATGGTGTTATTCTGCACGAATAAAGGCTGTCCGTACAATGCCTTAGTCGCCTCCTACGACACCTCGGTAGGAAAGAGGTAGGTGCTATTCTACTCTGCCGGACACCTATCGGCTAAAGTATGGAAAGTATATGTACTATATATGCAGATGTTTTTAATTTTCCGGGCAATTATTTGTGTTACAGATTTGTTCGATTACACGATAAAATTAAAAGATTCATCGCCGGTTTACGTAAAGCCTTATCGAATAGCGCAGCCTTTACTAAACTAAATAAGCAATGAGAAAAGTTATTTAAAGAAGATGTTCTGGATAGAACTAATAAATGATATTGATGAACTTGTATAATTGATATAAAAAAACTAAAATAATTATAAACTCATGATGAATGATAAAAATATGAGTACGCGTGACTTGTTTGCTTGATGATTGCGCACTGATTTGGTATTGTGAAATTATTGCTAATAAATACTTAAATTACGTCAACGCCGAAACAGCCGACTAGACAATGTACGCGCTTGCTCGTACAGACGACATAAATGAAGTACTAGTGATTGGTATTCGCCGTTAATATTGATGCCTAAAAACTTGATAACAGTGGAGAAAAAATAAAGAAATAGAGGATGAAAAGTTTTCATTGCCTAATATAACTGAGCTATATTACAATAATTACAAAAACATATCAGTCATTTTTGCCCCCGTCTTTGTGTCAAGTACAATAATTCTGGGATTAGAATAAAAAGTAATGTCTATGGTTTCTTTTGACAGCGACTTGTTTGTCATTTTGTTGCCATTCATCAACTCGTTCACATCTAGAGCCCAGAAATGATGTTCTTTGAACAATTGGTGATAGTTTACTGCAACTGTTCCCGAGAGAGATGCTGTGTACTCCATTTCTAATGTAACAGTTAGCTTTGTTATATGGAGTTCGGTGGTAACCGACTGTCCAGGCTGCAAGACCATTTCTATATGATCTGAACCTACTAGTGACATTATGGATTTCTCCGTATTTAGACCCCATAATGACGTGTAAGAAATTGTTGCGTTACCTAAATTAATATCGTAGTTTATTCCCTTGTTTATAGTCAGATCGCCATCTTTAATCCAAAACGAAGAGATCGTGTTCTCTATTTGCTTCGTCAAGCCGACGTTGAAAGTAGTTGGTTTGGAGTCTTTATTCTCATAAGTTTGGCTCGCTATTGTCTTAGTTTCGGTAGACATGTTCAGTATACGACCCAATTTTGGTGAAATCGTTCTGGAAACTTCTTTCCAATTGTAAGTTTGGTATAAATCGCCCCAAGGAGTCGGACTGTGTAGATAGACGTCATCTGGTCGGTTACCAAAGTGTAGAGAAGCACTAGTTTTCAGATTGTCTTCGCTCAGCATAAAGGTCTTCTGTTCTATTTCAGATATGACGCTCGTGTCGCTTCCGGAATAGTTGATTTTTACAATTTTGTCGTTCTCATGAAATTCACCAAGTATTTCAACGTCTATTCTCGCCAGTGATAGCGCGGGAAAAAGTAAGAGAAGGAACCTGAACGCCATCTTGAATCTGTAAATATTTTTATGTTTTTTTACATATGATTTTATTAATAATAGATAATGATGCAGCCTTTACAAGTTACATTGCCTTGAATAGAAAAAATAACACTATATAACAGGAATCTTGATCAGACCTTTTATACATTGCCGTGTGGTGGCGGTTTATCTACCACTCCGTCTCATCCCGTGGGTGTCGTAAAAATCGATATAGGAAAAATTAAAACCAGAAGATGGGCAGCAGCATCTTCTTAGAACTTCTGATTAAATAAACTGCAGTTGCCAACCCGCCTGCCAACGTGGCATACATACATACATAAGATCACGACTGTTTCCCATAAGGGGTAGTCAGAGACTGGGCACTCACTGCAAAAACAGATGACTGCCACAATCCACGTTTCACCAAACCAACGTGGCAACTATGGCAGAATTCCTCCAAAATGAGAGCTACAAACCTTTGTGGCATACTATGGAGGAGGCCTATGTTCAGCAGCGATAGGCTGAAATGATGATGATGATGATATTTAGTCCGCTTTCAGACAGACAGTACACTCTCATAACATATTCAATGTAATTGTATACAAAAATAATTATAGGAGAAAGTGACGAGACGTGCCAAAACGTTCACCTGAACTACTGCTGTGTCCTCCAGAACATTATGTGGTACCATACCACACTGCGCTCGTCACCCTGAGACATCAGTTTTATAAATCTCATATCTCCAGTAATTACACTAACCCTCATTTCCCTTCAGACCAAAACACAGTAATGTTTGCACACTACTGCTTCACGGCAGAATAACTGGATCCGCTGTGGTGCCTACCTAGACGGATTCCCGCATAGGAATTGTACCACCAGTAAAATATGTGTTTCTAGTTTATGTACGCGAGTAACTTGGGTTCGATTCCCGGTGCCAGAACCTCTAAAATTGTTCTACAATTATAAGTGCTGATTTACCACGTGCTTAGCGGTGAAAGAAAACATCGTGAGGAAACCTGCATGTCGGAGGAATAGAAATATTTCGAGGACATGTGAAGTCTGTCAAGCCGCATTGGAGCAGCGTGGCGGTCCGGTCCGGTATTCCCAGTTCCAAAAACCCTCTCAGAAATGAGAGGAGGCCTGTGCCTGCAGTGGGACATTTATAGGCTGTTACTTCTATACTTTAGTACTTTTATATATGAATTGTAAATCACTCACTTGTAAATCGATTTTTTTTTCAATTGCTTAATAGGATCACTAATGATAGTATATCACTGTCAAATCCAACGGCGAATGCAAAGAATCGCAGAAGAATGTATATTTAAATGAAACAAAATGACGCGTTAGCATTTTTCGCGGAGTTCACCTCTGCAGTGTCGTAATAGTAATAGTATTTTGTGACAATTTACATAAAAACCAGATTTTTATATATTTTTTTTATATAAAAATGCGGCATGATTTTTGTTTCTTTCCGCCTTTGCACTTCATGGAAGCTATGTACTTTACTGCTTCTGGTAAGCATGTTATGCTTATGCTCTGTGTTTATAATTGCCCTCTTGAGGGAAGCCATACATTAATCACCTATATTTAGCATTGGACTTGTGATCATCACAAAAAATCACAATGTGATGAAATGATGATGATGATACGCTGTTTCGCAGAGAATATTCTTTTTTTATTGTATAAAGTGATGGAACGAGGAAAACGTTCACCTGATGGTAAGTGCAACGTCTGCCCATAACAAATGCTGTGTCACCCAGAAATATTTCTGTGTACGACGTAAGTTCTTAAGTCTAATATGCCCAGTGATTACGCTAGCTCACAGTGCCGTTCAAACCGAAACACAGTACCTAATGCTTGCACACTACTGCTTCACGGTAGAATAACTGGCCCTGGAAGCTATGTACTTTACTGCTTACAAGAGTTATGCTTTCTGTTGATAATTGCCCTCTTGACTTGTATTTGATGGGGACGTGTGATGAAATGATGATGATACACTCATAAACGCTGTTTCACAGTTAATATTCCAGCGGCGACGTCTACGTTCTTATATTTCTTATCGCCATGTATAAATAAACGCTCCTGAATGAAGTACTGCTTTTGATTATTAAATATAAGCTGTGCCCTACGTTTTCACCCGCGTAAAATACGGCCACATGATTGCGCCGTACGGCACGGTACCTCACTGACCTGATCATTCTCAGTTCGGCCCTCTTCGGCAGTGTTCGGTTTTCATCATGCAATCTTAAGGCTTCAGTGTATAGTCTAAAAGTTTCATCAATAAACGGGCTATCTAATGCAAAAAGATTTTTTCAAATCGGATTAGTATTTCCTGAGATCAGCGCGTTCAAACATACAAACTCTTAAGCTTTATTATAGTAGTAAGATACGAGTAAGATACTACGTATGGATAATTTTCGTTTGTAAAGGGTAATTAATTTTTAATAGCGACTTGGTTTGCCACCAGTCACGTCTCGTTTCCCGCGGGAGCTAAAAGTGGGATGCATGTGTGGTCTCTGCCTACCCCTTATATGGTAAAAAGGCGTGATTGTATGTATGTAAAGGTTAATTTAGTGTCTTTGTGCAAATGGAAAAACTAAAATTAGTTCATCGCATAATATGAAACGATGATATTTAAAAAATCAGTCATGATTAAGATGTTAAATATTTCACAATTTGACCGCAACACAGAACGTGACGTTTAGCTTAATTTCTTAAATTGCTTTATAAACAAAATAAACCAGGAAATCAAATTATAGCGTTGTACCCAGTAAATGATCAAATGCATGATGATGCAAATATTGTAGGAGATAATATGTAAGACTTCAGAAAACTAAACTTCGAGAGAAAGAGACGAATGCAGAGTACGAAGGAGTAGGATAATTGTAGGGTTTATTTATTACTTGCTGCGCCCCGCGGTTTCACCCGCCGTTTTATATAAAAAAATCACTCTGAGGGTCGTAGCTTGATGTTATGTAGCCTATAGCCTTCCTCGATGAATGGGCCATCCAACACTAAAAGAATGTTTCAATTCGATTCAGTAGTTCCTGAGATTAGCGCGTAGCCGAACAAACTCTTCAGCTTTTTATTGTTAGTAAAGATAATATTGTTACCAACTTTAAAAAATATTTAACATTTTATTCTCAACTAATTACACGAGTCGCTTACGGTAACTAACGTATGAAATAAATGTTTGAAATACAGCGTCAATTATTTTTTTGATCTTGTTGTCGAGCTAATGAGAGCAAAATCAACGAAGAAATCGAAGATTTGGACGAACTTGAAAATATATCGCAGGCTAAATCCTATAGATGTATATGTTGGATTCTTTTAAGTATCGCTTTTTCCTTCCATCAAGTTCCAAAACAAAGATTCTAAAGAAGTTTTCACTTCAAAAAGCGGCAACTTTTCAGAATGTGAAGAACATATACATGACTATATGTAACCTATGAGATAAACTTTTTTATTATTGTCAACGCAAACAAACAATGCTGTAATACATATATTTATATGTATCGACGTCCGTCTATTGATGCTTAAAAACCGCTGTTCTACAGGGGATGTCGGTTACAGTAACTACATCTCTAATATATATAATTGAATATCATTTGCTTATTATATTCAATAAAAGTTTAAAATCTGGAGTGTTCTCTGAATAAATGAAAATTTCTTTATTTATATCTGGTAGTACATTGGACCCCGCTAACTTTAGACCCGTTTATTTATATATTATTCTAGGTACAATGGCATTTTAATTCAGATAAATTAGTTCAACACTAATTAAGCATATTTTTGATACCTATGCAGGAATCCGTCTAGGTAGGTAGCACCGCAGGGCCAGTTATTCTGCCGTGAAGCAGTAGTGTTCAAGCATTACTGTGTTTCGGTTTGAAGGGCACTGTGAGCTAGCGTAATCAATAGGCATTTGAGATTTAAGAACTGATGTCTCAGGGTGACGGGCGCAGTGTGGTGTTACACAGAAATATTCTGGGTGACATAGCATTTGTTGAGGTCGGACGTTGCACTTACCATCAGGTGAACGTTTTGCTGCAAAAACAGATGACTGCCACAATCCACGCTTCACCAAAACAATATAATGCACTTGGTGTGATAGGTGGTGAGCCCATCGCCGCCATGCGCTGTTGGGTGCATAGTGCAGTTTAATTCCTTACTCGCCTTTTACGAGATCCATTGGATGAGATGGAGTGGTAGTATTCTTTTAACGAGCCGCCACCACACGGCAAACACGTCACTATATACAATAAAAAAAAGATAACTGGAAGAATTGACAGGACGCTCTGGGTGTCTTTTGTGATCTTTCAAAGGCTTTTGATTGTGTTCATCACGAAACATCAGGAAACTACACCATTATGGTGTAAGAAATACCGCACTCAAACTTCATCATCATCATCATCATTTCAGCCTATCACTAGTCCACTGCTGAAGCATGATAGGCCCATAGATGGCCACAATAGTGTGTAGCTTTCATTTTGGGGTGATTTTGCCATAGTTGCCACGCTTGGCAGGTGAGTTAGCTACCGCAGTTTATATATTCAGATGTTCCAGGGAGATGCTGCTGCTTATCTTATGGTTTTTATTTTCCCTCTGTTTACTTTTACGACACCCAAGGGATGAGATAGGGTGGTAGATTCTCTTAAGCGTGGTAGGATTCCTAAGCAGGTATCCATCTAGGTGGGTACCACCCGAAGGCCAGTTATTCTGCCGTGAAGCAGTAGTGTGCAAGCATTACTGTGTTTCGGTTTGAACGGCACTGTGAGCTAGCGTAATCACTGGGCATTTGAGACTTAAGAACTGATGTCTCAGGGTGATGGACGCCGTGTGGTTTCACACAGAAATATTCTGTGTCATACAGCATTTGTTGTGGGCGGACGTTGCACTTGCCATCAGGTGAACGTTTTTCTCGTTTCGCCACTTTATACAATAAAAAAACCACTACTTAAACTTGTGACATCTTATTGGAGTAATAGAACGCAGTGTTTTTTTTTATTGGATGAAGTGACGAAACGGCCGTCGTGATTTGAACATGCAGGCATTTTTTTCTCAACTACCATGTCTTTATTATCCACCATCATCAACTGATAAGCAGCTCTACGCTGGACATGGGCCATTTCCGAGGTGGACTCAAAGCCAATGTCAAAATTTCTTTATACAGTTTAGGTTTGTGTAAATCTACACAGGTCCAAAAAATAAGACCTTCTCAGAGAAGAACCGGCAAGAACCTCTGGAGTCTTTGTTTTTTTCAATGCCATAATAATGTCATTTGTAAGGTACAAAAAAATTACATAAAAAATTTAGTAGCCAGGGGGTTTGCAAGTGCAGAGTTAGAGTTATTTCCACACATCTCTGTCCTCTATGTAATGATCTATTTTATAATACGTTTTTTCTAATAATGCCATCTTAACAAGTTTGTTAAATTCTGTCAGTTTTTTGCGTCACACTTTTAGGAATTTTCGTGTAAAATTTTGATGGAGATCCATATAATTCTTAGTAGATACTAAAAATTTTATGGAGATTCATAAAATTCTTAGCAGATACTAAGAAAAGACTTTTTAGTTTTGGCCAACTTCTAGCGGATTGGCAGTAAAACTTTGCAGCAGCACTGACGTTAAAATTAACAGAAACCTCGCCCTTAGACCGCGCTATGTCTTACCGGTCTGTCCCTCTGTCTGTTTGTTACCTTTTCACGGTTCAACCGCTGAACTGATCTTTACGAAATTTGGCTCAGACATAGCTTGCATCCTGGAGACGGACATAGGATATATTTTATACCTGAATATCAAATAGTACCCACGGAATATTTAAAAAAACCTGTATCCAAGTGGACGAAGTCGCGGGTATCAGCTAGTACTATTATAAAACTGGAGAGTTTGTATGTTTGAACGCGCTAATCTCAGGAAATACTAATCCGATTTGAAAATTTCTTCTAGCATTAGATTTCCCGTTTATGAGGAAGGCTTCTATTCTAACACAACACTACAAATAAATGTGCCTTCAAAAGGTTGATTCGTGAGTATTCAATGAATTCGGTTATTACTACCTGAATCATTTATTATCATTAGCAGTTATTAGTATGTGTGTATATATATATATATATATATATATTTATTTGTGCGTGTGTATATATATTTTGTATGTAAGTATTAATGTGTGTATGTATGTATGTGTAAGCTTATGTTTGTTCTTGTAAGGAATATCGTTTTAATTATGTGTTTTATGCAGCACCTATCACAAGTTCTCACCACACCATGGGTTGGCTGGTAGAGAATGATTACAGGCATTAAGTTCGCCCTTGGTTAGCTTTTTATTTAAAGGTTTAGCAATAAAGTTTTAATAAATAAAAATAAATCTCCACGCTAAAGAGCTAGGAAAATGGAAACTATCTGTTGTTTTGACATACATACAGTCACTCATTTTTCCCATATGTGATGTTCACCTGGTCGATTTCGACCGCGGCGACAGCTTCCGAACATTGTCGAGAGCTATCAACTGCGCAGGAGATATTATAGTGCCGCAAGTGTACGCGCGAACACAGAGGCACTCACTCGTCGTAACCTACCCGCGCCCGATAACGCTGATGCGATAAGATCGGAGTTAGGCTAGGATGCAGTGTCAACAACACGGGGACAACCACATCACAACCAGACCCGAAAACCAACAATTTGTGATTTAGCACAAATGTTGCTTCGGCCGGACCCGTGGCGTAGAAGTCAGATCATATGCCTACCTGGCAGAGACCACATCCCTAGCCCACTTTTCGCCCCCGTGAGAAACGAGTGCCGAACCACGTCGCCGCCATTTCGGTACTAATTCAAATTCTTGCTCCACATCGCGTTCCCATAAGTAGGTAGCCATCGACACGGCCACTGGCTTGGAGAGGAAGGGAAAATAATTAGGTGGGAAATGCGACAATGGCTTATGGGAAGTTGACCCAGCGTAATCACTGTGCACTTGAGACTTAAGAAATGATGTCTCAGGGTGACGGGCGCAGTGTGGTGTCACACAGAAATTCTGGGTGACACAGCTTTTGTTGTGGGCGGACGTTGCACTTACCATCAGGTGAACGTTTTGCTCGTTTCGTCACTTTATACAATAAATAAAAAAAACTCGGAAGTGCTCCTGAAGAGGAGACAGCAGTAGCTTTAACCCGGTACTCTTGTACTACTTCTGTTGTTTTCTTTGTCAGTTTTCATGTAAGGGGAAGGGAGGAAGAGAGGGAAGAGTCTGGGTGCCGCAGTGCAAGTCATTCTGCCGTGAAGCAATAGTGTGCAAGCATTACTGTATTACGGTCTGAAGGGCCCTGGGAGCTAGCGTAATCGCTGGTCTCATATGAGACTTAAGAACCGATTGCTCAGGGTGACACAGAAATATGCTGAGTGACCTAGCATTTTTGGGTAGACATTGCCATCATGTGAACGATCTGCTTGTCCCGTCAATTTTCTCCTTAAAAATATAGGACGTAAATAATAAATTGCAAATGATTGCTTTGATGAAATTTATTTAAGCATTTTGAGCCTTACTCGATTAATTAATACATAACGTATTAACTTGTTCATTGTTATAAAATAAATAATACGTTTAGAACTAACATACATTCACTAGTAATTATAATCATTGGGATGGCTGTCACTCCATTATTTTATTATCTGGCTTTTAAATGTCAAAAAATAGCTGAATACTTATTTATCAAAGGCAATAATAATTTTCTGCCAATGCCATTGTTATATATTTTTAATCGCTAAGCACATTCTTCATTCATTATTAATTTCCGTCTCATAAAAACATTTCCGATCAATTCAGATCCATCTGAACCCCTAAATTTTAAGTCTAATTAATTATCGTTGACGATGTCAGTAAGAAAAAATAATACAATACAAATGATGATTTTCTTCTTGCGGTTGGTAGAGCAACATGCACTGAACAAACAAGCATTACAGTGGTCGCTGGTGCATATCCGGCTCGAAGGACCATTGCTTTTCTTTTAATAGAAACATCCGAGAAATATTAAATTTAATAAAAAAAACGATGGTTACAACTGTGATCAAATGCTCAAGACACGAGATAAACTAGTGAATACGCGATAGGCAACCGGCCTCCTTCAAAGCGAGGGTAATTAACGGTCCGATCGCCGCTGCCTCACGATGACGTCAGTGGTCCCGCCGCACGTCTTGCTTTACCAACACATCATTTGGAGAATTCATCATAAGAGCGGGAAAATTACGCCCTTATTTTGTTGCTAGTATTGTTTTTTTTTAATAAAAGAAAAAGACAGCCAGGGTATTGTCATGACAATTATTGTAGTGACTTGTCTTTGATGTTATAATTTCACAGCAAAATCAGTCAAAAAAATATTTTTTATAAAATACTATTTTCTCAGCTTCCGCGCTTCGACATGGATTCCATTTTTGAACTTGGACTTCCGCACCTTTCGGCAGTGTTCCGTCTCTTACTATTCTTAAGAAGTTCGCCGATCGCAAAGCATGGAAATATTTTAAACGGCGGGCGCCATTTTGTACAATCTCCTATTCGATATATAACGCAGTGGCGGTAAATGTTTAACAGTGTATAAAATACATAATAGTAATTATCGAAACTAATGCTATTAACTATTACTCACTATTAATAACTTATTAAAGGGAGTGTTGACGGGATTCGGTGGAAATCGTTGCCTTATATGTACAGAAAGAAAATGAGTTTCGTAGACAAGGCCGTGCGCCAGTATCTAAGGTAGGTGGGCAAATAGGGACATGCACACATAAATACAGTCAAGCGTTTTTCCTATAAGGGGTAGGCAGAGACCACACCCGAAGCCCACATTTCGCCCCCGCGGGAAACGAGACGTGACCAGTGGCGAACCACGACTAAGCCATTTTGGTATGCGTCAAGAAGTTCTTATTCACAATTGCGTGGGAACAACCTACACTATAAGTCATGGAGAAAAAAACGGATAAACTGTTTAAATAACCACTTTTATCATAATTAAATGATAGAATTATACGTGTTTAAGTTATCAATAAACTTTAATTTATTCGGATCTAATAGACTAGAGCCAGAGCCGAATTAGAAATCTCGAAAGAACGAATCTCGAATGTGCAAAATTGTATTTTTATTTTCAGATTTAAAAAAAAAACATATCTTCTTCGTTATATTGATCTACATTACTATATCTACATGCAGGTCATGTTACAAAGGATACATCCCGTGTAAACAGGTTATGAGGCAAAGGATACATCACGTTTTACAACTTTTGTAACATAACCACAAAAGTTATGGCGGCGGCTCGTTAAAAGAATACTACCACTCCATCTCATCCAATGGATCTCGTAAAAGGCGAGTAAGCAATTAAACTGCACTGTGCACCCAACAGCGCATGGTGGCGATGGGCTCACCACCTACCACACCAAGTGCATTATATTGTTTTGGTGAAACGTGGATTGTGGCAGTCATCTGCTTTTGCAGTGAGTGCTCAGTCTCTGACTACCCCTTATGGGATACAGTCGTGATCTTATGTATGTATGTATAAAGTATAAAGATACACCCGTATAACAGGTTATGTTACAAAGGATACACCCGTATAACAGGTTATATTCCAAATGATACATCACGTTTAACAGGTAATGTTACAAAAGATACACCCAGTTATGTTAGAAAGGATACATCCCGTAAAATGTTATGTTACAAACGATACACCCGTATAACAGGTTATGTTACAAAGGATACACCCGTATAACCGTTCATGTTACAAAGGATATAACCGTACAACAAGTTATATGGGTTATATCCTTTTTACCCTTTTTAAATTGGAAGCGGAAAGGGATTTGGCACTCGCATATTACATAATGAGTTTTCCAAAGCCGGTTATAAAATCCGGGTATATTAGGGCGGTTGGCCAATACTTTCACGCGACATAGGCCAGGATATGGATGGACATTCTAGCATACTATGGAAGGTTGTAAAGGGAGGGGGGTACACTTCATGGGGGTAAAAGGGATTTTAAGGGGATCTAGCATTCTATGGGATATGTTAGTTTTTGAAAAGGACAGTCTGTACCATTTGATTTTTTTACCCTAAGCTTAATTATTACTATCAGCATAAGAACTATTGCATCGGCATAACAAAGGGATATTAAGGCATTTTAATTCTCGGGGGAGCAAACTTTTGGGAATGATTGTCTATGGGAAGGGTATCCAATATATTTGGCGAAGTTATTGATATTTCTTTTGCAAATTATACAATTACTTTTCGCCAGAGTCCCCCCCCCCCCTGCTCTTCAACCGTCAACACTCCCAACAGTAAACGCTATCACATTCGACGCAACCGGTATATAAACGACACTCATATGAGCCCGTGGCGTTTCTTGTACTCCTCCAAGTTCAGGGAGCGCTTCGGGCCGGTTTCTTTCACTTTCGCGGTGACCTGTTTCGGTTGAGAATTCATCGTTTCTGAAATCAAAAGGAGTATAGTTACTAATAGAGAAGTACTAGTGTAGTTAGTAATAGTGTAGTTGTTATAGTACCACAGGTACGGTTGTCAGGTGTTCGGGATTTGTCTGGATTCTCCCGACATGTCGCACGATGTCCAGACTCCCGACAAAATACAAAATATCTAAAACGTATCAAAAACGCGTCGAATCCCTTAAACAGCACGTGATAACCACTAGTAAGAGCGTTTGCTTCTCTCTTAAGTTAATAGAATCGGGCGTTACTTTGCGGAAATCCATTATAGTAAAGGAAAGAATGTTAATAAGTAGTAAAGTAAAAGAAAAAGATACGTAAAATAAAAGATACGCCCTCCCTCAACAGCGTGCACAAGAATACCAATACCGCCACTGGGAGCCGCCACCAGATACCCTCCACCACTACAACACTACCACTAGGCAATACACACCACTGAAGTCGAGAACACGACACGTGTTTCACCTCAAAACGAGGCATCATCAAGTGATATTGACTCTACGACTGTCAACATTTTACATTTTGCATGCGGATCTTAGCGAATTAACTTTCTTTCCTTTACTCTCTCTTAAGTTACATAGATATCACATCAAGGTACGATAACTTTGAGTTATATTCAGTTCTGCTACACATGTGTATAGATATAGGCGATTGGAGGCACTTTGGGTGTTGAATTATTAAGTCAGTGTAGAAAGGCTTTTCTCTAAAGTTCCCATTTGGCTTCCTTATTGCGTCAGAAACGTTACATATAGAAACGTTGCACACAAATTATTTCGATATTTGCCACACACACACAGTTTCACTTCACACTTCGACAAAAAAGAGGGCGTGCAACTAAGCACACGTGAGAGAAGTGAAACTTCTTATAGTTTTCGATAATCAAAAAAACATTCATCGACCAAACTATTCATCATCATCATCATCATCATTTCAGCCTATCACTAGTCCACTGCTGAACATAGGCCTCCCCCATAGATTGCCACAAAAGTTTGTAGCTCTCATTTTGGGGGGATTTTGCCATAGTTGCCACGCTTGGCAGGCGGGTTGGCAACCGCAGTTTATTTATTGAGATGTTCCAGGAAGATGCTGCTGCCCATCTTCTGGTTTTCATTTCCCTCTGTCGACTTTTACGACACCCCCGGGATGAGATGGGGTGGTAGATTCTCTTAAGCCGCTACCACACGGCCACCAAACTATTACTATTATAAAATAACTAGGTCGTTGATAGAATAGAAAATGGAATTTTTATTCAACCTAGATTATTTACAAAAAAGTGTTTTAAGTTTTTACAAAAAACGTTCAATCAGTATTATACTAATTGTATGTAATTTTTTTAAACTACACGGGTTGGCAAAAAATGCCACCGTCCTGGGAAGAACAACAAACCCAACGGTCAATTTGTTTTTCTTTTTTGTCATTTTAAAGATGATGTATTGATTGATGCTCTCCTAGCCGATTTCGACCACGGCGACAACTTCCGAATACTATCGAGAGCCATCAACTGCGCAGGAGATATTATAGTGCCACAAGTGTACGCACGCGCAAACACAGAGGCACTCACTCGTCCCAGCCTACCCGAACGCGATGTAACGCTGATGCGATAAGATCGGAGGTAGGCTAGGGTGCAGTGTCAGAAACACGGGGACAATCACCACACAACCAGACCCGAAAACCATCAATTTGTGTTTCAGACTCTGACTGTACCAGTATTACAAATATGGAGAAAAAAAGCAATGCGCTGATTATTTAAAATTTTATATTGCATCAAATTAGCAACGAATTTAAAAACGTCGTTGTAACGATAGTTGATTTCATTTAAAAAGCTACTTTACGTCTTAAGCATAAGATTGAATTTGTGTTTCATCATCATCATTTTAGCCTATCACTATCCTACTGCTGAACATAGCCCTCCAAACCCCAAAATTTGCAGATCTCATTTTGGGGAGATTATGCCATAGTTGCCATGCTTCGCAGGCGGGTTGGTTTATTAAGATGTTCCATGAAGTAGCCGCTGTCCATCTCCTGGTTTTAATTTTACCCTCTGTTTACGTTTACGACACCCACGGGATGAGATGGGGTGGTAGGTTCTCTTAAACCACCACCACACGGTAATATTGAGTTCATTTAATCGGAATTATGATCTTCTTTTTCATGTATATCAATGACCTAAAAACAAACGTATACAGCATAGTAGTAAGAAGTTGAACTTCGGAAAACTGTTTAATGGTATACTCACTCGCAACAGGTAGGTCCAGATCGATATTTATATCGAAATCGTGCAGCGAATATAGACTAGTGTTGTCCGACGTGCTCGTCTTGTCTCTGGGCGCCCTCTCCGTTTCATTATTCTGCTGAAAGATATAAATTCATCGTCATCATAATCATCATTTAAGCCTATCACTAGTCCACTGCTGAACATAGGCCTACCCCATAGATTGCAACAAAAGGTTGTAGCTCCCATGGGGGGGGGGGGGGGGGGGGGTTGTCATAGTTGCCACGTTTGGCAGGCGGGTTGGTAACCGCAGTTTATTTATTCAGACGTTCCAGGAAGATGCTGCTGCCCATCTAATGGATTTCATTTTCCCCCTGTCGAAGTTTAAGACACCCACGGGATGAGATGGGGTGGTAGGTTCTCTAAAGCCACACACCACACGGGTATAGCCTTGTGGCACTATAATATCTTCTGCGCAGTTGACAGCCTCTGCCAGTATTCGGAAGTTGTTGTGCTCGAAGATGGGCCAGGATATTGTTGTAATAAAACCGAACAGCCTTATACCTCGCGGACTTCATATGTCGACAAAACGTTAAGTATTCCTCAGCCAAGCATGTTTCCTCACGATATTTTCACCGCTGAACGCGTGGCAAATCAGTAATCAAAACTGCAGAACAATTTTAGAGATGCTACCACAACTATACCCATATTATTTAACATCACTCACCAGCAGCCTCTCTCTCTCGTGCCTCTCCCGCACCGCTCTCTCCTCTTCTTCTTTCAGTTTCTGTTCCTCGACGGCTGCTTCCTCGTTCCTCGCTAACTCCTGTTATTATCCAAATAAACATTAATAGAACAGAATAGAATAAATTTTTATTCAATATAAATTATTTACATAATACTTATTGAAAGTAATTTTTTTTCTTTTTTTATACTACACTGGTTCGCAAAAATGCCTCTGTCCTGGGAAGAACCAGTAAGAAACCCAGCGGGCTTTTTTTAGTCATTTTTAAAATAATGTACAATAACAGCAGTATTATAAAGATGTAGAAATGGCTTGGCGGTGATCACCTCATTCCCACGGGTTATCATCTATGTATTCTTTAATATTATAATAACCCTTTTTATGAAGTCTTTGTTTAATATAAAATTTAAAACATTTTGAATGAAAGACTTTTAGCACTTTCTGGGATTTTGTTGTAAAAACGTATACATTGCCCCATAAAAGAGTTACTGACTCTGTGAAGTTGGGTAACTGGCATAATTAATTTGTGCTTGTTCCTGGTATTCACTGGACATCACTTTTTATTATTATATTATTATTTTGCTAAGGTATGACTTATCAATACAAATAAACAAAACTGGGAGTGTCCGTTTGTAATAACAAAATTGCAGCTTTTTACTAACTACCTGTGATAGTATTTACGGTACTTTTGGCGGATGATATTGCCAATGAAAAGGGTAGCTACCCGCCAGATCGGGTGGTCTGATCTGTGGAGGACGTCTCCTCCGACTAGTAATGTTAAGATGTTGTGTATATAGTTCGCATCTCAGAAAACTTTCATAGCGCGATTATGGAGTTTGGGAATATTTCTTAAGCTTCTCATGTGGCGACATAGATGTCGCTACGTACTTTTAAGTAAAAATCAATTTTTGAACTTTTTGACTGTCTGTTTGTTCCGGCTAATCTCCGAAACGGCTGCACCGATTTTGACGGGACTTTCACTGACAGTTAGCTGATATTATAGAGGGTAACTTAGGCTACTTTTATAAAAAATAATTAGGGTTCCCTGCACCGAAATCCGATCCACAAAGGGAAGTGTAAATATCACGCAGGGCACAGATAGTGTATGAATATAAGTGAAGTAACAGCTTATTAAGGTGCAACTACTAAGCGCAGGCCTCCTCTAATTCCTGAGAGGATTTTGGAGCTGATAAGATAAATTTCTTAATAGATAAACATCGAAATATTTTATCCCATTTCTCAGACATGCCGGTTTCCGCACGATTTTCCTTCACCGCTGAGTAAATGAACACATAAAATTGCAATAAACAATTTTAGTGGTGCCAGCACCGGGAATCAAACCCAGGCCACTCGCGTACTATGAAGCCCTTGAATTACCACGATTAATGCTAAACTTGACTAAAGACAGCCATTTTAAAATAGATCGATGCTAATATCGTAGCAAAGGTTTGGAAAATCCAAAAGTGCACGTCTCACGACGTTCATTAAACTCGTCAGAAAAAAAAATCGTATTGAGGTTCAAATATTTCGAGTCATTTCCATTTCAAATGAAACCAATAAGAAAAAATATTTTTCTTAATAACTACAAGTGATAGACTTTTGATATGAAATAGGAAACCAGTAGATAAAATTCTGAACACGATAAAAAAAACCGGATACGTAAATTTTTTCGAGAGTTATCGTCGCCACATCTCTAAAAAAATCCGGACGTCCACGTCAAATTTTTTTTTCAAAGTAGCATTATGAGATGATTTTTCAAAATAATTTTACAAAAATTTATAAGCGTTTTGTTGATATGAGTCTATTCAAATGACCTTTTAAGTGCAATATACGAGTAATTGTGATAGAGGCATTTGAAAACAGCCGGATCGCTTGACCTTGACATGTCGGATATAAATTCGACTTCGCGCCATGAGACTTGCAACAGTAACTTTGCTCTCCTCACTCGTGTGTTTTTCGGTGAATTTGATATTGGAGTAATATTCAAATGTCATATTAATCTAATCTATAGACCTGACTGTTGAAAAATATGTACTCTTTCATTGAAGTGAAACTTAAAGGGAGCGGATGAGAGTACAATATCGAGGTCGAATTTAAGTGAAAAGTTTGTTAGTTAGTTTTTAAAGTTTGTTGTTTGTTCCTAATTAATTCACTAATATACGTAAGCATTTTATTGGATAACCATTAAATAAAAAAGTTTTAATTCGACGAATTTTAAAATTTCGAAATCATCGTTAGGACATAACCTGTTCACAAGAACACTAGAATATAAAAACAAAATCTGATAAAATCAACACAAAAATACCCGTCTCCGTAGGACATCAGTTCTTAAACGACACAGCGATGACACTAACTCTCAGTGCCATTCAGACCGAAACACATTATTGTTTGCATACTACTGCCTGACAGTAGCTGGCACTACAGTGGTATAGTTTGGCGACATCTATGTCGGCACATGAGAAGCTCAAGAAATATCTCATACATTCCATAATCGCGCTATGAAAAGTTTCGGCTTCGGTTTCCTTGATACCTATGTTTGTTATATATATATATATATATATATATATATATATATATATGTGTATATATATATATATATTTATATTATGTATTTACATTATATATTGCGTATACGAACCTGACTCCGTCCGCCTTGATGCGACTTGAAGTTCATGACGGGTTTGGTGTGCCGCCTCGTGAACGGATCGTCTTGCTTCTTTCCTTTGTTCGCTTTCACCTAACGAAAGAACACTTTATTAAAATAAAATATAGCTAGCTAACGTCGTCTACCTTCTTTAAAGAATGTAAACAACTCCAACCGACTGCAGTCGTGCGTGCTGGTTAAACAGATTGTCAACAGATGGCGCTTTCTACAATTAAATTATCATCATCATCATTTCAGCCTATCACTAGTCCACTGCTGAACATAAGCCCCAATAGATTGCTACAAAAGTTCGGGGCTCTCGTTTTGGGGGGAATTTTGCCATAGTTGCCACGCTTGGCAGGCGGGTTGGAAACCGCAGTTTATTTATTCCGATGTTTCAAGAAGACGCTGCAGCTCATTTTCTGGTTTTAATTTTCGCTCTGTCGATTTTTACGACACACACGATATGAGATGGGGTGGTAGATTCTCTTAAGCCGCTAACACACGTTCAATCTATGCAATAAATTTTCTTAGCGAAAACAGTTATTTTAAGATATTTACTTAATTTTCGTCATTAGAGGGATAAATAATTAATTATTCAAAATGGCGTATCAAATATTAATTCTGATACAGTATTAAGGGAGATATTTCATACGGTAAAAAAACCCTTTTGTTAAATAATATATATGTATAGATTATAATGATGTCCTCCTAGCCAATTATCAACGTCCGCGACAACTTCCGAATACTGTCGGAAGCTATTGACTACGCAGCAGATATTATAGTGCACATTTGTACGCGCAAGCACAGAGGCACTCACTCGTCTCAACCTACCCGCGCCCGATGTAACGCTCACGCGATAAGATCGGAGATAGGCTAGGATGCAATGTCACAGACACGAAAACGAACAATTTGTTGTTTTGCACAAATATAGGGTTTCGAAGCCAGGACCCGCGGCGCAGTTAGGTACTCTAACCACTAGGCCAATTGTGACCCTACAATATCTCCCGCTCGTATTGATAGCTAGTTGATAGGTTGCGACGGTATTCGGTACTTCGCTGTGGTCGAAGATCCGCCAGGAGGACATTATAAGTCTTAATAAAATGAAGGCAATGACGAGTAAGAATTTTTTGACTCGTACCAAAATGGCGGCGACGTGATTCGCCACCAGTCACGTCTACACTCTGCTTACCCCTGATATGGGAGAAAGGCGTGACTGTATGTATAAAATCCGCCTCACCTCTTCCATTATAGCCTTCTCAGCTGTCTCCACGTTCAACTTCCGGTTCCTGTTGTTGATGTACGATATGCTCTGTATGGACGACGTCCTCGTTTTGTCCAGCTGGCTCGCTCTGTCTTCCAGCTCTTGTATCTTTGCATTCAGGTCCACCACTAATTCTTCGTCGCCTCTGAAAAAAATATAATATGATATAATTTGCAATAAAGTTGGGCTGCGGTAGTTAGTTATTTTTTATTGGATAAAGTGACGAAACGAGCAAAACGTTCACCTGATGGTAAGTGCAACGTGCAAAGAGACGTTGCACTTACCATCAGTTTTCCTTGTCTCGTCACAAAAACCTCCCATATTATAGAAAGGAGTCCTATAAAAAAGACGTGAAAGTGGAAAAATCTGAACGTCAGCGCATTAGAAATATATCGACTTGGAAAGAGTTCGCCGCGCGGATTCTTTTGGTCTCTTAAAACTCTGTCAAAAACAAAAAGAAGCCGTGGATAACTTTTATGCTTATTTTTTTTTTGCTTACCCATCATTATTCTTACGAACTATTTTGTTACATATTACTTAACTATTTAAATTTCTACAAATAACTTGGCTATTTTACTTGTACATATTACATAGCCGGTTTAAGGCTTTAACATATTATAACAAATTACTTACAATTTAATTAGTTAATTATGTTTTTACTAATTACTAAGTCTTATTAATTGTTAAGCATTTCAATTTGTTACAAACTACTTAGCTATTTAAATCATTGCAAACTATTTAGCTGTTCAAGTTGTTACAAACTACTAAGCTATTTAAGTCATTGCAAACTATTTAGCTGTTCAAGTTGTTACAAACTACTTAGCTATTTAAGTCATTGCAAACTATTTAGCTGTTCAAGTTGTAACAAACTACTTAGCTATTTAAGTCATTGCAAACTATTTAGCTGTTCAAGTTGTTACAAACTACTTAGCTACGAGTATTTAAGTCATTGCAAACTATTTAGCTGTTCAAGTTGTTACTTACTACTCCTACTTACTGCTTATGTAACCAACAACTGAGTCATTGCAATTGTTACAAAATATTTATTATTAAAAGGAATTAAAACGTCTTTTCCTATTCTCACCTCAACTGCGCGACATCCCTCTCCTTCATCAACTGAGTTTTCTTCATTGCGTAGTTGGTGGGGTGTGCACGGAACCTATCCTTCTCTGCTACTATCTTCTCCACATCTTCTTCCTGCAAGATTCACTATCGTCATCATCAGCCTAATTTCAGCCTATCACTAGTCCACTGCTGAACACAGGCCTCCCCCATAGATTGCCACAAGTATGTAGGTCTAATTTTTGGGGATTTTGCCATAGTTACCACGCTTACTGCCTAATCGCCTTACTGCGTTTGCCGGTACGAGGTAACCATTCGAGAATCTTCTTTCCCGAACGAGTCATTCGAGAATCTTCGATCCCGTTTTCGACCATGGCGACAGCGTCCTAATATTCTCGGGAACTATCAACAGCGCAGGAGATATTATAGTGCCGCAAGTGTACGCCCAAACACAGGGGCACTCAATCGTTCCAACCTACCCGCGCTCGATGTAACGCTCGTGCGATACGTTCGGAGGTAGGCTGGGATGCAGTGTCAAACACACGGGGACAATCACAACAGGACCAGACCCGAAAACCGACGATTTGTGTTTAAGCACAAATGTTGGCTCCGGCTGGAATTCAAACCCGGAACCCGGCGTAAAAGTACTGTATAGTAGAAGGTACTGTGACCATTGGGCCGCGCGGTCGTCGTTTATCAGTCCCACGAGCTATATGGCCGGCCCATTTCCAGTTTTAAGGTCAATAATTATCAACACTTTGTGGGTCGTGTCCGGCAGAGTAGAATAGAACCTAACTCTTTCTTGCCGAGGTGTCGTAAGAGGCGGTCAAGTATTGCACGGGCACCCTTTATTCTTGCTGAATAACACCACAATATGCAATGCTGTGTCACTATACTGCTCGTGGGAACGCAATGGGAAGTAAGAATTTTTTTTTATTGTATAATGTGACGAAACGAGCAAAACGTTCACCTGATGGTAAGTGCAACGTCCGCCCACAACAAATGCCGTGTCACCCAGAATATTTCTGCGTGACACCACACTGCGCCCGTCCCCCAGAGACATCAGTTCCTAAGTCTCAAATGCCCAGTGATTACGATCGCTCACAGTGCCCTTCAGACCGAAACACAGTAATGCTTGCACACTACTGCTTCACGGCAGAATAACTGGCCCTGGGGTGGTACCTACCCAGACGGATTCCTGCATAGGAATCCTACCACCAGTAAACTTGGTTCGCGGGTGTGTTTTCTGTCTACATTTTTTGTTGTACGTCTGCATGTCCAGCGGTGGGACATTCTACTCACTTTGAATTCGTACATGAGAGCTTCCTTAACTTCGCTGATCTTGCTTCTCACGAAGTCCATCGTGGGCGGTTTCTTGTTAGCGTCCATTATCGCCTTATGCCATTTCTGGAACTCGTTGTCGGTGAACTCCTGTCGAAATTTAATAACCACGTCAATTATTGTAAGAAAATGGCTTTTTTTTATATAGTAGTAAGCAAAACGTTCACCCGATGGCAGGTGCAACTTCTGCCCATAACAAATGCTGTGTCGCCCAGAACATTTCTGTGTCACCATGAGCGATCAGCTCTTAAGTCTTCCAGTGATTACACTAGCTCTCAGTGCCCTTCGAACCGAAACACAGTGATGTTTGCACACTACTGCATCACGGCAGAATAACTGGCCCTGGTGCGGTACCTATCTAGACGGATTTCTGCAGAGGAATCCTACCACCAGTAAAGCTACCAAGACGATGGTTGTACCCAACCATCTTCTCTATTGCAAATAGGAAGTTTTTCAATAACAATAGTCTCGCGAATCATCCTTGTTAGGAATCGGTGTTCTTTTACAAGAATTGATGGTCTTTTAAATTATAAAGTTTGCAATCTTGCAGTGGTATGCTTGGGTTTTTGAAACTCCATTAATTACAGGATCCCAAGCCGGTGGTACAACCCGAACGTCTTCTCTATTGAATATGGTGGGTTTTTTTTCTATGGTATAATTAGCAGGTGGTTTGCCGAAACTGCAATTCACTGACTCCGTCTTTTTTAATTACACCCTGATCCATACTAATATTATAAATGCGAAAGTGACTCCCTCTGTCCCTCTGTCTGTTTGTTACCTTTTCACGACTCAACTGCTGAACTGATCTTGACGAAATTGTTCACAAAGATAGCTTGCATTCTGGAGACGGACATGGGATACCCTATTATCCCAGAAAATCATACAATTCTCACGGGATATTTTTAAAAAACCTATATCCATGCGGTCGAATACGCGGGCATAGGCTTGTACCTTATAATTTCCCCATAAATGTGAGGAAGGAAATTGCTAAGAATATTCTTTGATATGTAATCGAAGACTACTGGCGAACTTGGTTGCCACCTAGGTTGATGGTTGCTGGTGAGGAATCCGTTTGCGGAGGTGGCAGTGGTGGTAATTCTAATTGAATAAGCAGTTACCGTGGAATCTGGTCGCCGGGACGCCTGAGCTATGTACCCTGGAAGCACAGTGGTTACTACGTACGTTACTGCTGAGGATTCAGGTTGCTGCTGAGGTACCAAGTTGCTGCTGGGTTACCAGATTGCTGCTAAGGTACTTGGTCGTCGCCGTGGTACTCGATTGCTGCTAAGATACCAGATTGCAGCTGTGGTACCTGGAAGCTGTTGAGGTAACGGATAGCTAATAAGGTACCAGGTTGCTGCTTTTGCAGCAGATTTCTGCTGTGATATCAAGCTGCAGTACCTGGTTGCTGACGAACTCAAGGCGGAACACGCGGTCCTGCGTGCCGTGGCAGCTGTGGCAGCCGGTAGCAGCTGCGGTACCTGGTTGCTGACGAACTCGAGGCGGAACACGCGGTCCTGCGAGCCGAGGCAGCCGTGGCAGCCGGTAGCAGCTGCGGTACCTGGTTGCTGACGAACTCGAGGCGGAACACGCGGTCCTGCGTGCCGTGGCAGCCGGTAGCAGCTGCGGTACCTGGTTGCTGACGAACTCGAGGCGGAACACGCGGTCCTGCGTGCCGTGGCAGGCGGTAGCAGCTGCGGTACCTGGTTGCTGACGAACTCGAGGCGGAACACGCGGTCCTGCGTGCCGTGGCAGCTGAGGCAGCCGGTAGCAGCTGCGGTACCTTGTTGCTGACGAACTCGAGGCGGAACACGCGGTCCTGCGTGCCGTGGCAGCTGAGGCAGCCGGTAGCAGCTGCGGTACCTTGTTGCTGACGAACTCGAGGCGGAACACGCGGTCCTGCGTGCCGTGGCAGCTGAGGCAGCCGGTAGCAGCTGCGGTACCTGGTTGCTGACGAACTCGAGGCGGAACACGCGGTCCTGCGTGCCGTGGCAGCTGAGGCAGCCGGTAGCAGCTGCGGTACCTTGTTGCTGACGAACTCGAGGCGGAACACGCGGTCCTGCGTGCCGTGGCAGCTGAGGCAGCCGGTAGCAGCTGCGGTACCTGGTTGCTGACGAACTCGAGGCGGAACACGCGGTCCTGCGTGCCGTGGCAGCTGAGGCAGCCGGTAGCAGCTGCGGTACCTGGTTGCTGACGAACTCGAGGCGGAACACGCGGTCCTGCGTGCCGTGGCAGCTGAGGCAGCCGGTAGCAGCTGCGGTACCTGGTTGCTGACGAACTCGAGGCGGAACACGCGGTCCTGCGTGCCGTGGCAGCTGAGGCAGCCGGTAGCAGCTGCGGTACCTTGTTGCTGACGAACTCGAGGCGGAACACGCGGTCCTGCGTGCCGTGGCAGCTGAGGCAGCCGGTAGCAGCTGCGGTACCTGGTTGCTGACGAACTCGAGGCGGAACACGCGGTCCTGCGTGCCGTGGCAGCTGAGGCAGCCGGTAGCAGCTGCGGTACCTTGTTGCTGACGAACTCGAGGCGGAACACGCGGTCCTGCGTGCCGTGGCAGCTGAGGCAGCCGGTAGCAGCTGCGGTACCTGGTTGCTGACGAACTCGAGGCGGAACACGCGGTCCTGCGTGCCGTGGCAGCTGAGGCAGCCGGTAGCAGCTGCGGTACCTGGTTGCTGACGAACTCGAGGCGGAACACGCGGTCCTGCGTGCCGTGGCGCAGCTTGAGGCCGCGGTTGGTTCGCGTCCCGCCCAGGTTGTACACCTTGGCCGTCTCGTACACGTCGATGATCTCCGCCACCTGATGGACATACACATTGTCAAGTCAGTCATCATCATCATCATTTCAGCCTATCACTAGTCCACTGCTGCACATAGGCTTCCCCCATAGATTGCCACAAATAGAATAGAATAGAATATTTTTTTATTCAATATATATCTTTTACATAATACTCATTGAACGTCATTTTTTTAAGCTAAACTGGTTCGAAAAGAGATGCCTGTCCTGGGAAGAACCAGTAAGAAACCCAGCGGGATTTTTTTTTTCAGTCCTTTTAAATATACAATTACTAGAAGTTTTATAAAGATGTAGAAATGGCTTGGCAGCGATCACCTCATTCCCAGGGGTTATCATCATCCATGTATTCCTTAATATTATAATAACCCTTATTAAAAAGTCTTTGTTTAACAAATAGTTTGGACTTTTTGATTGAAAGACGTGCACTTTCTGGGATTTTGTTTTGAAATGTTTGTAGCTCTCATATTGGGGGGATTTTGCCATAGTTACCACGCTTGGCAGGCGGGTTGGCAACCGCAGTTTATTTATTCTGATGTCCCAGGAAGTTGCTGCTGCCCATCTTCTGGTTTAAATTTTCCCTCTGTCGACTTTTACGACACACACGGTATGAGATGGGGTGGTCAATTTTCTTTCTCTACTACTATTCACTATTTTTTTGTAGGAGAAATACAATGTACTAGCCAAATATTATTTTTAAAGCAAGAGACGAGCAAAATGTACCCTTGATGGTAAATTTAAGTGGTAATTAAAAATTTATTGAACAAACTGTAGTATTTATGTTCAAAACTGAAAGATTTCTTCTTAGTAAAAAAAAAAGCTGTTTTTTTACGCCATTTTGAAGATTATTTTTGCCTCTAATGACGAAAATTAAGTAAATGTCTCAAAATTAAAGTTTTCGTTAAAAAAATATTATTAAAATTTGAATTAATTTAATGGTAAGCGCCGTCTGTTGACAATCTGTTCAACTGACTTGCACGACTGCTGTCGGTTGGAGTTGTTTACATTCTTTTAAGAAGATAGATAGCGCCATCTATTTGTGATCACGTTACTGTGCGAAATATTAGCAGGGTTAGCTACTAATTTAATAAATGACAATGTAAACAAATTAAGCTCTTATTTTTCGAGTCGTTATAGATTTTATCGAGTTAATAGATTAACAACAAAAGAGAATCAATGTTTTTTCAATGTTGAATGACATAGTACTCGTACTATCGATTACTCATTAACAAACGCCTCGCTGCCGTGTGGTGGCGGCTTAAGAGAATCTACCACCCCATCTCTTCCCGTGGGTGACGTAAAAGTCGACAGAGAGAAAATGAAAACCAGGAGCTGGGGATGCATCTTCTTGGGACCTCTGAATAAATAATCTGCGGTTGCCAAACAGCCTACCAACCGTGGCAACTATGGCAAAATCCTCCTAAAACGAAAGCTACAAACTTTCGTTGCAATCAATGGGGGATGCCCACGTTCAGCAATGGGCCGAGTGGCTGAAATGACGATGACATATTAACAAGCAAAAGTTAATTTTAAAACTCACCCTGTATACGGGATTTCCATTGTTATTGCCTATGCCGATCCGCACAAAACATCCTGTGACTACGCGCGCGAAAAACGGCAAATGCACTAAACGTTCTAATTTAAACCTGAAAAAAAACTAATGATGAAACTGATATATAATATATAGATTAACGCAGTGACATTTTCCGGCAATTTATTTTTATTGGATAGTGACGAAACGAGCAAAGCTCTGGTAAGTGCAATGTATATTTATCTGGTGGTAGGATTCCTATGCAGGAATCCGTCTAGGTAGGTACCACCCCAGGGCCAGTTATTCTGCCGTGAAGCAGTAGTGTGCAAGCATTACTGTGTTTCGGTTTGAAGGGCACTGTGAGCTAGCGTAATCACTGGGCATTTGAGACTTAAGAACTGATGTCTCAGGGCGACGGGCGCAGTGTGGTGTTACACAGAAATATTCTGGGTGACACAGCATTTGTTGTGGGCGGACGTTGCACTTACCAGCAGGTGAACGTTTTGCACGTTCCGTCACTTTATACAATAAAAAAAAATGTATATGCATAACAAATGCTGTGTCTCCCACAACTGTGAGACGCCACACTGACCTCGTCACCCTGAGACGAGTTCTCAAGTCTCATATGCCCAGTGATTACGCTAGTTCACAGTGCCCTTAAAATCGAAACACAGTAATGTTTGCACACTACTGCTTAACGGCAGAATAACTGGCCCTGGGGTGTTACCTACCTACACGGATTCTTGCGTAGAAATACTGCCACCAGGGACCAGTTGTCATTTTAGCAGGACATGATTTTCTACAACGGCGACAACTTCCGAATAGAGTCAGAAGCTATCAAGTCCACCAGAGATAATATAATGCCACAAGTTATATGCAAATAGACACTCACTCACTTGGCACTCTCTACTTTGATATGTCTACTTATAGAATGCAGTGTCAGAGACACTGGATAATCACAATACAACCAGACCCAAAAACCAACAATTTGTGTTATTCCGCAAATGTTCACTCCAGCTGGGATTCGAACTCAAGAGCCGCAGCGTGGACGTAGACCACTAAATCACCCTGTCAGCCCCATCAAGCAGTAAACAGTCTATTGCTATGACTACCGCATTGCATATACGGTATTTTACATGTGGCATATAAGGAATGCCTATTCCGCCATCTGTACACTTTAATGCCTTCATCAACAATATTTAAGTGTGGCATATTATAGATGACTTGTCCGCCACCTATCGGCTTTAATGCTGTTACCATAAAGATTAGCTTTGACATATTTAGGTAGAAGTAATGATAGAAATGGACCATGAGAGTGGAGTTTGCCTATATGGGAAAAAGGGGTGACTGTATGTATGTAGAAGTGATTTACCTGCTTAACCTAAGTTTATTTATCTGATCTCTCGTATCAGCATACTTGATTTCTACTACTTCCCGCTTCTTCTCTTCCTCTTCAGCGCCTGAGGAGGAAGAACTGCTGGAGCTTCGGCGACCTGAAGACAATAACAATTTTTTTAGTATTAACAAAAAGTGTAAGTTTGCCATACGTAAGGCTACTAAATTCTGTACTTCCATAATATTACAATATAGGATAATAAATTTAATAGGAGCCTTGAAGTGTATTATTAACAGAATAGACATCTCCGATCACATAACCTAAAGAGACGAAATGTCATTAATTTTAATGATTTCTTATATTTATGCGAATACTACACATTTCATCCTATCATTAATCCACTGCTATACATAGGCCTCCCTCATAGATTGCCACCAAAGTTTTTAGTTCTCATTTTCGGGGATTCCGCCATAGCTGCCACGCTTGACAGGCGGGTTGCAAACGCAGTTTATTTATTGAGATGTTCCAGGAAGATGCTGCTGCCCATCTCCTGGTTTTCATGTTAATAAAACTAATTTTAACGGATTTTATAGCGTTTAATTTTGAACTATTTATAACTCGACGTTTCGAGCGCTTTTCATCACCCATGGTCACGGCAGGTTATAAATAGTTCAAAATTAAACGCGATAAAATCAGTTAAAATTCATAATCATCATCATCATCATTTCAGCCTATTACAGTCAACTGTTGAACATAGGCCTCCCCCATAGATTGCAACAAAACACGGTCCTGAGCCAGCTGCATCCATCGACTTCCTGCAAAATCGCGCAGGTCGTCGCTTCATCTAGTGGGGGTTCGCCCTACACTGCGTTTGCCGGTACGAGGTTGCCACTCGAGAACCTTTCTTCCCCAACGGTTATCGGTTCTCCGAGCTATATGGCCGGCCCATTGCTATTTCAGCTTGCTAATCCTTTGGGCTATGTCGGTTACTCAAGTTCCGCTGCGGATGACATCGTTACGGATTTTATCTCGCACAGAAACTCCGAGCATAGCCCTTTCCATAGCTCGCTGCGCGATTCTGTTTCGTCAAATCACCGGGGGGACTGCTGCGCTCCGGTTGGCCGATTTCTAAGGAATATTCAGATTCAATCCGATTGGATTTTATCTGAATAAAGTAAATAAAAAAAGTAAAGTAACAGCCTATAAATGTCCCACTGCTGAGCACAGGCCTCCTCTCATTTCTCAGAGGGTTTTGGAGCTGGGAATAGTCCGCCACGCTGCTCCAATGCGGGTTGGCGGACTTCACATGTCCTTGTAATATTTCTATTCCTCGGACATGCAGGTTTCCTCACGATGTTTTCCTTCACCGCTAAACACGTGGTAAATCAGCACTTAAAATTGTAGAACAATTATAGAGGTGCTTGCACCGGGGATCGAACCCAGGTTACTCGCGTACTATGAAATTAAAGGCGATCACCCGGCCCTGAGCTACCACGTAATTAGTAATTCAAGGAGCGTAGACGCACTGTTTTAGCGCGATCGAGTTTTTACTTAATAGTGATAAATCACTGACCAGTTTCTGAGTTAGGTCGCCCTTATTTCAGCTGGGTAGGCTATGTGCTCGGTGGAACACAGTATCGTGATCAAGAACAGATGGAGTTATCTACCCCTTCTTTATAGAATGTAAACAACTCCAACCGACAGCGGTTGTGAATGTTAGTTGGAAAAATTGTAAACAGATGGCGCTTTCTACAATTCAACTAATTTATTCAATTGTTTTTATAAAAAAAATTAACGAAGACATTCATTTTAAGACATTTACTTATTTTTGGTCATTAGAGGGGAAAACAGTCCTCAAAATGGAGAACCAAACATTAATTTTGATACCGTATTAGGAGGATATACAGGGTCATTCGTAGTGTCCTATAGATTCCGGCAGGCTGGGCTTAGGGATGTTGTGTATATGCCCCAAAAAATATAATGAGCCTCGTAGTGTGATACCTGTAGGAGATATGTAAATCTGTTGCAAAGTAAATCTGTTAGTATGACGCCATAGTAGGGTATAACATAAATTAAATGGAGAAGAAAATGTATTTTGAATTTGTATGGTTTGGGGCAACGACTTTTTGAGTTAGCTTCGCGTAAAGTTTTACAAAACAAATAATTCTAAAGTTTTATATGGACATTTTTAGTATTCAATTTTATCATTAAAGCTTCACCGTTGTGTTTATCAGATCAAAGTAGCATGTGTAGGTGCCAGGATGTTATACCAATTATTAATAACGTTGTATAAGGAAGATTATTCTAGAAAGGATTATGAATTGCGCATATCATTATTGTGTTATTTCGAAGAAGAAATTAAGCTCACCCTGTGACTTATTGTCTTCAGAGTCTGATCCGGAGTCATCTGAATAGATATCCGATGCCTTCAGTTTGACGCTCTGTTTGCTTGTCCCGCCAATTATCTCCGCATCTGCGTCCTGTAAAACATGGTCATTTGAAATATACCAGGACACAGGAAGGAGTGCAAATTACACACTCTTCATATGTTATTCAAATTATAGTACTTTACTTAAAACAAGAACAATAGAATACAATTTATAATATTTGCTACAAATGGATTTCCACAAGGGAGTGGGCTAGGTCCTATTCTGTTGCTATAATATAGTGGTGAAATTGCAGTTGGAAAATAATATATAATAATAACTCACATCATCTTCGTCTTTGTCCTTCTCTTCTTCCATTCTCTTCCTCTGCTTGTGTTCTGTTCTCGTCGCCTTCGCGTCCCTTTGGGCTCTTAGTGCCGCCATGGCGTTTTGTCTACGGTCGTCTACATTCCTTTTTCTCTCAGTTTTAGTACCGAACAGTGGAGATGCCGATCTCTCTGATGCTTCTGGAAAATAATGAATTATAATAACCTAGTCCGTTACAATCGCAACAACTTTCATAAGGAATTTAAGTGGTTAAGAAACTAATTTATAGCACTACTACTAATAATTATAGTAGAATATTGTCGTTTTCCTTTAAAAACCTTACTTTTCGACTAACATTTATGTTTATCTTTCCAAAGAGGTTAATATGATACAGATTGCTACGAAAGGCGTAGTAGTTATGGATTAACTATTTACTTCAAATGTGTAGCAAGACGTACCATTGTCTTTTTGGTCGTCTAATATTTCACCGGGACTCTGGGGAGGTTTCTCCTTTTCCGTTTCGAGTTCCTTCGGGGGCTCCGCGTCTGACTCTGTAACAAGATAGTAATATTTTACTATTACATTTTATTAATAATTTTTATTTTTTTTGTTTTAGATTTTCTTTTGGTTAGTTCATCTTTTTTGGTACATAATATATAAAAAAACCACATTAGTGCAAAAACACAAAATGCTGGTTTCCAGTCTTGTTGTGTTTTTGCATATGTATGTCTGTAAAACGCATCTCACGATATAGGAGAAATCCTAGTGTGAGGCAAAAAATGAAAATAAAATGAAATGAAATAGAGATGAAAATGAGATGAAAATGAAACGAAATGAAATGAAAATGAATTATTTATGCAGGCTGGCTCAAAGTGCCTTTCAAACCGAAACAGCTTGACGGCAGAATAGCGTGCCTGGGTGGTACCTACATAGACGGATTCCTGCATTGGAATCCTACCGCCTACCACCAGATATTTTCTAGGTGACATAGCATTGATGGGCTGACTATGCACTTACCACCAGGTTACTTATATAACACTTTAACCATATACTACCACCAAAAATATCTGACCGTGCGGGGCTAACTACCCGGACGGATTCCTGCATAGGAATCCTACCAACGGTAGGTCTGCTTGTTGCTGGTGTTCAATAAAAAAAAAAGAATCCAAAAAGGGTTCACCGTGTGCGTCGGGGCGGTCGCTGCGGTCGCTGCGCTCAGTGCGCTCGGCGCGCTCGCTGCGGTCGGACGCGTCGCGCTCGTCGCGGCGCTCGGCGGCGCGCGGCCGCTCCCGCTGGCGCTGCGCCCGGCGCCGCCTGCGAGCGTCGCGGCGCCGCGCCAGCGTGCCGGGCGAGGCGCCGCGCTCCGCCGCCGAGCGCCGCGCTAGACGGAGCTTCCGTTCTATCTCCCAACTATAACGATGTGCATTTTTGAATTCAAGCCGATTGGTTTTTTTTTTTTGGATAGGACGACGAAACGAGCAAAACGTTCACCTGATGTAAAGTGCAACGTCTACCCATAACAAATGCTATGTCACCCAGACCATTTCTGTGTGACACTACACTGCGGCCGTCACCCGGAGACATCAGTTCTTAAGTCTCATATGCCCAGTGATTACACTAGCTCTCAGTGCCCTTCAGACCGAAACACAATAATGGTTGCACACTACTGCTTCACGGCAGAATAACTGGCCATGGGGTGGTACCTACCTAGACGGATTCCTGCATAGGAATCCCACCACTAGTAAATATCAGTAAATCCGGCAGGGTGTAATTAGCACCCACCTATTTCCTACCGTGTCGTAGGAGGCACCTAGGGTATTGTACGGGCAGCAGTTGGTCAACGTACATCATTAACAATAAGTAAGAGAACAAAAGGCTAACTTATTGCATTCTTTGCTAACCATTGCGCCAACAGCGAATGCAGTTGACAAAAAAGGAGAAGTAGTACATTCATCATCATCATCATTATATAATTTCGGTGATGTAATTGCTGTTACCCTTGTTGGCTTTTACAGCTTCATCGGATAATACAGCTTCGTCGGATAATCATCATCATTTCATCCTATCACTAGTCCACTGCTGAACATAGGCCTCCCCCATACATAGCCACAACAAAAGTTTGTAGCTCTCATTTTGGAGGGAATTTGCCATAGTTGCCACGCTTGGCAGGCGGGTTGGCAACCGCAGTTTATTTATTCAGATGTTCCAGGAAGATGTTACTGCCCATCTCCTTGTTTTTATTCTCCCTCTGTCGACTTTTACGACACCCACGGGATGAGATGGGGTGGTAGATTCTCTTAAGCCGCCACCACACGGCTTGGGCAGCTGTTATTCGTTCTGAAAAACACCTTAATAGGCAATGCAGTCACTATACTGCTCGTGGAAGGACCGTGTGGCCCAGTGGTTAGCGTACCTGACTTCTACGTCGCGGGTCCTGAGTTCGAATCCCAGCCGGAGCCAACGAAAAAAACCAAAAATTGGTGGTGGTTGGTGCAAAACACAAACTGTTGGTTTTCGGGTCTGATTGTGTTGTGCATGTGAAATGTATGTCTATAAAACGATTCAGGAGACATCCTGCTGTCCCACAATCGTTTAAAAAAAATGGTAAGATTTTTTTTTGATTCGTACCAAAAACCGCGTAAAAGAACACATAGCCGACATGAAGCATCGTCGTTCTAGGAAGTCTGCAGTCTGTGACCATGTTCTGGATCATCCCAATTACATCAGATTTGATAAACCACAGATCCTTGCAAAAGAACACCGATTCCTACCAAGGATGATTCGCGAGGCTATTGAAATCAAAAAACATCCTAATTTCAATAGAGAAGATGGTTGGGTATTACCACCAGCTTGGGATCCAATAATAAATAAAATTAAATCAAAAACCAAGCATACCACTGCAAGGCTTCAAGACACAGTTAGCTCTTTCTGCGTAGATCGGACCAAAAAATAAGAATGAAAAGCTGAAGGTACCCCAGGTTAACTATGACATCAGGACATCTGTCACCTCAGTCCCCCCGTGACCATGGGTGCTGTAAAGCACTCGAAACGTCGGGTTATAAATCGTACCAAAATGTTGGCGTCATGGTCCGCCACCCGTCACGTCAGGTTCTCGCGATGCAATATTAAGCAAAGTACATCGCACATTAGACGTGTGGTGACGTCTTAAGAGAACCTACCACCCCGTCCCCTGGTTGACATAAAAGTCGACAGAGGATAAAATAAAACATCATCTTCCTGGAACGTATGAATACATAGACTGCGGTTGCCAACCCGCATGCCAAGCGTGGCAACAATATCAAAATCCCCCCAAATTGAGAGCTACTAACTTTTGTGGCAATCAATGTGGGGATGGGGAGGCCTCTGTTCAGCACTGGTCTGAAATAATGATGATAATGATGATGATGATGATGACGTCATCACGCCTGGTCCGACAAGCATGCCACACACGTTCATGTAAACTTGGGCATACGAAGATTCAAACTTATGCAAGACCATAAATCTGTAGAAATACTTTCAACATGCGTTGATATAAATAAATTAAAAAAACTTACCGCGTCTTCATCAGATCTCTCCTTTCAATACGTTTGAAAATCTCCTGCTCTCTCTCTTTCTCAGACATCGCCGCCAGACGTGCTCTGTCCTCTTCATCTCCCATTAAGTTTTCATCGTAACTGAAAGAGACAACCATTTTTTTTATAGCATAAAGTGATGAAACGAGCAAAACGTTCACCTGATGATAAGTGCAACGTCTGCCCATAACAAATGCTGTGTCCGCCAGAAAATTTCTGTGTGACACTTTCTGGCTGACACAGCAGTTTCTGTCTGCCCATAACAAATGCTGAATCACCCAGAAAATTTCTGTGTGACACCACACTGTGCCCATCGCCCTGAGACATAAGTCCTTAAGTCTCATATGCCCAGTGATTACGCTAGTTTTCGGTGCCCTTCAGATCGAAACACAGTAATGTTTGCACACTACTGCTTCACGGCAGAATAACTGGCCCTGGGGTGGTACCTACCTAGACGGACTTCTGCATAGGAATCATTCTTTTACTGGAAGTTAATATAATAAGCGCAACGTGCCCTCAATGATTGCGGTGTCACCTACAATTTTCAATAGCAAACTTCTGTGCAGCACACTGCACCCGTCACCCTGAGACATCCGTTCTTCAGTCTCATATGCAAGGCGATTACACTGGCTCTCAGTGCCCTTCAGACCGGAACAGTAATGTTGCACACTACTGCTTCACGGCAGAATTACTGGCACTGCGGTAACAATTACCAAGAAGGATTCCTTTAAATGAAACTAAATTTTACGGGTTTTATCGCGTTTATCATAACTATTTATATCCCGACGTTTCGAGTGCTTTACAGCACTCATGTAATGGTCACCATGTATAGTAAATATTATTATAAAAATAGTAAATATAAACGCGATAAAATCCGTAAAATTTAGTTTCATTTAAATGTGTAGTGTTCGCGTAAATATAAGAAATCATTAAGAAGGATTTCTGCATATTAGTCCTACTATCTGTGTAATTATAACATTAAATTAAAGAAAATTATACCTTGATTGCTATAGAAAATTTAAAGCAAGATGCTTGCAACTTTTTCAGCAGAGACTTCGGAATTCGCTTTATATTTCATAATGCGCGAGTGACATGAGTTCGATTCCCGGTGACGGCGCCTATAAATTTCTTCTACAATTTGATTGCTGATTTACCACGTGCTCAGCGGTGAAGGAAAACATCGTGAGGAAACCAAATAGAAATATTTCGAGGATATGTGAAGTCTGCCAACCCGGATTGCAGTAGCGTGTTCTTACGATCTCTAAAGCCCTCTTCGAAATGAGAGGAGGCCTGAGCCCCCTAAGTGGGACAACTATAGGATGTTACTTTACTAGCATATCACGAATACTAAGTGGTAATAACAATGCGAAAGCGGCATAAGAATACCTGCCTCATCTATGAACTCATTGTTATGTTAGAGCAGATGAGATTGGGGTCAAAAGGTACCAATATCTTAGGACGAGAAAGAGTAAAGATATTCGAGTGAATCTCACCCATCATCAAACTCCTCTTCTGAGTCTATTGAATCATTGTCCGATGAATGTGACGATACCTCACCTGAAAGAAAAAGTATATATTTATATTCCAGTAATGACCGGCCCCGGCTTAGTACGGTTGCAATTTACTGATGACGAATATGAGCAGTGCGCTTTGACAGCAGAACTGTCTAACTGAACACATTTTTTGTACAGAAATACCATCCTGATTTTAGACATATCCGGATGTTTTCCAAAAAATTTCTTACCTATTTTATTCTGACAATTAACAACACATCGAATAAATGCAGTGAAATTGGTCGAGCCGTTGTCAAATGATATAATTGTATGTTACCCTAGTTCTGTGGCAATGTTACAGATTTTATCTCGCATGGGCCACCGAGCATATGTCTTGCCTCAGCTGGCTGAGCGACTGTGAGGTTCCTCATGCGGCCTGCGTAAAGGAGCACGTCTCGGTTCCACGTGTTGTTAATATGACGCATTATTACGTTATTGACTAAATAATTAAAATTTTTAAGAAATTGTAGTGCTCCATTTTTATAATTTGTATCTGTACGGATGATGCTCAGCGGTGAAGGTTAACATCAAAACCATCTTCTTATATCTAATATCTTTAATCATCTTTAATGAAATGAAATTGTATATATTTATTCTCTGTTGTTCAGATTTCGTTTGTCTTTGTTTGAATAGTAATTTTTTACAACCTAACACTGTTTCTTAATGGTTCCTCTGTCAATCGATTTCCACATAGTGTGGCATTGCCAATATAGATGTGCCACCCTTCTTTCCCAATGGTCATAGATTTTGCAAACAATATGGCCGGTCCGATGCTGCCTGAGTGTTTTATGGCTTTATTCTAATTCTGCTGTTGATAACAGCTGTTACAGATTCTATCACAGAGAGTTACCGATCATGACTCTTTCCATAGCTCGCTGACGCACGCTGGTGGAAGACCTTAGTTTTGTGAAAACGGGGAACTGAAGCAGAGTTCAATTTATACTTTTACTAATTTTTGTCATTTGTCATTGGGGTGTAGTGGGGTAATAGCGCCTATTTCTGCCAGCCGACTTCTACAGAAGTGGCAGAGATGTGTTAAATTCGTTATTAGCCCATAAACTCTCTCCAGTGGCTCCAAGTAGCTGTGATGCGCGCAGCGGCCACACCCCGGTAAACCGTGTCGGCTCACGGACTAAACCTGGACGAGGGGCTTGCCACTTTTGGTGGACAAGTTTTTTATGCGGATCCCTCCTGCAAAGTGCATGAAGTCTGATTCGGCGAGGATGGCAACCCACCGCAGATATGCAAAGGGCTTGGCGGACTCGGCGATTCAGCAAGGCAATGTGGATGGCCAAGGGCGGCGTTAGAGGGCAAGAGTTAACGTCGGCCAGACACATCATCTGACCTCTCCTCCAGTCGTAACGGTTCTCCGTTCCACTGAATCGAGAAGAGGGAGGACGAGTGTGTGCGCCTGCGTGTGCGCGAACGCTTGCGCACCTTAATATATCCTGCGCATCTGACTGCTTCCGTTTGATGGACTCCGATTACGCAAAGTCCTGTGGCGATGGGATGAAGTAGAGAGGTCTGGCTTGGTGCAAGCTAGGCTTTGTCTGATTCCTGCACATGGGCGGTCCTGGGGGTGTGACTACACACCGTGGTCGCTTTCGCACTGCAAATTTGGGGCGACAGTGTGGATTCGGCAGCACCTGGGATGACAAAGCAGCCCTATTTAGGGAGGCACTGCTTTCCCTGCTCAGCCAGGGAGGGGGCTAGAAAAGGTGCCCCAAAAAAATGCTCGTCCCTACTTGAAAGGTGGTAGTAACCGCGGCTGCCATCGCATCACCCTAATTCGTGGTCGACGCAACATTAAAAATAATATTATGAAAACACCTGTCATGACATTTGGCGCGTGGAACGTGAGAACGCTTATTGATCGTGATGGCAACGACTGCCCTGAACGTAAAACCGCCATAGTAGCTCGTGAACTTCGTCGCTATGACGTAGATGTGGCTGCACTCAGCGAAACCCATCTTGCTGATGAAGGAGAGCTGGTGGAAGATGGAGGCGGCTACACTTTCTTTTGGAAAGGTACCGCTTCCTCCGAACATAGACGTTCAGGTGTAGGATTTGCCATCAAGAACAACTTAGTAAAGCGACTTGAGGAGTACCCTATACACATCTCGGACCGCGTGACCACACTGCGCCTTCACCTGGATACTGATAATTTCCTTAATATCATCAGTGTCTACGCTCCAACGCTGGACAAGTCTGATGACATCAAGGATAAATTTTATGAGGAACTATCTCAATGCCTTGACAGCATGAATGCCAGAGAGCAGGTTTTATTGCTAGGCGACTTCAATGCCAGAGTTGGTCGGGACTACGAGGCGTGGCCTGGAGTTCTGGGTAAACACGGAGTTGGCAACATGAACAGTAATGGTCAGTTGCTACTCAGTCTTTGTGCTCAATACGATCTTGCGATAACTAATACTATGTTCAGACTTGCCGCCAAGCACAAGACAACGTGGATGCACCCAAGATCCAAACACTGGCATCTGATCGACTATGCTGTCGTACGGCAAGGAGATATCAGTCAAGTCCAAATCACCCGCGTCATGCGAGGTGCGCATTGTTGGACTGACCACCGACTTATTGTCACCAAACTGCAACTCCGCCTCCGTCGACCACGTAGATCTCGTTTTAAAAGGCCTGCGTCTTTTAACGTGGATAGGCTGAACAATCGCGAGGTTACGGAGAAATATGCTGACGCCTTGTCTGGGAAGCTGTCGCTAGTTAAAGAGATAGATGATGTCGGTGCTGCATGGGGAGCGTTGTCTTCTGATATCGTAGAAGCTGCTTCAATTGCTTTAGGTACTAAAAACCGGCGTAATGAAGACTGGTTCGATGAGAATGACGAAGCTCTCAAAGCAGCCTTCGACAAACATCGAGTCCTCTTACGACAGCATACTAGACGCGGCGGAAGCGTTGCAGTGGTCAAAAAGAGTGACCTTGAATTGCGCAAGCTGTCTCGACAAATTAAAGACAGGTGGTGGCAAGACAAGGCCTGTCACATTCAGTGGCTTGCTGACACAAACCAGCTTGGGGAGTTTTACTGCGAGGTACGTAAGCTGATTAGTACGTCCTACCGAGCAAAAGTGCCTCTGAGGTCTTTAGACGGTAGGCACTTGTTGACAAGCAAGGGCGATGTACTAAGACGCTGGGCTGAACATTTTAATACCTTGCTCAACGTAGATCGATCAGCTGATCTACATAATATCAGTTTAATGCCTCAACTCCCTCTAGTCACCGAGCTGGATGAGCCTCTGTCGCGTGACGAGGTTGTCTCTGCCATCAGACAGCAACAAAATAAGCGGGCGGTTGGCATTGACCTTATACCGGGAGAGCTGCTTAAGTACGGCGGTGAGGAGCTGCACACGTTGGTGTGGAAACTCTTTGTTCGCATGTGGGAGGAGGAGCGAGTCCCACATGATTTTAAAGTATCTCGCATAAGTGCCCTCTACAAGAACAAGGGTGACCGTTCCGACTGTAACTCCTACCGTGGTATTTCACTTCTGACAGCCCCTGGAAAGGCCTTCGCAAGAGTTCTTTTAAACCGCCTGAAGGATATATCCGAAAAGATCTTGCCCGAAACCCAGTTTGGCTTCCGACCTGACCGAGGTACCTGCGAAGCTATTTTCTCTGTGCGTCAACTACAAGAAAAGAGTAGAGAACAGGGTCGTCAGCTGTATCTCTGCTTTGTTGACTTGGAGAAAGCATTCGACAGTGTGCCTCGTGAAGCTCTCTGGATGGTGCTAGGAAAGCTAGGGTGCACTGAAAAGTTTGTAGGACTTCTGAGACTCCTGCATGACGACATGCAGTGCTGCGTCTCTGTAGATGGTGAACAGTCACATTTTTTCCCCGTTACCTGTGGGGTTAAACAAGGGTGTGTCCTAGCGCCCACACTGTTCGCCTTGTATTTTGCGGTAGTAGTCAAAGAAGTCCTGCAAACTGTTTCAGAAGGAGTCCGCATCCGCTTCCGCACTGAGGGCAGTCTTTTTAACTTGGCCAGACTTAAGGCGCGCACTAAAGTCTCGTACTCATTGATCACAGAGATCATGTACGCTGATGACTTGTGCTTTTTAGCGGATTCCCCAGATGGCCTGCAACAGCTGATGTCTGGCTTACACCAAGCATGCTGCAAGTTCGGCCTGAAGATTAGTGTCAAAAAGACTGAGGTGATGTCTTTAGACATACATGGTCGTGAGACACTGGTCATTAAGCTTGGTGAGGATTTGCTGAAACAGGTCGATAACTTCCGTTATCTGGGGAGCACTATAACATCCAAGTGTGACCTTGATGCTGAAGTAAACAGCAGGATCAGTGCTGCAGCTGCAGCATTTGGAAAGCTGCGTTCCAAGGTTTTCTGCTCACACGACCTAAAGCTGGCCACTAAAATCTCTGTTTACATGGCGACTGTGCTGCCAAACCTCTTGTACTCCTCCGAGACGTGGTGTGTGTATCGCCACCACATTCGCACTTTGGATCGCTTCCACCTTAAATGCCTTCGTACCATCATGAATATCAGATGGTCCGACCGAATGCGAAATACCGAAGTTTTGCGACGAGCCAATGTCGGTGGCATTGAAGCCTACTTAATGCGTCGGCAACTTCGGTGGTGCGGTCACGTATCACGTATGGCGGAGGAAAGAGTGGCAAAGCGCATCTTCTATTCTGAACTAGAGGAGGGTAAGCGAAAACATGGCGGACAACTCCTCCGGTACAAAGATGTTCAGAAAAGACACATGAGAAGATGCAACATTGAGCCCTCTCAATGGGAATGTTTGGCAGCACAGCGCCCAGTATGGCGTGGTATTGTGAAGAGGCAAGTTCGCGAGTTCGAGGAGCAGCGTATAGCTGACCTCGACGCTAAGCGCGATGAGCTAAAGGCCCGTCCACCCGCGGCCATAAAATTCAATTATGTAAGCGGCGTACTCACGTGCCCTCATTGTGCGCGAGAGTTCGCTGCGAAGATTGGCTACATAAGCCATCTTCGGGTACACCAGCGCCCGACCGATTAGGAGTCGAAGTGGTCGCCATGGCCGAAAACGGTCGGAAAGATCATCAATTTTTGTCATTATTATCACTTTGGCCATAAGTAAATAGTGTATTACTTAAGCTTTTTCTCCTATTTATGTCAATTTTATAGGTGCAAAGCAACAAGTAAACTTTCTTTCTTTCTTTCTAGCTTTTATCTTTCTTTTCCCTTTCTTTCTATTGTTGAACATTAAAAAATTTAATTAAAATATACCTTCTTCTGGTTCACTGTAAACATCTTTCTTCTTAACAGATCCAGCGCTATCTGTGCTCCTTCTAACTTCACTCTTCTTCGGTTCTGGTTTCTTCTTGATCTCTTCTGTGTGGTCAGATGACGATTTTCTCGAAGCCCGCGGCGGTTCTTTCTTTTTGGAAGTGTCGCTTCTGGCGTCACTGTTTGATTCAGAGTCGGACGATGATGAAGATTTCTCTGAAACAATCACAAAATGAATAGATACTATATTTTTAAGATTTATTAAAAAGGTAGTAGGAAATAGAACACATTACAATTTGGTTTAAACACATGTATAAATTTCCTATAATTCTCAAAATTAAATCTGCATTATTTAGGTGCCATTCTAAAGGTATCATTGTCTCTCTGGCATGGAAATAAAACAGCTGATTCAAGTGCTAAAAATGCTATACAAAGTGGTCTCTCTTTAAATATGGTTTTTTGTCATGACTTAATGGCGGTTGCTAATATGAGATTACTTAGTAAATGGAATGAAGTCTGGAAAATGTCACAAATCACTAAGGGTAAACATTACGCTGCTATTCAATGTACTCGTAGTATCCCACCTAAGCCTTGGTTTTGCAAATTTAATAAAACAAGCAAAAGTTCAACATCAATCATCTGTCGTTTGAGAATTGGTCATGCTTGCACCCATGTTCATCTTGCTAAACTAATGATAAGGGATAGTTCTCTTTGTGAATGTGGATTAGATGAGGGAAACACAAATCATATTTTTTCTCCTGCCCTAAATTAATATCTTCTCTTTATGATTATCTTCCCCCCTTTATCCCTCCTTTAATAAATTAATTACTTGTTAACAACCTGTGTTTGTCTTTTGTTATAGATAATTCAACATAATAAAGTATCACCAGAAAAATAATAAAAAAAAACTTGTATTATCACAATCTCTAAAATGAAATTGCTTTGCAAATCTCTTATTTTGCCAGCTGTGCTCCTAAACTGGCAGTAAAATTATACATGTCATTGGCGACTAAAACAATACCGCCATAAAGAAAGAAGAAGAAGAAACACATGTAAATAGTCCGCTAACCCGTATTGGAGCAACATGGCAGACTTTCTGGCTGCAAAGCCTTCTCAAAAATGAGAAGAGGCCTTTGCTCAGCAGTGGAACATTTACTTTGACTCATACATACTTACATAGAGTCACCCCGCTTTCCCATTGGGGTAAGGCAGAGATCACATCTCTCCATTTGCTATAATCCTGTCACACATGTTCCGCTTCTTCTACTTCCACAGGCCTTAGGTGTGGGTCATCAGCATTTATGTTAAACATAATTGTAATTATATAATGTTTGAGAGAAATGATAATTACCATCTTTTTTATCATCATTATCCCAATCTGACTCGCTATCTGAGGACTTGTTATTTGATTTTGACTGCGGTGGTGATTCGCCCGGTTTCTTTTTCTTCTTTGCTAAGTTTAGAAATTGCTGAAACAATAATAATTTTACATAGTTATTAAACTTAAGTTACAGTTCACTAGTTAATGTAGACCACTCCCATAAATTGCCAGCCGTGATGAGCGAGTTGATAAAGAGACTTGACTCAAGTTCCAATTGGGGAAGATAAGATATTACTCTAATTTGTTTTATTGTTCTGATAAGCAATACAGACTTCTTTAATAGGATAAAGTGAAGAAATAAGCAAAACACTCTCCTGATGGTAAGTGCAATGTCTACCCATAACAAATGCTGTGTCACATAGAACATTACAGAGTGGCTCCACACAGCGTTTGTCACCCTGAGACATCAGTTCTTAAGTCTCATATACCCAGTGATATATGCAGAGGACTATTTCAAGACTGTCAATGATGTCATCACAATTGTCTGAATTTATAGAGCCACCATTTGTGCAAAACTGATGTTGGTTTTCAGGTCTGATAGTGTTGTGGTTGTCCTCATATGTCTTACAAAGCATCTCTGATTACTTACAATCTTATTGAAAGAGCATTATATTTGTTTGAGATGTGGGTCTACAGAAGGATTTTGAAAATATTGTGGATGGATAGAATACCCAACGCAAGTGTTGCAAATAGTGAACAAAGAAGTAGAGGTCTTGAAAACTGTAAATAAACGAAAACTACACTCAAACGACACATAATGCGCAATGACAAATATGACTTACTCCAACTTATAGAATAGCTAAACAACTATACAAGGGAAAAGACAGCCTCAAAGGTGTACTTTTTGGCTTAAGAATCTCCAGACATGGTCCAACCTCAATACAAGATCACTGTTCCAAGCAGCGGTCTCTGAAGTAAAAATAGCCTAAATAATAGCTGAGCTCCAATAGGAGATGGCACCCCAAGAAGAAAGAAGATTATATTTGTTGGTTCACAACCATACATTGTTGCAATCTGTAGGGGAGACTTACATCCCACAGTGGATTCACATTCTACTTTATTTAAAAAGAAAATGTTACCCCGGGCATATAAATTTATGTAAAACAAAATGTTAGTGTTACAATCAAAAGATTTAAACACAGTATCAGAGACACAGTTTAATTTTTCTTTTATGTTTATTTAAAAAATATTAAAAGCAATAAACAACAATTTGAAAACAAACTTAAATTGTAAGTTTTCGCGTTTCTTTGTGGAGTTTTTCCTCATCTCTAATATTACATACTAGCCTTCCTTCAATTATAAATCGTGAGTGTTATGTTAGGTGCGGATAAATAAGAGCTTTTGTGTTAGTGCTTACACTTGTGGGACTTAATAAGCTCCTGTACAATTAATATCTAAATAAATATCTTCTGAAAATATTCACAGTTGGATGAAAATTGACCAAGAAGACATTATCATCATCATCATGGATGTGGGGTATGGGCACAGAGGGCACTGTGGGAGCGTGTACAATGCGGGACCATGTGCACTGCGGGACCATGCGCACTGCGGGACCATGTGCACTGCGGAACCGTGTACTCTGTGGGACTGTGTGCTTGCTTGTCAGACCACAACAGGTTGGCATTAACACAGAATCAAAAGCCACAAAACGAAAAATCAATATCCCCTGTTGTTGAAATGTGATTTTTAAATCTTTCAGTGTTCCTTTAATTATTTTTCTTTATTTATAAAAAAGTTTGAGATAAGTTTTAATATTTTTTTTAGTAACAGGATATTTTTTATCTGTCATTTCAGCCAAGCCAAAAGGCTATTAAATCTGATAATTCACAATTTTGGGGAGCTTAATAAAAACATTATAACATTAACTTGGTTTCGGTCAAATTTAATATAATTAATGTGATGTAAAAGATGTTAATCAATGTTTACTGTGAAATATGTTGATTATTGAAATATTTAGTCTATGGTATTCAAATAGAATTCTGGAAAAAATGTGTTTGTCTTTAGATGTTATAGTATTTTCTAAAAAAATTATTTACATAGATGGAATTAGGTAACAAAGTATCCATTTTATTAGCGCCTATCTAAATATCATTTTTGATAGAAATCGATGAGAGAAAATGGAAGACATGGGTTATGTTTTGGTGGTATTATTTTAATATAAGAATCAAATATTGGTCAACTGAATAAATGTAGGTGTAAGTAACTTTAGAAAGCAGCTTTCTTTAAATTTTGCATGAGTCATGCCTAAAGTAGCCATTACAAAACCCTACTATATAGAAAAACATCGTGATAAAAGAGAAAACCAATAAAATCGAAATTGTTTGTGAATATGCAATTATTTTTGAAGTAACTGACAATAATGCGCACTAGGCGTAATTATAGCCTCGTACCATTGATCTTGGCCTGAATACGCAGGCGGAATAAGATAGGAATGTCTACAAAAGCTGTCGTATAATGCAACCTATAACCTAGGATTTGTATATCGAAAATGACTTACAGAGTCCAAATCTGAGCATTCGCTGCTTGAATCCGAATCAATTAAAGGTTTATTTTTCCTCTTAGCCATTTCTGATCACTATAGGTAGAATTAACGTTATGAGACTTTTTTCTTTACGATACGAAGTTGTCCGTCAAGTGTTATACGGCTATCGGCTACACACAAAATGTTTTTTTTTACAATCATTGAGAGATCGCATTCCTTGGAAATAAATGCTGTTCGGATACACGTAAAATTTTTGACTACAAATTATGCTACTTTTTAATTATTAAAAATTCGTTAACGTTAGTGACAAAATTTTTACATAATAAAATTGGGTATCAGCTCTGACTATAGTAGATTGAACAGAGATCAAAAACGGTTGAATAAAACATACAGATTCGTATGTTCTGTAACGTGAAAATAAGTGGCAACGCATCGGGCCCTTGGGCGCAATTGAAATCAATAGATCACTACAAGTCAAGTTCCCTAAAACTTCTTCGACTCGACTCTCTGGTTAAGCCCTGTCGAGTTGCAACGTTACGCTGCAAAGATGTATTGCTGATGCAGCAAACTCTTTAAGGCGTTTCTTACTGCGATTACCAATCCAACTCCCAAGCGTGGCTATAATGACAAATTTTCCTACTTGACATTTCCGCTTTTCATTTACTCACACCATGCGTTAAGTTTATCTTACGATCATTGCACAAGCTGCCACGAACCAAAGAAGATGTCACCTATCACCATCTATGAATATTCCGGTATTTTCCGATACAGTTTTACAGCCACCTGTCGGAAACAACGAGATTATTCAGGTTCTTAGTAAAGTCGACTCTTAAAGACACCGTTGATATGAAACGAGATTGCCTGTTTATTAGGAAACAGGAAATAAATGGATTATCTCTAAATGAAATGCATGGCTTCAGTTTATTCCAGGAATATTATTATAAATTGTCTCGTAGCATAGAAATTTTTAACTTTTACTTTATTTTTAGTGAAAAAATCATATTCGGCGTTGAGATTACATTTTACGGAAACGCGGCAAGAATCATAGTAGTGCGCATCGTCTTCTATTAAAGCTGAAATGAAAAAAAAAAATATTCTCAACTTCTTACTATGTTTTATTGTAGCTAAATCAGTGTTAATTCTGATCGTTTTTTAAATATGCGTTCGAAAGGCACAACTTTACTAGTCTATCTGTGTCACAGCTACTTTTATTTTTGCTTTACTTTTCTATATTCCTCTTTGCTATAATCTATGCTAGTGCTAGTTGATATTCGTCGCTACGTATTCTTTATTGTAAAAAAATATAATTCGTAATCTTCTTTTTGTCTTACTTTACAATTTTTCTGACGTTTGATACGTTTGATACCAAAAAAACAATAATATAAACGTAACGGGTTCCCTGTTATTTTGTCAATAAAACCTTATTATGCCTCATGATTTAAAAGAACTGGGTGTTAGGAAAGCGATTATGGTAAGTTTATTATATTCAGCATTTACCTTGTTTACTCCATATTTGAACTTTTATAACACTTTGTTTCCGAAATTTATTTAAAATTAATATATTTTGATTTTTATGATCGGATTTGCTGTAGCGAATTCTAACTTAATAACTTTTATGTATAATTTGTTTCGTATCTTAATACACTTAAATCTAAAGACAAGACAGTAATTCAAAGTTGATTCAAAGTCAAGTTTCAAAGTTGGTAGAAAAAAAGAGAATCAACCTGTTCACACGTTTAGGACTCGGCTTCTTAAAGCTGTAGCGTTAAGTTTTAGAGCCTCGTTCCTGCAGAAATAGGCTATCTAATGTAAAAATAATTTTTCAATTCTGATTAATTTTTCCTGATATTAGCAAGTTCAAACATTAAAATTGTCTAATTATAGGTTACACTGTAGGAGAATGAGAATGATTATTCTGAAAGTTTTACAGTGTTCACAACCTAAAGCAAGCCAGTTATCATGCTAGGGGTGTAGAATTATTGAACAAATTATAGTACTTATTAGGGTAATGCCTATAATAAATAAATAAATCATATATAGTTTTGAAAATAAACTTTAACTACGTTATTTACACATTGCACCACAGCCCTGAAAGAAATCCCCCTCCACTTTCAGATTTTTTTAAGGATTTTAAAAAAGAAGAATATCTGCACTGTTCCCGAGCATGCTAACATATCAAATTTATGGAGAAAAAATTAATATGAGAGGATTTTAGGTTACTGATGAATAAAATCATGACATTTTCTTTTTATGTCAATATATTCCATTATATATTTGTGTGAAGTGTGAACATAACCAAGAAATCAATCTAATGACAATATTGATATAATTTCTTCACTGATTGGCAGACATTATACAACAAATTACTGAAACATAAGTCTGCAATATGCCATACATAACTTAAGGCCAAACAGCAATGTAGGCAAAAATTGCAAATGATCATTGCGCTATTGGCTGTCAGGGTAGGAATAAAATTTATTCTCAAAATAATAGAAATTATAGAACATCTGCAAACGAAAATAATGTCCTATCGTACATGGGCATGCAATTATCATATATGTACCATAATTATTGTACAGTTGGGAACCCTGGGTGTACATTAAGTGAGATAGATTGTCCAATGCTGCCGCTAAGTTGTACTTCACATAACGGCTTGTGTTTTCCAGTGGCTAAGCATTTTGTATCTGTCCTATTTTGCAGTATAGATTACTGGCAGAGAACAATATTCGTTTGGCCTACAGATAGGCTTTGAGTGTGACAGTTTTATTCATAAATAATATTGTTACAAGGAGATTACTCATATTTGACAGAAGTTTGCAGCCAAATGTATATAAATTCACAGATGTTTCACATACGTAGATATGAAATGTGATAAAGATGACAACACAACCATGTACAACATATCTCATATCGGAATTTTATAATATGTTTAGTAGGCCTAATTAGATTTATAATTATTCGGTGTTATAATTGTATCATGAGATTTTTTTTATGAAGATGACCTTATGTGTTTGTTCATACAGTATAAGAGAAATCCTAGAATGGTGCATGGTTTTTTTATCTTAAGAAAACTACAGACTTAAAATAAAGTTTTGGTTATAGTATCTGTTATCCATTTTCTGATAATTTTTGTAGATAAACTTTCTTTATTTCATCATCTCATAATACCAATTTTTGCAATTTTTCAGGCTCCCTTGTCCCCTACACCGTGTGCAGAGATCAGTGATGATGAACTGGTCTCAATATCTGTGAGAGACCTCAACAGGCAACTGAAAATGAGGGGGCTAACGCGGGATCAGATTGTTAGGTAGTTTTCTACATATAATTCTATTATAATAACTAGATATATTAATTTTTTTCGTCCTTGAAACCATGGTGAGATCTTTCTTTTTCTATCTCCTGTATTGTGGGTGCGTTTACAGACATACATTTCATATGTAACTGCAATGCAACAATTTGTGTTTTTCAACAAAAGTTGGTTTCGGCTGGGGTTCGATCCCTGGACCCGCAGTGTCAGGTACTCTGACCACTAGGCCACGCTGTCACCAACTAAGTACAACTTTGTGTTAAGATATATTCGACAGAAGCGACAGACTGCAGACGTCTTAGAGTGTAGATGCGCCAGCGGTATGTTCTTTTACGCGGGTTCTTGTTGATCTTTTGACATTAGGCAAACAAAAACATCTCGGTCTTCTCTAACCATGGATGCTGTAAAGCGCTCCAAACGCCGGGTTAGAATATCAAAAGTAAACGTGATAAAAGTAGCATAAGTTTATTGGATAAATCTACTGTGTCGGTCTGAAGGGCACTGAGAGCTAGTGTAATCACAACGCATATGAGACGTAAGAACTGACGTTTCTGTGGGATGGGCGCAGTGTGGTGCCTCACAGAAATGTTACCTTACCATCAGGTTAACTGTTTTTTTTGGGCACTAACCAATAAAAAAAATTATTTCTAATAATTTTACCACCATTAATATATTCATGTATTGTCTTAAATACGTATTTACTTTCTAGAATGAAGCAACGCCGAAGGACTCTCAAGAACCGGGGGTATGCGGCCTCGTGTCGGATCAAACGAATAGAACAGAAAGATGAGCTGGAGACTGAAAAGAGTCAGGTTAATATTCTCTATTATATAATGACCTATCGGTGGTAGGTTATAAATCTACCACCCCATATCATCCCGTGCGTGTCGTAGAAGTCGACATAGGGAAAATTAAACTCAGGAAGATGGGCAGCAGTGTCGTCCTGGAACATCTGAATAAATACACTGCGGTTGCCAACCCGCCTGCCTACGGCTAAAAGAGAGCTACTAACTTTTGTGGTAGTCTATGGGGGAGGCCTATGTTCAGCAGTGGACTAGTGATAGGCTGAAAAGATGACGATGAAATGATACATACTGGTGGTTAGTTTTTCATGCAGGAATCCGTGTAGGTAGGTACCACCGCAGTGTCAGTTCTCAAGACATCAACTCTTAAGTCTCATATGTCCAGTATTTGCACTAGCTATCAGTGCCCTTCGGACCGAAACAGCAATGTTTCGCATACTACTGCTTTACAACAGAATATCTGGCACTGCGGTGGTGATGTTCTTCACCTGTCGGAAGACTTCCCAGGCAATTCCATCACTCATTGATATACGAAAAACAAAACTAGTAACACTCGCGACTAGAAAACGTCCTCAAAAAAAGAGCGCACCATGCGCTCATTTCGATTAGCATTTACGTCAGTTACGTCTCTAAGCAAGGACTGTCATAACGTCGTGGAACGATCGTTGATTTCATTTAAAAAGCTACCTTATGTCGTGGGCATTAGATTAAATTTGGGTTTATTTAATCGGAATTAGTGTTTTTTTTATCTTTACCCCATATCATTCCGTGAGTGTCGTAAAAGTCGACAAAGGTGAAATTAAGACCAGGAGATGGTCAGCAGCGTTTTTCTGGAACATCTGAATAATTAAGCCACCGCGGCCAAGCGTGGCAACTATGGCAAAATCCCCCCATAATGGGAGCTTACCAACTTTTGTTGAAACCTTTTTTTTTTTCGATAAAGTGCCGAAACGAGCAAAACGTTCACCTGATGGTAAGTGCAACGTCAGCCCGCTACAAATGCTGTGTCATCCAGAACATTTCTGTGTGACACCACACTGGGGGGAGGCCTATGTCGAGCTGTGGACTAGTGATAGGCCGAAATTATGATGATGATTTTTGTTTTTCGATCGATCGAGTTCGCGTGATTTTTGTATGGAACGGGTTTTCGTATATCAACGTCCTCACTCGACTGTTACGACGCCTAATTGGGCGTGATATGTGGCGCAATTACTACAGTAGAGCCTGTGGCGGCGATAGACGTATTTTCTCTTTTACCACGCCAGGGCCAGTTATTCTGCCGTGAAGCAGTAGGTAGTGTGCAAACATTACTGTGTTTCGGTTTGAAGGGCACTGTGAGCTAGCGTAATCACTGGGCATATAAGACTTAACTTATGGCCGTGTGGTGGCGGCTCGTTAAATGAATATTACCACTCCATCTCATCCAATGGATCTCGTAAAAGGCGAGTAAGGAATTAAACTGCACTGTGCACCCAACATCGCATGGTGGCGATGGGCTCACCACCTATCACACCAATTGCATTATATTGTTTTGGTGAAACGTGGATTGTGGTAGTCATCTGTTTTTGCAGTGAGTGCCCAGTCTCTGACTACCCCTTATGGGATACAGTCGATCTTAGTATGTAGTGATCGTATGTATGTATAAGACTTAACAACTTACGTATATGTCTCAGGGTGATTTTTTTATGTGATAAAGTGATGAAACGAGCAAAACGTACACACCTGATGGTAATGTGCAACGTCTGCCCATAACAAATGCTGTATCATCCAGAACATTTCTTTGTGACATCACAATGTGCACATCACCCTGAGACATCAGTTCTTAAGTCTCATATGCCCAGTGATTACGCTAGCTCTCAGTGCCCTTCAAACCGAAACACAGTAATGTTTGCACACTACTGCTTCACGGCAGAATAACTGGCCCTTGGGATGGTACCTACCTAGACGGATTCTTAAGAATAGTGTGGTGTCACGCGGAAATTTGTTATGGGCAGACGATGCACTTACCATCAGGTGAAAGTTTTGCTCGTTTCATCACTTAATCCAATAAAAAAAAATCATTGGCCGGGCACTTTCCCTAAATTTCATGTTACGCGAGTGACTTGATTTCGAATCCCGGTGCCGGCACCTCTACAATTGTTCTGCAATTTGAAGTGCTGATTTACCACGTGCTCAGCGCTGCCACAACGAGGGTTGGCGGACTTCACGTGACCTCATGACCTCTAAATGGTCTATCCGTCAGACATGCAGGTTTCCTCACGATGTTTACCTTCACCGCCGAGCACGTGGCGAATTAGCACTTGAAATTGCAATTAACAATTTTAGTGGTGCCGGCACCGGGAATCGGACCCAGGTCACTCGCGTAATATGAAATTTCAAGCGAGCGCCTAGCCCCTGAGCTACCACGCCTTGCGGGAACACATGTGGCACTGTAATATCTCCTGCGCAGATAGCTTCCGACAGTATTCGGAAGTTCAGCCCTTGAGTTACATAGGCTCTTATTTATCTCTGTTTTTCGTTTACCATGTTCTCCTCGCAGGAATGGCAAGATATGGAAACAATGCAGGAAGAAAACAATAGGATTCGCGACGAAATTGAAGGCACTAAGAAGCAAGTACGACGCACTGAAGAGGTTTGCCACGATGAAGAGCATAAGCCTTACCGTCTGAACTGGCAATGATACCTTAAAATTATTTTAGGTTATGCGCTATATTATAATTAAGGTCATGCCGGGAACGTTGGAAAACGATTCGCATCCCCTGACGGTCAATGAAAAAACTACAGAAGGTTTACAGCCTCGTTACAAAGAGATTACTCATTTTTGATAGATGTCCGCAGCCAAATATACAATTCCCAGATGTTTCACTTACGTAGTAATGATTTTTTTTTATGAATCATTTGACGAAACGAGCAAAATATTCATTCATTTTAAGAGCCACGCCGGCCCATAACAAATGCCGTGTCACCCACAATATTTCTGTGTGACACCAATGTTTGCACACTACTGCTTCACGGCAGAATAACTGGCCCTGGGGTGGTACCCACCTAGACGGATTCCTGCATAAGAATCCTACTACCAGTAAAACCTGCTTTAGAGACATAAACTATTACATGTAGTCATTCTGTATATTATATTTAATTATTGGATCAAGTGACGAAACGAGAAAAACGTTCATCTGATGGTAAGTGCAACGTCTGCCCATAACAAATGCTGTGTCACTCAGAACATTTCTGTGTGACGCCATACTGCGCCCGTCACCTAGAGTCATCAGTTTTTAGGCGTCTCATTTGAGGTATGTCAGTGTCCTTCAGACCGAAACACAGTATTTGGACGGCAGATAGGAATTATGAGGAGGAAAATGCCTTCCAACTGAATGGATATCGGTTCTAAAGAATCTCATAATTTCATATTGTTTTTTTTTTAATTGATTAAGTGTCAAAACGGGCAAAACGTTCACCTGATGGTAAGTGCAAGGTTTGCCCATAACAGATGCTGTTACTCAAAATATTTCTGTGTAGCACCACACTTTGCCCGTCACCCTGAGACATAAGTTCTTAAGTCTCATATGCCCAGTGATTACGCTAGCTCACAGTGCCCTACAGACCGAAACACAGTACACTACTGCTTCACGGCAGAATAACTGGCCCTGGGGTGGTACCTACCTAGATGGATTACTGCATAGGAATCCTACCACCAGTAAAATTATAAAATTTTAAAGTGTTAAAATTAATTGTCAGAAAATTCATTTACCGCGGCGTTACATTTCCCTGGACGCTCGTAGGGACTCAGTGGGGAGTAAGAATTTTCCGACTCGTACCAAAATGGCGGTGAAGTGCTTAGCCACCCGTTACGTCTCCATTCCCGCGGGGGCGAAAGTGGGCAATGGATGTGGTCTCTGCCTACCCGTTATATGGGAAAGAGGCGTGACCGGCGTGTATTTCCGCTCTTTTAGGTACATGCCTTTTACATGTAATGTAGCGATGGTAAGGGCCGTGACGTATAGCGTGCAGAATAAAGATAACACAGAGTAATATTCAATAGGGGCTTTTGGCGCCAACTCGCGAAGTGGCCATGGTGTTTTTATTTAATTTTTTTAAATTCTGTTTATATTTGGAGTTTGGATGTTTAATATTGATAGTTTTTTACGCAGCAAGTCCAAAATTGTGCTTTTCGTTTTGTCTCTATCAGTCCAGCTAATCTTCAGTTAAAGTCAACTATCAATTTACTGTCGATGAAAATTTTGAAGTCTGCTTGAAGATTGTATACTTGGATATGTTACTTGACACTCGAAAATAGTTTGACTGTTTCCAGTAACAAATAAATAATAATAATAATCAATAAATAACTTTATTTTTAATTTTCCACTTTAAAAAATTTTGAAGTAAAACAGTTTTAATGACATCAAATTATTACCGGAAAGGTGGGGATATTTTTTAAATTACTGTGTATTATAGGGTCGATGGGTAGACGACAAATATATTTTTAAGTTGTACGTTTTCGTTTAAATTCTCCTAACATTATTTTAATGAGATGTGTAAGAGAATTTCTACAAGAAAAATTCAGCATCCATACACACATACACTCACGCGTTTTTCCCATATACGTATCGGATAAAGGCGCGACTGTATGTATGTACAAAAGCTTAAGAATTTATTTTTTTTCGAATGGTGGCGGATAGCTAAGTGTTCTGCAAAGAATTCCGGATGACAGTCAAGTGTTTCGCAAAAATTTCCGGGTTCGCGAAGTGTACCACTGCAGAAGTTTGGGAACCCCTGAGAAATTTTATAACTGAATAATAGGAATCGTCATAATTAAAACGGAAACGATGTAATGTGTAAGCACCTTTTCAAATGAATTGTATAATGTTTCCTGTCGCAAATGTTTTAAAAAATGTATATTTTATTTATTAAATGGTTAGTTTAAAACATTTTGGTATTTTCTTTCGCATGCAGTTAAATAACGCCCTAGTAATATCTGATTTAAAAAAGGCTGGATGGATACCTCACCACTAGATTGAGCGACAATCTGCACGGGTTTTCCGGGAAAGCGACGGATGCAGGTGGCTCAGGACCGTGTTTTGTAGAAATCTCGAGGCATAGGCGCTCGCTTTAAAATTCACAGTACGCGAGTGACCTGGGTACGATCCCCGGTGCCGGGTGGTCGCGATCACTAGCATTCTTAATTGCAATATTAAGTGCTGATTTACCACGTGCTCGGCGGTGGAAGAAAACATCGTGAGGAAACCTACCTATCTGAGAAATAAAAAACTATTTCGAAGACATGTGAAGTCCGCCATTGGAGCAGCGTGGCGGATTCTTCAAAGCTCCAAAACTCCTTCGGCAATGAGAGGAGGCCTTTGCTCAGCAGTGGGACATTTATAGGCTGTTACTTTACTTTACTGTCGAAAGAGGCCTATGCTCAACAGTGGATCAGTCTATAAGCAGTCCTCTTTTTTATGGGAGGAAGTGACGTGCCGCACAGAAATGTTCTGGATGACACAGCATTTGTTATGGGTAGACGTTGCACTTACAATCAGGTGAACGTTTTGCTCGTTCCGTCACTTTACCCAAAAAAAAGTAGAGAGTGGTAGCGCTCAGGGGCCGTATACATGGGGCATCCTTTCATAAAAAATAGGTTGAGTATTCTTAATAAAGAGCGAAATAATAATGAGCGAGCGTAATAAATTTTAAACCAAAATCATATTTTTTATAAGCTTTTATTTATGAGGCCTAAGTCCAGCAGTGAATAAATGTCGGCCCATCGTCTGCAACTTTACAAGGCGCAAGTTTGGCCTCACATGGAATACTGTTCTCACCTCTGGGCGGGGGCACCCCAGTGCCAGCTCCTTCCATTTGACCGAATCCAACGAAGAGCGGCTCGAATCGTCAACGACCGAGTTCTTTCCGATCAGCTCGATCCACTGGCTTTGCGAAGAGACGTCGCAACCCTTAGCATTTTCTACCGTATTTATCATGGGGAGTGTTCCGAGGAGTTGTTCGGATTAATTCCTGCTGCTGAATTCGACCATCATACATTGCGGCATGCAACAAAATTTCATCGACACCACCTGGATGACTGGCATTCCACCACCGTGCGCTTTGCTATAAATTTTCTGCCACGCACGACCACTTTGTGGAATAGACTATCGCCAGGAGTTTTTCCGGACCGATACGACTTAGGGACCTTCAAGAAAACTCCTTCCTCAAAGGCCAGCAACGCATTCGGAATTCCCCTGGTATTGCGGATGTTCATGGGCGGCGGTGATCACTTACCATCAGGTGAGCCGCTTGCTCGTTTGCCCCCTCTCCTATAAAAAAAATACCATAGATTGCTACAAAAGTTAGTAGCTCTCATTTTGGAGGGATTTTGCCATAGTTGCCACGCTTGGCAGGCGGGTTGGAAACGGCAGTTTGTTTATTCAGATGTTCCAGGAGATGCTACTGTCCATCTCCTGGGTTTTATTTTACCTCTCTCGACTTTTACGACACCCACAGGATGAGATGGGGTGGTAGATTCTCTTAAGCCGCTACCACACGGCGAATATCACTGACACTCAATGAAATAAATAAAAATTACTATTAATGAAAAATATTTTGATTTTTAAACAGCAGTAACATTCATCCATAAGTCGCCAGTCACAACCTTTTTAGATTTTTTTTTATTGTATAAAGTGACGAAACGAGCAAAACCTTCACCTGATGGTAAGTGCAACGTCCGCCCACAACAGATGTTGTGTTACTTATTTCTGTGTGACACCACACTGCGCCCGTCACCCTGAGACATCAGTTCTTAAGTCTCAAATGCCCAGTGATTCCGCTAGCTCACAGTGCCCTTCAAACCGAAACACGGTTATGCTTGCACACTACTGCTTCACGGCAGAATAACTGGCCCTGGTACCTACCCAGACGGATTCCTGCATAGGAATCCCACCACCATTATCAAACTTACCAATGCCATTAAACTTCGTCTCGGAGAACTGAAAATCCTTGTTTTGTTGAAATGAAATAAATATTTTATCGGAAATCTGTTCAAGGACTACTTTGTATAACTTAAAGCACTGGCAGTCCTTTCTGATTGGTGTTACCATATTTTGAAGAATGTCTGGGAATAATAATATTTTGTGGATGTAATATTAACGTTGATATATAAGATAGCGACTTTGTTCTAATTTATTAATTAATTAAAAATAATTTATTTAAAGTTCTCTTTAATTATCCATTTTATTGCAAGTAAATATTAACGTATCTTTGGCGGATTAGCTACACGCCAGATCAGGTGGTCTGATCTGGGGAGGACGACGTCTCCTACCAGTAATCATTAGATTTTTTTTATTGGATTAAGTGATGAAACGAGCAAAACATTGACCTGATGGTAAGTGCAACGTCTGCCCATAACAAATGCTGTACCACCTGGAACATTTCTGTGTGACACCACACTGTGCGCATTACCCTGAGACATTAGTTCTTAAGTCTCATATGCCCAGTGATTACGTTAGCTCTCAGTGCCCTTCAAACCGAAACACAGTAATGTTTGCACACTACTGCTTCACGGCAGAATAACTGGCCCTGGGGTGGTACCTACCTAGACGGATTCCTGCATAGGGATCCTACCACCAGTAGTCTTTAGATGTTATATATATATAGTTCGCATTACAGAAACTTTAATAATGCCATGTTGGACGTAATTCTTGTGCTTCTCATGTGGCGGCATAGATGTCGCTACACCACTCTCCCGCTGAGACTGGAAGTCGTAGGTTAGCGGGAGAAGTTGCGACGTCAGGCGATGATGTGCAATTTGGCGATGCGGTTAAGCTGTATCCAGGTCTTCAGTGCGTCGAGACATATGGAGACAGTGTTGACTGAGAGACTAGGAAGCAAGCGCTGCGCTGACAGTAGTATGGTGCTGTGGACGACGATGGAAAGGCTGAAGTAGTTGGGAGAAGCTGGTTGAAGAAATGTTCTGGGTGACAACACAGCATTTTTTATGGGCACTTACTGTCAGGCGAACGATTTGCTCGTCACGTCACTTCCTTCAATGAAAAAAGAACGCGTCACCAAAGTAAAACTTTATATAAGTCTACGTACAAGAAATTTTATTAAAATAAAAATAAATAAACATATATTATCAAAAATATCACTCACTGTAAAAGTAATTTAGTATATAAACAATTATTAGTAAATCGAAAACGTTGCACTCGAATTGCACCTTGAAATTTTACTCTCATCGCGCCCAAAGAAGTTACACTTCAAAAAGGTTACGGCGTAGTAGTCAGATGCTCTGACCAGTACACTAGAAAGCGTAAAGTCACAGAGTATAACTGTCCCACTGCTGAGCACATAGAACATAAAAGTAACAGCCTATAAATGTCCCACTGGTGAGCGCAGGCCTTCTCTCATGTCTAAGATTGTTTTGGAGCCGGGAAGAATCCGTCACGCTGCTCCAATTGGCGGACTTCGCATGCGGTAGCTAAGAACCGTAGTTGCTTAGAGGCTAGGCGCTCTCTTTAAATTTCATAGTGGCGCGGACACCGGGGATTGAACTCCAGGTCACTCGCGTGTACTGTGAAACTAAACGCCTAGGCCCTGAGCTACCACGATTCGACTGGTGACCGGTGGTAGGATTGCGTTGCAGGAATCCGTCTAGGTAGGTACCACCCCAAGCCAGTTGTTATGCCGAGAAGCAGTGTGCAAACACTACTGTGTTTTCGTTTGAAGGGCATTGAGAGCTAACGTAATCACTGGGATTTGAGACTTAAGAACTGATGTCTCAAGGTGACGGGCGCAGTGTGACACACAAAAATGTGCTGGGTGACACATTATTTGTATTGCACTTATCGTCACGTGAACGTTTTGTTCGTCTCGTCACTTTATCCAATAAAATAAACTTTTAAATATTACTAAGTAGCGGAACAGAAAATAGTCTCGTGATCAATTCCTAAACGAATTTTTCCTGGTCACCCTTTTGTTTTGGATTCACCAAAGTTTTCGTAAGTCGATAATTGTGTTTGGAGTCGGATTGAGTGATGAGGGATCTCACGGAGGTAAATGTTGGCATTCACATCAGTCTTAATTTTTTGTTGGACTTTTTATTTGGTTTGTATTGATTTTTTTTTCCTGGAGAGTTTTGTAAATTTTTCGTGACTTGGTAATCTTATAGAGGGTGGATTGAAAAGTACTCGGCCTAACCAAGAAAATAAACACATACTAAATCAGTTATATTTTTATTTTTCTACATAATCACCATCAAGTTCAATACACTTTTGCCACCTCCCCTTCCAAGCATTTAGACCGTTAAAAAAAAATGATTCTTCCTTAGAGTCAAAATATGCGTCTACAGCTGCTTTGACCTCTTCGTTTGTCGAAAATCTTTGACCTCCCAAGTGCTTTTTTAGGTTAGGGAACAGAAAGAAGTCTGATGGTGCCAGATCAGGTGAATACGGCGGATGCGGTAACAGTTCAAAGCCACAGTTGTGAATTCCAGCCATTGACTGTACTGACGTGTGAACACGGGCGTTATCTTGATGAAACAGGACTTTTCTTCTGAGCATTCCTCGACGTTTTTCTTTTATTTCCTCTCGTAAACGACGTAGTAAGGTGCAGTAGTAATCAGAGTTTATAGTCTGACCCCTTTCAAGATAATCAATCATAATCACACCTTTCGAGTCCCAGAATACTGAAGCCATCACCTTATTTGCCGACAAAATCGACTTAGCCTTTTTAGGGGGTGGTGAACCAGGTCTTCTCCACTGTTTTGATTGTTGTTTTGTTTCCGGTGTACAGTAATGAACCCATGTTTCGTCCATAGTAACAAAACGATTCAAAAAATCATCTGCATCGGCTTCAAATAACTCCAAACAGTCGCGTGAAATAGTCAATCGCGTCCTTTTTTGTTCAACTGAAAGCAGTCGCGGAACCCACCTCGCAGACACCTTGTGGAAACCCAACTCGTTGACAATGATGTTTTGAGTTCGTTCATAAGAGATGCCTATAATCTCGGCGATCTCTCTAATTTTTAATCTGCGGTCTCCCATTATTAAATCAAGTACTTTTTTAATATTTTCGTCAGTAGTTGACGTCGAAGGCCTTTCAGAGCGGGGTTCATCTTTCACACTCTCTCTACCACGCTTAAATTCTGCTATCCATTTTTTGACGGATGAATATGACAGAGCACAATCGCCTAATGTACTGACCATGTCATCATGGATGGCTTTTGATGATAGCCCCTTCTTATGGAGGTACTTAATGACGGCACGCTGCTCGATTTGCTCCATTCGCGGAAATTATGACCGATTACTTTGTTAATAAATTTATAAAATCACAACTAATTATCGCACACGTTTCGAACTTCACACAATGAACTAGTCTGAACTGAACTAAATAATGTGGGTAGATTTGATTTTTTAGAATTGAATGGATCTGTGTTAGGCCGAGTACTTTTCAATCCACCTAGTATTTAATATAGTTAACAGAATAAGACCCGATTTCACCGATCGCTTTGGAAACCAAGTTTAAAAAACCACGTTGTACTGAACTTAGTTCAAATGTATCATTTGAACTCGGTTTTCGTCTAACCGATTTCACCGGCTCCGTTTTGATCGCGTTCAGAAAAACGAAGTTTACGTGAAATATCGTCACAATCTAAAACAAAAACTCGATGTATTTATTATTTTGCGACATCAAACAGCCTGTTTTTATGCATAAGACACATAGGTGATGATGTTCTCCTAGTCGATTTCGACCACGGCGACAACTTCCGACTACTGTCGAGAGCCATCAACTGCGCAGAAGATATTATAGTGCCACAAGTGTACGCGCAAACACAGAGGCACTCACTCGTCCCATCGGTTTTTTACAAATGTTAGCCTCGGCGACAACTTCCGGATATCGTCGGATGCTATCAACTGGTCAGAAGGTATTATAGTGCCACAATTACGTGCAAAGTGCGTAAAAACAAAAGTATTGAGACAGATGTTCGTTTAGACCTACCTGTGCCCGCGTGCGTACTAGGCCTCTCGTCGTCTACTAATATTAACCGAAAATTTTGAAAGATATTACAAAACATAAATGGAGATTAAACGAAGTTGAAATGAAAACTAACTTTAGGGAATGCGTAATTTTCTTTTCTAAACTTTTTTCCAGCTGACGTAAGGAATATTAAATATGTAACAATTTACATAACGGACTTTGTTTTTTTTTTTGTTTGAAAATTATTTTATGTTTTTGGCTTCTTACTACCTATATAGGCTATCCATAACACGGATGAGAAAAAAAAACGTGTGCAGTTTACACGCGGTTGAAGTGAAACTGGTGGTAGGATTCCTATGCAGGAATCCGTCTAGGTAGGTACCACCCCAGGGCCACTTGTTCTGCCGTGAAGCAGTAGTGTGCAAGCATTACTGTGTTTCGGTTTGTAGGGCACTGTGAGCTAGCGTAATCACTGGGCATTTGAGACTTAAGAACTGATGTCTCAAGGTGACGGGCGCAGTGTGGTGTCACACAGAAATATTCTGGGTGACACAGCATTTGTTATGGGCAGACGTTGACTTACCATCAGGTGAACATTTTGCTCGTTCCGTCACTTTTATGAAATAAAAAAAAAAGTAGTTTGCAAACATTACCGTGTCTGAAAGGCGCTATTGCTAGTGTAGTTACTAGGCATATGAGACTTAAGAACCGATGTCTCCGGATGGCGAGCGTAGTGTGGTACCACACAGAACTTTGAATTTCAATGTTCTGGGTGACAGCAAAAGTTATGAGCAGATGTTGCACCTGCCATCAGCTGAACGATTAGTTCGTTTTGTCACTTTTTTCCATTAAAAAAGTAGTTCGTGTGAAGCTACACCAGTTAGCAATATAGTGCTATTCTTTCAAGAGGATATTCCCTTGTTTAACCTAATCAGTCTCATACGATTTCTACGGAACCAGATAGGGTAATTGATTTATTATATTTCCACTACACCATCAAGGCGAGCGGCCTTAAATTCCATAATACGCAAGTGCAGAAAAATGGAGTGAGGAAACTTTCATGTCTGATTAATAAAAATATTTCGGGGACATGTGAAGTCCACCAACTGCGTTGAAGCGATGTGGAGGAATCTGCTCGGCTTCAAAAACCTCTCAGAAAATAAGGGAGGCCTGTTTTTTTAATTTTTTTATTGGATAAACTGACGTTGCCCTAATGATAAGTGCAACGTCTGCCTATAACAAATGCTGTGTCACCCAGAACATTTCTGCGTGGCACTATACTTCGCCCGTCACCCCGAGACATCAGTTCTTAAGTATCATATGCCCAGTGATTACACTAGCTCTCAAAGCCCTTTATACAGAAACACGGTAATGTTTGCACACTACTGCTTCACGGCAGAACAACTGGCTTGGGGTGGTACCTACCTAGACGGATTCGTGCATAGAAACCACCAGTACCTGTGCTTACCACACAATCGCGATAATAAATAATAAAGAATAATCAATGCCTAAGAAAAATAAAAAGGTAACGTTATTCGGAAATTATCCAAACATTTACCTCTAGAAGATCTCTTATTACATTGCCGAAATCCAAGCACAATTTTTGACTCCCTTAAACCTAAAGAGCACAGTAGCCAAGGAATCGGCTTTAGAAGGACAATCTCAAATTCATATTTGTTTCAGTATTTTCCCTATTATACTATATGTTTAATATGTTTACAGTAATTTAAGTAAGCCTATAAAAAAATCTGAGTTCACACGCCGTATAAGTTATACCTTCAGAAAATTAAAATTCAAGAGAATGAGACGAATGCAGAGTATCAGGAGTAGGATAGTTGTAGGGTTTATTTATTTTAATATTGTTACCAAGTTTAAAAAGTATTAATTTTTAAAAGTATGTTATTCTACGACTCGAGACTCCAAGTTTTCAATTTCAACAAATGACGAGAGGCTAATGGTAGCACAAGTATAAAATAAAAGCTTTGGTTTGGATTACACTGATATATCTTTAAAATACAGTACAATATGTTTTTGATTTTCTTGGAGCTAATGGGAGCAAAATCTACGAAGAAATTGAAGATTTGGACGAATTCGAAAATATATATACTTATATAATTTATACTGTATTCTATCTAATCTTTCGTCTCTTTTTAGTGTCGCTCTTTCGTTTCATAGAGTTTGAAATCACAACGATTCTAAAGAAGTTATCTAATAAAAAAAAGAAGTTTACTTCTTCCCACAAGCCAAGATATAAAAGTAAAGTAAAGTAACAGCTTATAAATGTCCCACTACTGAGCACAGGCCTCCTCTCATTTCTGAGAGCACTCTCATTTTGGAGCCGGGAAGCGTCCGCCACGCTGCTCCAATGCGGATTGGTAGACTACACATGTCCTCGAAATATTTATTATTCCTCAGACATGCAGGTTTCCCCACGATGTTTACCTTCACCGCCGAGCACGTGGTAAATTTACACTTAAAATTGCAATTAACAATTTTAGTGGTGCCGGCACCGGGAATCGAACCCAGGTCACACGCATACTATGTAATTTAAAGCGAGCGCCTAGATATATTGCGCTATAATTTACAAAAGAAATATGCTTAAAAGAAACAATTTCTGGTTGCGGATCGCTGGTGTATTCGTATAATACATAATAATTAATAATGTGGTAGCGGCTTAAGAGAGTCTACCATCCCATGTCATCCCGTGGGTGTCGTAAAAGTCGACAGAGGGAAAATAAAAACCAGGAGATGGGCAGCAGCATCTTCCTGGGACATCTGAATAAATAACTGCGGTTGCCAACCCGCCTGCCAAATATGGCAACTTCCTCCCGAAATGAGAACTACAAATTTTTGTGACGATCTGTGGGGGAGGCCTATGTTCAGCAGTGGACTAGTGATAGGCTGAAATGATGATGATGATGAATGTACTACTTCTTTTTAGTCAACTGCATTCGCTGTTGGCGCAATGGTTGACTGGCATAGAATGCATTACGTTCGCCTTTTGTTCTCTTACTTATTGTAAATGACGTTTATATTCAATAATAAATAAATAAATATACTTATTAATGTTGGTGACAAACCAGCAAAGTCCTCCTGGCGTTAAATTTTCACTGTAGCCGAAAGACGGTGTTTTGTAAAAAAATCTTAGGAATTTATTTTATCCTACTTTGTTGTAAAGTGTGGTAGCACTGTTCAAGAGGGATTGGCGAGAGTGCTTTTGGTTGTTTAAAGCTCTCCACACTGAAGAGACCCCCTATAAAATATTTATTGGATTTAAATAAATTGGGGGTTTTGCTCCTTGTTTAACTTTACGCTTTTTCTTTTTAATTTTGTTTTATGCAGTGATGTTCGTTGCTTGGTCTTATATTTTGTTTAATAAATCAATCGCTTTTTAAAGTTTTATGAGTTGATTGTAAAGAAACATACATCAAATTACTCGTATTAAACTGGTAAAACTATTTTTTTTTATATACAAAATAATGTCGATACGAGTAAATCGTCCCCGTGACGCCCAGAACATTTCCGTAAGGTACCACACTGCGCTCGTTACTCTGAGTTCTATTCACGTAAATACAAGAAATCATTACTAAAAATTAGCACTTTATTATTACTTATATTTACTTGATATATCTCAAACGTATCCCTGAAACGAGCAAAACGTTCACCTGATGATAACTGCAACGTCTGCCCATAACAAATGCTTTGTCACCCGTAACATTTCTATGTAACACCACACGGCCCCCGTCACCCTGAGACATTAGTTCTCAAGTCTCATATGCCCAGTGATTACACTAGCTCTAAGTGCCGATCAAACCGAAACACAGTAATGTTTGCACAATACTGCTTCACGGCAGAATAACTGGTACCTACCTAGACGGATTCCCGCATAGGAGCCTATGAAGGAGTTATAAAATCCGACTTTACAAGGTAAAAATATTATCTATTTGAGTACTACCGCATGCAGAGGCAAGAAGTTGTAATATATTGATAATAACCAGCGTCACGTATTAATTTGAATACTGTAGTATTGCCGATACTGAAATAGTCTTTGTTAAAACCCCCAAATATTATGCAAGGGCTGTTTTACGATAACAAATTACTTACAAAACCTACTGCGACACTGTTGGGGAATTTGCATGATATTTTACATGGTTCATAAACTATTACCTTTTTTTTGAAATGGTTGAGGAGGGCGATGGCTGCCACATGCGTCATACTTGGGAACAGGTGCTGTTGGTGGAGGCTGGTCTGCTCGAGCTCACAATTTACTTATATATTGATTGAATTAATCTTGTCTAAGAAGTGAGCATGGAGCGTGCTTTTGTTTTCCTTGAGACTATTCTTTGTAATTTTAATTATAATGTATTGTCGTGGGGTGTAGTGGGCTAATAGCGCCTATTTCTGCTAGCCGACTTCTACAGAAGTGGCAGAGATGTGTTAAATTCGTTATTAGCCCATAAACTCTCTCCAGTGGGTCCAAGTAGCTGTGATGCGCGCAGCGGCCACACCCCGGTAAACCGTGTCGGCTCACGGACTAAACCTGGACGAGGGGCTTGCCACTATTTGTGGACAAGTTTTTATGCGGATCCCTCCTGCAAAGTGCATGAAGTCTGATTCGGCGAGGAAGGCAACCCACCGCAGATATGCAAAGGGCTTGGCGGACTCGGCGATTCTGCAAGGCAATGTGGATGGCCAAGGGCGGCGTTAGAGGGCAAGAGTTAACGTCGGCCAGACACATCATCTGACCTCTCCTCCAGTCGTAACGGTTCTCCGTTCCACTGAATCGAGGAGAGGGAGGACGAGTGTGTGCGCCTGCGTGTGCGCGAACGCTTGCGCACCTTAATATATCCTGCGCATCTGACTGCTTCCGTTTGATGGACTCCGATCGGACAACTCCTCCGGTACAAAGATGTTCAGAAAAGACATATGAGAAGATGCCTCTCAATGGGAAGGTTTGGCAGCACAGCGCCCAGTACGGCGTGGTACTGTGAAGAGGCAAGTTCGCGAGTTCGAGGAGCAGCGTATAGCTGACCTCGACGCTAAGTGCGATCAGCTAAAAATTCAATTATGTAAGCGGCGTACTCACGTGCCCTCATTGTGCGCGAGAGTTCGCTGCGAAGATTGGCTACATAAGCCATCTTCGGGTACATCAGCGCCCGACCAATTAGGAGTCGAAGTGGTCGCCATGGCCGAAAACGGTCGGAAAGATCATATCATCATCATGTATTTGTGACTGAGATCAAAAAGGATTTACAAAAAAGAGGATACCGACGGAGTTACTTTCGCCTGTTTCCTCTCCTTCAGAGGAACCTCATTACGAATCGGCAGTAGATTGTAAAGCAATGACGTTTGGTAAACGAAATTTATATTCCTTACGTCGGAAAAAATAAAGATTTTTCATTGTCATTTATATTTACCAGCCGTTTTACACAACTCAACAATTCATGTAAGTAATTTTTATTGAAAGACTCCAATTTCATTCACTTACAATGACATTTACTTATTTTTCGTCATTAAAGGGAAAATAATCTTTAAAATGGCGTATCAAACATTAATTATGATACAGTATTAAGGGAGATATCAAAATCATCATCATTTCAGCTTATCACTAGACCACTGCTGAACATAGGCCTCCCCCACAGATTGCCACAAAAGTTGGTAGCTCTCGATGGGGGGGGGGGGGGGGTGTTAGCCGGGGGGCAAACCGCAGTATATTTATTCAGATCTTCCAGGAAGATGCTGCTGCCCATGGCCATGCCCATGTGAGTTTGTAGCGTTTAATTTTGAACTATTTATAACTCGACGTTTCGAGCCCTTCATAGCACCCATGGTGACGGGAGTACTGAGGTGACTGATGTTGTAGTTAACCCGAGGTACCTTCAGTTTTGGTCTGATCTACGCTGGTTTTTGATTTAAATTTTATTAATTATAGGACCACCCAACCAGCTTCTCTATTGAAATGTGATGTTTTTTAATTTTAATAGCTTTGCGAATCATCCTTGGTATGGATCGGTGTTCTTTTGTAATACATTGTGGTTTATCAAATCTGTAATGGTTGGGATGATCCAGAAAATGGTCACAGACTGTAGACTTCCTAGAACGACAATGCTTTGGGTTATCAAAAGTTAAAACGCGTTAAAATCCGTAAAAATAGTTTTGTTAAAATGTATAGTATTCGCGTAAATATAAGAAATCGTTTTGAATCTTAAAACTTAATATTTCGCAAACGAAATGACTTAGACGAGAAATAAAAATTCGTCCCAACTTTACGTGTAGGGGATTTCCCTAAAGATTTTTCTTTCAAGATTTTATTTTAGCACTATGACGGCGTGATTGATATGTATAGGTATATATATATGTGTATAGCTGTAATTTAGCACAGGTGTGCTAAATTACAGCTTTGTTGTACTAAGAGTATCTGGGATAGCGGACGAACGGACGGACCAACATGGCTAAACCATGAACCCTAGTATAATAATCCTATAGAACCATAAAAAGAAGACATTACTGGTTGTAGGATTCCTATGCAGGAATCCGTCTAGGTAAGAACCACCCCAGGGCCATTTATTCTGCCGTGGAGCAGTAGTGTGCAAGCATTACTGTGTTTCGGTTTGAAGGGCACTGTGAGCTAGCGTAATCACTGGGCATTTGAGACTTAAGAACTGATGTCTCAGGGTGACGTGCGCACTGTGGTGTCACACAGAAATATTCTGGATGACACAGCATTTGTTGTGGGCGGACGTTGCGCTTACCATCAGGTGAACGTTTTGCTAGTTTCGTCACTTTATACAATAAAAAAAATATTACTAACTAACTACTAAAAGGCGATATTTACTTCGAGAAAGCCTAAGACTTGCAACGCTTTCGCTGGTCCTCTTGACCGCAATTCTACTATACTAATCGCTTCAAAATGACAATGACATCGTCGGTGAATGACAGTTTCGCCATTCTACTAACACATTGTTTTACAATGGTCGCCACTGTTTTGACAATGGCGACCATTGTAAAACGATTGTGAAACAATGGTTACAACTCTTAAAAAAAAGTAAAATTTCAGCCTATAAATGTCCCACTGCTGAGCACGGACCTCCTCTCATTTCTGAGAGGGTTCTGGAGCTAGGAAGAATCCGCCACTCTGCTCCAATGCGGGTTGGCGGACTGCACATTATTTCTATATCTCAGACATGCAGGTGTCCTCACGATGTTTTCCTTCACCGCCGAGCACGTGGTAAATCAGCACTTGAAATTGCAATTAACAATTTTAGTGGTGCCGATATCGGGAATCGAACCCAGGTCACTCGCGTACTATGAAATTTAGAGCGGGCGCCTAGCCCGTGAGCTCTAGCCGTGGGCTCTTACATCTCTTAGTCTCTTATTATTATTTGTATATTATTCTAAAATTAATTGAAATTCAAGGTATTTATAATTTACAATTGTAATGGCTACACTGATTAGATTCCTACCTACCATTGTTAAACGATGCCATGATTAAGTCATTGTTATTATTCATTTTTTATTAAATCTTGTTCTGGTACGAGTATAACATTTTGTCATGGAGCGTGCTTTGGTTGTCTATGAGACTGTTCTTTGTAAATTTATTTATAATGTACTTTTGACATACATAAAAAATTACAACAAAATAGAGGACACCTACGGAGTTTCTTTCGTATGTTTCTTCTCAGCCAGAGGAACCTCATAACGAAACAATGGTAGATTGTAAAATAAAATGGCGTTTGAAAAACTAAATTTATATTTCTTACGTTGAAGAATAAATCATTTTCATTTCAGTTCATTTAAAATTTAGTAGAATAGGAAAATAGCAACAATCGTAACAGATTGATAATGGCATCATATACGTTTTTATTATAAAATAGCAGAATTAGGGTCCTGGTAATACCAGAGCCCCAATTCTGGGTGGCGGGTTCGATCCTCGCGAGGAGAAAAAAAATTGAATGGCACAAACATTGCTACGTTCCTACACAGAAAAACTTCTGCCGTGTGGTGGCAGCTTAAGGTAGTCTACACCCAATCTCATCCCGTGAGTCTCGTAAAAGTCGACAGAGGGAAAATTGAAACCAGAAGATGGGCGGTGGCATCTTCCCGGAACAAAACAAAACTTCTGCCGTGTGGTGGCAGCTTAAGAGAGTCTACCACCCCATCACATCCCGTGAGTCCCGTAAAAGTCGACAGAGGGAAAATTAAAACCAGAAGATGGGCAGTGGCATCTTCCCGGAACAAAACAAAACTTCTGCCGTGTGGTGGCAGCTTCAGAGAGTCTACCACCCTATCTCATCCCGTGAGTCTCGTAAAAGTCGACAGAGGGAAAATTAAAACCAGAAGATGGGCAGTGGCATCTTCCCGGAACAAAACAAAACTTTTGCCGTGTGGTGGCAGCTTAAGAGAGTCTACCACCCTATCTCATCCCGTGAGTCTCGTAAAAGTCGACAGAGGGAAAATTAAAACCAGGAGATGGGCAGTGGCATCTTCCCGGAACAAAACAAAACTTCTGCCGTGTGGTGGCAGCTTAAGATAGTCTACACCCAATCTCATCCCGTGAGTCCCGTAAAAGTCGACAGAGGGAAAATTAAAACCAGGAGATGGGCAGTGGCATCTTCCCGGAACAAAACAAAACTTCTGCCGTGTGGTGGCAGCTTAAGAGAGTCTATCACCCCATCTCATCCCGTGAGTCTCGTAAAAGTCGACAGAGGGAAATTAAAACCAGGAGATGGGCAGTGGCATCTTCCCGGAACAAAACAAAACTTCCGCCGTGTGGTGGCAGCTTAAGATAGTCTACACCCAATCTCATCCCGTGAGTCTCGTAAAAGTTCACAGAGTGAAAATTAAAACCAGAAGATGGGCAGTGGCATCTTCCCGGAACAAAACAAAACTTTTGCCGTGTGGTGGCAGCTTAAGAGAGTCTACCACCCCATCTCATCCAGTGAGTCACGTAAAAGTCGACAGAGGGAAAATTAAAACCAGGAGATGGGCAGTGGCATCTTCCCGCAATGTCTAATACTATGGCGAAATCTAATCATAAAATGAGAGCTAAAAAACTTTTGTGGCAATTTATGAGGGAGGCCTTTGTTCAGCAGTGGACTTGTGATAGGCTGAATTGATGATGAGAATACTTTTGACGGATCTGCATGCATGTGCAATTGATATTTGTGAAAATGGATATGATACAGGAGAAATCATAGTGTAGGGCAACTTGTTTTTTTTTCAAATCTATTATTGTTCTTGTCCCTAGTTTTAGTAGCTAAACAAGATGAGAAATAAACGATTCAACGAGACTAATTGTTTGAATATTAATTAATTACTTTGTAGAAAGTCGACGCAATGCTCAGTTATTGTATTAAGTCGAGTCTATCAGATTGTTTTGATTTGTTCAAATTTATTCGAAATTTTGGAAGCTGAAAAATTTAGAATACTCTCATCGAATCAATTGACAATCATAAATATTAATACAAACAAGTGGTCACCTTGTGGTCGAAATTTGATCGAAAATATTTTTTTTACATTGTAACGTTTTTGACGAGTAATTATTTGTTGGCAACATTTTAAAAATCTATGGCGACTTTATCTACTCTGTGCGACTGTTCGAACACAGACTATTTTGTGTTTGTCATTGACAGTATGAAAGTAAATAAACGACGGAGTATTATTTGGCATACATTTTTAGTGTTAACCATTGAACTATTATGAACTATGTACGTTTTAACATAAAAAAATAATGTTCTATGTTATTCAATATAATGTATTTGCCCCGTTGGTAGCGTAAAAGTCGACAGAGGGAAAATGAAAACCAAGAGATCAACCAGGGATTGCTCGTCTGGTCACTTTATCCAATAAAATAATGTTAGAAATTAATTTTATTTCTAATAATTTTACCACAATTAATATATTCATATATTGTCTTAAATTTTTAGAATGAAGCAACGCCGAAGGCCTCTCAAGAACCGCGGGTAAGCGGCCTCGTGTCGGACCAAACGAATAGAACAGAAAGATAAGCAGGAGACTGAAAAGAGTCAGTTTAATATTTTCTGTTATATAAATGAGATGGGGTGGTAGATTTATAATCTATCTATCATCTCATCCCGTGGTTGTCGTAAAAATCGACGTAGGGAAAATGAAACTCAGGAACCCGAACGTCGAATAAATATATAGTTATGTATTATATGTCGTGGTTAAGAAGCTTCAGAAATCAATCCGCGAGCTTCTGTTGTAACTAAATACCGGCCACAATCCACACTAACATTATAAATGCGAAAGCAACCCACTCATTCAGTCTGTTTGTAACCTTTGCACGGTTCAACCGCTGAGCCGATGACGAATTGCATCCTGGAGACTGAGATAGGATATTTTTTACCCCGGAAAATCGAATAGTTCCCACGGGATATTTAAAAGACCTAAATCGCATAAAAGTCGCGGGCATCAGTACTGACATAATTGTTTAATTATACTCAATCTCGAAAACTGGATGATCTTTACATTGAAATAGGGAAGACCATTAAATTCAACTTATTACAACGGTTTTCTTCGAATTTGTTCTATTGTGTTACTTCTATCATATTTCATCGCTTTCTGAATTATTTAGGTAGAAGGACGTTCGTTGGAAATTTGTTTTGTAACTAAATCGCTTTTGTTACTGTAAGATAGATATTGTAAATAGAAGTATTAGATTACTTTCACTTTGTGATAAATGAAAATGCAAAAACTGGTCGTAGGTTTCCTATCGTCGAGGGAGGCACCACCCCAGGGCAATTTATTTTCAAAAAAACTAGTAAAGTTTATTTCTTTTTTTTCTCGTAGCAAAACTTTAAAATAGTCATTGTATAAAGTAGAAATAAAATGAAATAAAATAGAACATTATTTTTTATGTTAATACGTACATAGTTCATAATACGAGTAACTCAATGGTTAACACTAACAATGTATGTCAAATAATAGTCTGTCGTTTATTTACTTTCATACTGTCAATGTCAAACACAAAATAGACATACACAGAGTAGATATAGTCGCCATAGAATTTTAAAATGTTGCCAACAAATAATTACTCGTCAATAACGTTAAAATGTAAAAAAAATAATTATGATCGAATTCGAAATCGACCACAAGGCGACCACTTTTTTGTATTAATATTTATGCATATAATTAATTGAATAATAAATAGATAAATTTTATATATTAACCATACCTATAGCACCCCTTACTGGTTCGTTTTAATTATAAAGAACGCTGAATAGTTTATTTTTTATTCAATTCAATTAGTGTTTTTAGATAGTGTTATTTCATTCAATACTGAAAGTTATACTAAAAGCGACCTAGTCACAGAGTAGAACAAACTGTGACTAGGTACACACTTTTAGTATAATTTAATCACACCAGCCTCGCATCGCAACCGTAAAAAGAATATACCGTAAAAGTTTTGAGATCCCATATAGGGTCAAGTCTGTAATTTTATTAACATTGAATTGCCAATTCAACAATTTGTTATCTATTTAGTACATACGAGTATTTAGCAAATTCAATATGGTCACAAAATATTGTTTATTTATTAAATATGTAAGGTAGTAATTAAGCCGAGGACATGCTATTTTTATTTTAGTATACAATGTATTCATTTGTTTCTTTTAGTTTGCATTCTCTCACATTACTGTAATTTATTTACTCTAAGTTTCATTTGTAACAATTATCGAACAATTTGTTAATTGTTCTTAATTATCTGTTAAAAAATTGTTTCTAATTCGGTTTGTTTCACCCAAGTGGCTGTTTTATGATATCAAAGTCGAAGCCAATATTGCTTTATACAATTTAGGCTTGTTCAATTCAATGGACGTCAAAATCTACACCGGTTCGACAATTAAGACCGTTTCAGAGAAGAACCGGCAAGAAATTCTAGGGTCTTTCGTTTTTTCAATGACATATTACAAAACGTCATTAATAAATTACAAAAAAATATATTTATATATATATATATATATATATTATATATTATAGCCAGGGGATTTGCAAGAAAGAAAAGAAAAAAAAAGAAAGAAAAAGCATTTTCTGGTACAGCACAAAAGGACAACACACTTAGTTACAATATAAACACACACTAATAAAAGGAAATTAAAATATAATAAATCAAACATAAACAATAAAACAAAATTAAAATAAAAGAAAACAGTATGAAATTAGAAATGTGCCATATGCGTGTCTCACGGCTGAACCAAAAGGTCTCCAGATCAGCTGTAAGTCAGACATATAAAACCTGACGCTGATTTACATCTGGAACCTAAATGCACTACGGATGTCAAACAAAAGTTTGTAACTTGCAAAACAATAAAGATTTAAGTTGACTTTTGGCGCCAACTCGAAAAGTGGCGGTGGTGTTTTTATGGAATTTTGTAATTTCTGTGTATATTTTGAGTTTTGTTGTATAATATTGATAGTTTATTATGAAACAAGTTCTCGAGAAAGTGTCCAGTGATTGGAAAATTCAATTTAAGACCAAAATTCTAATTTTCGTTTTGTCTCCATGGATCCAGCAAATTTTTGTACTAGGGCATAAGGAGTCGCACGCTGAGAACTCAATATTATCGAGAAAGTGCGAATGCTCAGGTCAGTGAGGCACGGCGCAATCCTGCGGTCAGCTTATTGTACGCGAGTGAATCCGACGAGCACAGCTTGTCTATACAAATAAATAAAATTGAAGTGTCTGTTCGTAATAACAAAATTACAGCTTTCTACTCAACGTCTATAAAAGTATATACTGTACTTATAAGAAAAAAACAATTTGTAAAATTTTTGTCTGTCTGTTTGTTCCGTCTCCGAAACGGCTGGACTGATTTTGGTGACTAAGACCCGATTTCACCGATTGCTTTGGAAACCAAGTTTAATAAAACCGCGTTTTACTTAACTGAGTTCAAATGTATCATTTGATCTCGGTTTTCGTCTAACCGATTTCACCGGATCCATTTTGATCGCGTTTAGAAAAACGAAGTTTGCATGAAATATCGTCACAATCTCCAACAAAAACATTTATTTCGTTTGTTTTTTTTAACAGTCTGTTTTATGCATAGGTTACACAGGTATGATAACAATAAATAATACGAGTTAAAAATAATTTTTGTGTTTACATAGTTGTGCAATTGACAATGACAGCTCTCTAAACGCGTTTAAAGAGCTGAACGTCGAAAACTGGGCGTTCAGAATTTGAACCGCGTTTAGCATTGACTGCGTTCATTTGATGTTGATGAAATGCAAACTGTAACATTGAACTCAGTTAAACGCTTAAACTTCGTTTTTCTTGAACTGATCGCGTTTAGTTTCAACGGTGAAATCCGCCGGACGCTGAAGGCTCGTTTTGCGTCTCACCGAAGATGAATTGCTATCCTTACAGAAGATCGAATGGCCTAGTGAACAGAGTATCTCACTACTGCGGGTCCTTGGTTCGAATCCGTGCCGGGGCCATAATTTGTGCCAAAACAGAAATTATTCGTTTTCGAATATTTTTCTGGCACTGCATCATAACTTTCGACCTTATCGCATAGTTTTAAACAATCGCGATTGGCTTCTGCGCTATGGGCCGCAGGTTCGAATCCCGCACAGGATAACTTAATATTTGTATGACCTATTGAGTTTTGTTCCCAGTTTTTCAGTTCGTTGGAAATTTGTTTTGTAACTAAATCGCTTTTGTTACTGTAAGATAGATATTGTAAATAGAAGTATTAGATTACTTTCACTTTGTGATAAATGAAAATGCAAAAACTGGTCGTAGGTTTCCTATCGTCGAGGGAGGCACCACCCCAGGGCAATTTATTTTCAAAAAAACTAGTAAAGTTTATTTCTTTTTTTTCTCGTAGCAAAACTTTAAAATAGTCATTGTATAAAGTAGAAATAAAATGAAATAAAATAGAACATTATTTTTTATGTTAATACGTACATAGTTCATAATACGAGTAACTCAATGGTTAACACTAACAATGTATGTCAAATAATAGTCTGTCGTTTATTTACTTTCATACTGTCAATGTCAAACACAAAATAGACATACACAGAGTAGATATAGTCGCCATAGAATTTTAAAATGTTGCCAACAAATAATTACTCGTCAATAACGTTAAAATGTAAAAAAAATAATTATGATCGAATTCGAAATCGACCACAAGGCGACCACTTTTTTGTATTAATATTTATGCATATAATTAATTGAATAATAAATAGATAAATTTTATATATTAACCATACCTATAGCACCCCTTACTGGTTCGTTTTAATTATAAAGAACGCTGAATAGTTTATTTTTTATTCAATTCAATTAGTGTTTTTAGATAGTGTTATTTCATTCAATACTGAAAGTTATACTAAAAGCGACCTAGTCACAGAGTAGAACAAACTGTGACTAGGTACACACTTTTAGTATAATTTAATCACACCAGCCTCGCATCGCAACCGTAAAAAGAATATACCGTAAAAGTTTTGAGATCCCATATAGGGTCAAGTCTGTAATTTTATTAACATTGAATTGCCAATTCAACAATTTGTTATCTATTTAGTACATACGAGTATTTAGCAAATTCAATATGGTCACAAAATATTGTTTATTTATTAAATATGTAAGGTAGTAATTAAGCCGAGGACATGCTATTTTTATTTTAGTATACAATGTATTCATTTGTTTCTTTTAGTTTGCATTCTCTCACATTACTGTAATTTATTTACTCTAAGTTTCATTTGTAACAATTATCGAACAATTTGTTAATTGTTCTTAATTATCTGTTAAAAAATTGTTTCTAATTCGGTTTGTTTCACCCAAGTGGCTGTTTTATGATATCAAAGTCGAAGCCAATATTGCTTTATACAATTTAGGCTTGTTCAATTCAATGGACGTCAAAATCTACACCGGTTCGACAATTAAGACCGTTTCAGAGAAGAACCGGCAAGAAATTCTAGGGTCTTTCGTTTTTTCAATGACATATTACAAAACGTCATTAATAAATTACAAAAAAATATATATATATATATATATATATTATATATTATAGCCAGGGGATTTGCAAGAAAGAAAAGAAAAAAAAAGAAAGAAAAAGCATTTTCTGGTACAGCACAAAAGGACAACACACTTAGTTACAATATAAACACACACTAATAAAAGGAAATTAAAATATAATAAATCAAACATAAACAATAAAACAAAATTAAAATAAAAGAAAACAGTATGAAATTAGAAATGTGCCATATGCGTGTCTCACGGCTGAACCAAAAGGTCTCCAGATCAGCTGTAAGTCAGACATATAAAACCTGACGCTGATTTACATCTGGAACCTAAATGCACTACGGATGTCAAACAAAAGTTTGTAACTTGCAAAACAATAAAGATTTAAGTTGACTTTTGGCGCCAACTCGAAAAGTGGCGGTGGTGTTTTTATGGAATTTTGTAATTTCTGTGTATATTTTGAGTTTTGTTGTATAATATTGATAGTTTATTATGAAACAAGTTCTCGAGAAAGTGTCCAGTGATTGGAAAATTCAATTTAAGACCAAAATTCTAATTTTCGTTTTGTCTCCATGGATCCAGCAAATCATCAGTAAAATTCAACTATCATTTTACTGTCGACCGAAATGATATGTTACTTGACGCTGGAAAAAATTTACGACTGTTTCCATAATAAATGAACAAAAAAAAAGATTTTAGTTTGTATGTTTGACGTTTTAATCCAAGGAAGTACTAATGTGATTTGTAAAAATATGTTTGTATTAGATAACACGGGCTATTGAGGAAGAATGTATAGTATAAAATTTTGTACTAGGGCATAAGGAGTCGCACGCTGAGAACTCAATATTATCGAGAAAGTGCGAATGCTCAGGTCAGTGAGGCACGGCGCAATCCTGCGGTCAGCTTATTGTACGCGAGTGAATCCGACGAGCACAGCTTGTCTATACAAATAAATAAAATTGAAGTGTCTGTTCGTAATAACAAAATTACAGCTTTCTACTCAACGTCTATAAAAGTATATACTGTACTTATAAGAAAAAAACAATTTGTAAAATTTTTGTCTGTCTGTTTGTTCCGTCTCCGAAACGGCTGGACTGATTTTGGTGACTAAGACCCGATTTCACCGATTGCTTTGGAAACCAAGTTTAATAAAACCGCGTTTTACTTAACTGAGTTCAAATGTATCATTTGATCTCGGTTTTCGTCTAACCGATTTCACCGGATCCATTTTGATCGCGTTTAGAAAAACGAAGTTTGCATGAAATATCGTCACAATCTCCAACAAAAACATTTATTTCGTTTGTTTTTTTTAACAGTCTGTTTTATGCATAGGTTACACAGGTATGATAACAATAAATAATACGAGTTAAAAATAATTTTTGTGTTTACATAGTTGTGCAATTGACAATGACAGCTCTCTAAACGCGTTTAAAGAGCTGAACGTCGAAAACTGGGCGTTCAGAATTTGAACCGCGTTTAGCATTGACTGCGTTCATTTGATGTTGATGAAATGCAAACTGTAACATTGAACTCAGTTAAACGCTTAAACTTCGTTTTTCTTGAACTGATCGCGTTTAGTTTCAACGGTGAAATCCGCCGGACGCTGAAGGCTCGTTTTGCGTCTCACCGAAGATGAATTGCTATCCTTACAGAAGATCGAATGGCCTAGTGAACAGAGTATCTCACTACTGCGGGTCCTTGGTTCGAATCCGTGCCGGGGCCATAATTTGTGCCAAAACAGAAATTATTCGTTTTCGAATATTTTTCTGGCACTGCATCATAACTTTCGACCTTATCGCATAGTTTTAAACAATCGCGATTGGCTTCTGCGCTATGGGCCGCAGGTTCGAATCCCGCACAGGATAACTTAATATTTGTATGACCTATTGAGTTTTGTTCCCAGTTTTTTCATGTCTTACGTCTTTAAAACGCAACTACGATTAAGAAGAAATCCTAGAGTTTTCAACCGGAGAAAAATGTTTTTAATTTATATTATTAAAATTTAAGCCCTTTAAAATTATTTCGTCTGTAAGATAACATTTTCTGTTTAGTTTATAACAGACTTGGAAACTTGAGCGGAATTATTAGTTCGTATATAGCATCTCAAATATTGGTTTAACCAAAATTGAACGAAATTACTGAAATTATTTTATTTATGCCTGGAAATATTTGCGAGCCGAATTATTATACGCTTGTGATGATCGCACAACACACTAGTTTTTTAATACTTGAACGGGATTTTTTCTCACCGACTGGGTGCTGCTCGTCACCAAAACATTTGTGCGTGTCGCCACACTGCGCCCGACACCCCGAGGCATTGTTTTTTATTTGATAAAGTAACGAGACCAGCCAAACGTTCACCTGATGGTAAGTGCAACGTCTGCCCATAACAGATGCTGTGTTACTCAGAATATTTCTGTGTAGCACCACACTGCCCGTCACCCTGAGACATGAGTTCTTAAGTCTCAAATGCCCAGTAATTACGCTTGATCTCAGTGCCATTCAAACCGAAACACATTAATGTTTGCACACTACTGCTCCACGGCAGAATTACTGGCCCGGGGTGATGGCATGACTGGTGATAGGATTCCTGCATAGGAATCCTATCACCAGTCATGTTTGAGCCTTCGTTTAATAGTATAACATTAAAACGTCCATTATATTTACTAATTCTGAATTCGCGAACAGCGTGTCCTGAACTGTTTTGCAATGTTAATTGTATATATATTATTATTAAGCTGTGCCTCGCGTTATCACCCACGTAATTGTACGTACGTATGTAAATTTAAGCAGCCTTAGTTACCCGCTATAACATCAGCTATCTGTCAGTGACAGTCCCGTCAAAATCGGTCCAGCCGTTTCGGAGATTAGCCGGAACAAACAGACGGACAGACGAAAACTTTAAAAATTGTATTTTTCTTATAAGAACCGTATACACTCATTGAGTATATCCATACTAATATTGTATTATAAGTTCTAAAGTGACTATCTCTGTCTCTCTGTATGTTTGTTATCTTTACACGGCTCAACGGTACGGAGATAGCTTGCATCTTGGAGACGGACATAGGATACTTTTTATTCCGCAAAATCAAATAGTTCCCCCAGGATATTTGGAAAACCTATATCCACGCTGACGAAGTTGTGGGCTCAGCGAGTTCGGTATACATTGAGTAAAAAGCTGTTATTTTCTTGTTTATAAACAGACAGATCAATATTATTTATTTGTATAGATAAAACACTAAGAAAGTTTGTCAAATCAATCGAATAATAAAGAAGAAACTGCGAGCGTCTGCAAACAAGAAACAAAGAACGACAACAGAAAGATACAATAAATAATTAGTCCGAGTCGGATAAAGTAATTTATTTTCATGTTACCTGACCACCGTGACTGCGAACTTGATCATTATTATATCTACGAGTATACCTAGTCGGGTCATAAGTTCCGACACAAACACTTCAATAATCAATTCTAATAAATTGTATGACTTTTGTTACATACAGTCTCGTTTTTTTCCCATATAAGGGCCCACGTTTCGCCCTCGCAGGAAACGGGACGTGGCGGGTGGCGAACCACGTCGCCGCCATTTTGGTAACTCAAAAATATCTTACTCCCCTTCGCGTTCCCCCAAACAGTGTTGTGACAGCATTGGATATTGTGGTGTTATTCTGCACTAATAAAGACTGTCCGTACAATACCCTAATCGCTTCTTACGACATCTCGGTAGGAAAGAGGTAGGTGCTGTTCTACTCTGCCGGACACCTTCGCCACGACTTTTGTTGTTTCTATAAAATATATATTTGAAAACAAAATTAGTTAAATGTGATTTAAAATTTTATTAAAGTTGTTCGAAATGCCCTACTTTATTTTGAATACAGAGGTGAGGGCTCCGAGGTCAGTCGTCAACACCAGCACGCACAATATTGACGTTAAATTACCTAATTAAAGCAGCCACTGCTTTAATTAGGGACCATTTAAGAGACTCCAAATTCTGGAGAGGTTTAGCGCAGGCCTTCTCCTACAAATGTTGATAAATTTCTAATTACTTTATAATTTTTATTATTACCTTATTTTTTTGACGACCGCGTGGCCTAGTGGTCAGAGTACCCGACTTCTAAGCCGCGGGTCCTGGGTTCGAATCCCAGCCGGAGCCTACATTTGTGCTAAAACATAAATTGTTGGTTTTCGGGTCTGGTTGTGTTGTGATTGTCCCCCTGTTTCGGACACTGCATCCTGGCCCGCCTCCGATCTTATCGCATCAGCGTTACATCGGGCGCGGGTAGGTTGGGAGGAGCCTCTGTGTTTGCGCGTACACTTGTGGCACTATAATATCTCCTGCGCAGTTGATGGCTCTCGACAGTAGTCGGCAGTTGTCGCCGTGGTCGAAATCGGCTAGGAGAACATAATTTTTTTATTAATTTATTAATTTTATTTTATTATTACCTTAATTTCTATTCCAACGGGTTTAAGTCTGGGCTGGAAGAGGGCCACTCCTCGTGATGAAGTCGATTCCATGGATGATAAGCCAGTTTTACGTCCTTGTTGCGCGATGCTCTAAATCTTGTTGGAATACACAGTGTCTGTTTTTGAAAATTGTTTGAGAAAGAGGTTCTACAACGTTTGTAAAACGGTATTTTGATACATAAAAACGCTGATTAAACACCTCAGTTAGGCCTGATTACGAGACTCCAATACCGTGTGGTAGCAACTTAAGAGAATCTACTACCCCCTCTCATCTCGTGGGTGTCGTAAAAGTCGACAGAGGGAAAATAAAAACCAGGAGATGAGCCCCAGCATCGTCCTGGAATATCTGAATAAATAAACTGCGGTTGCCGACCCTCCTGAAAAGCGTGGCAACTATGGCAAAATCCCCCAAAATGAGGGCTACAAATTTCTGTGGATGTGAATTGCATATGTCATTTCTATGTAATGAAAAAAAAATTATTTGATAATAAGCGAAATTAATTATTTTTGCACGTCTCATGGCGAGATATATATATTTTCGGTGATGTAATTGCTGTTAGCCTTCTCGGCTTTTACAGCTTCATCGGATACTGTGCTCGAGGGCCAGGGGCCCGCGTGCCAGGTTTGGTTTGACCCAAACATAAATAAATAAATAAAAACTCCTACAAAAACCTCGAAGTTCGGACTGTGTCGCATTCGCTGCGTGCTTTCGCGATTTTGAAAATCTTAAATATTTTAAGTCGTCTAATGACCGTCCGAGGGAGGCTGCATGGCGAGAAGCGGCGAGAGATAGCGCTTTATACCCGACATGTCACACAAGCGTTTATCACAATTATATTCATCGTAGATGCTTATTTGAATAGACTCATATCAAGAAAACACTTTGATTCATTAAAATTATTTTGAAAAATCATCTGATCTCTCGATCTCAATCTGATCATTGCGACTTTGAAAAAAAAAACAGTTTAAAAAAAAATTTCACGTGAACGTCCGGATTTTTTTAAGGATGTGGTCACGATAACTCCCGAAAAAATTTAAGTATCGTAAACGGGTTTTTTTTTAACGTATCCCGAATTTTATCCACTGGTTTCCTATTTCATATCAAAAGTCTAATGCTTGTAGTTATTAAGAAAAAATATATTTTTCTTATTGTTTTCATCTGATATGGAAATGACTCGAAATATTTGAACCTCAATACGTTTTTTTTTAAAGTTAGTTGAGCGTCATGAGACGTGCACTTTTGGATTTTCAATTCTGAAATTACACGAGCTTTTTTCAACTACTATCAAAGTTTCTTAGATACTCTCGTATATATAAGTTTTAAAAAATTGCGTGGGTTATGGGTAGGAATAGCAGCTAAAGCAACTAATTCCCCAATAATAAAAAAAAATTGATTTTCGGATCCGAACCTGACACTATTTCAGCACTTTTTCCTTTAATTGTCTAGCTCAGGCTCTTTAATAGATAGGAAAAAAAGTACGATATATTTATACAATTTATTTTACCTGTCACACATAAGGGATATTCTGTGCAGTATATTGTTCCGTAGCTTAAATATAAATATTACCAGACACTTTCACGACCTCAGCGGTGGGTATTACCTAATAGTAGTGGTGCAGTGATTGAAGGAATTTTTTGTCGGTTCTCAATGGCGGCATAAGTTTGCTTGTGCACAAGATTATGGGAGGGTGGGCGCTGCTCTACAAAAACTAGGTAAGGTAACTAAGGTACATATAACATTTTCTACGTTGCATCCGGATGTTAGAAAATTAGATTTTTCTTTACATACATACATACATAAGATCACGATGGTATCCCATAAGGGGAAGTCAGAGACTGGGCACTCACTGCAAAAACAGACGACTGCCACAATCCACGTTTCGCCAAAACAATATAATGCACTTGGTGTAATTGGTGGTGAGCCCATCGCCACCATGCGCTGTTGGGTGCACAGTGCAGTTTAATTCCTTACTCGCCTTTTACGAGATCCATTAGATGAAATGGAGTGGTAGTATTCTTTTAACGAGCCGCCACCACACGGCCTTTTTCTTTATTGCAATTATATTTAAAGTAAGTGTCTTAAGCAACAACAAGACAAGATTGTTTTTCTCAATTGTGAATGAATGAATGAAATGTAAAGGAAGTCGCATTATATCAAACAACATCGTAGTCGATTGTTAAGCTTTGTGATTTTTTTTTCATTGTGAACAAATATGGAGGAGGTTCTAAAGTTTTCTTTGGACGCACAAAGGAACAATGAATTACAGAACATCATAGATATTACATTTAATGTTAAAAAATGTTATACTAACAATATTAAAACTGCAATGGAATCGAGCTGTCAAAAACACTCAAGTTTATTTCTTCATCGTTTACATTATCTTTCCTTACACATGACCAGTCGGACTCATCCAGCCCAAAAAAAAACGATAGCAGTGTATTGTAAAGAATAAGTATTTACAAACATATCTTTATAATTATAAAGAATATGATACTTAAGAACCGATGCCATTTTTATTTGTTAAAGTGACGAAACGAGCAAAACTTTCACCTGACGGTAAGTGCAACGTCTGCCCATAACAAATGCTGTGTCACCCAGAACATTTCTGTGTGACACTGAAATCTGCACCCACACACTGCGCCCGTCGCCCTGAGACATCAGTTCTTAAGTCTCAAATGCCCAGTGATTACGCTAGCTCACAGTGCCCTTCAAACCGAAACACAGTAATGCTTGCACACTACTGCTTCACGGTGGAATAACTGGCCCTGGGGTGGTCCCTACCTAGACGGATTTTGCATAGCAACTATGACAAGCATGGCACTTACCATCAATCGGTAAAAGACTTGATCGTTTCGTCACAAAATTCAACGAGACAGTAAAATAGAAAAGTGCCAAAATATAGGAATGTGTGTTGGACATATATTGACTTCGACAGGGATTCGACCTCAGTGTAGTGCAGCCCTCACGACTTATTATCCGACTACGGCGAAGCGAAAAGGAGGGTAATGAATTTGACCGGTTTGTATGAATATACTATGTATGTTTATCTGTTCCTTCGTAACTTCTAAACTACTAGTACTAGATCCATCAAATTTTATTACAAAATTCCTAAACGTGTGACTCAAGAAACTGACATAGAATTCAACAAACTTATCAAGAAGACGTTATTAGAAAAAGCCTGTTATAAAATAGATCATTACATAGAGGACAGAGATGTGTGGAAATATCTCTTACTCTGCACTTGCAATTCCCCTGGCTTGCGGGTTCTTCTCTGAGAAGGTCTTATTTTTTGTACCGGTGTTGATTTTGACATTCGTAAGAGCTTTATTCAAGCCTGGTTATGTGACGTCACATTAAATTGAATATGGCGCCCTCTAGCCCTAAAGGCATGATAAAAAAATAATTAAAATGATTTATATTGAATACTACTATATTTACTATACTTGCTGTGCCTCGCGGTTTTGCTCGCGTAAAATAAGCAGACCACCTGACGGCGACGTACGGCATGGTACCCCGCTGACCTGAACGTTCTCAGTTCGGCCGCCTTCGGTAATGTTCAGTTCTCAGAGCGTGAAACCTTTAGGCCGCATACAGTTTCGAACCTCTTACATATCGGATTAGTGTTCCCGAGATTACCGCGTCCACCCAGGAAAACCATTCAGTTTTATTATAGTAGTTGCGCCGATGATATTGCCAATGAAAAGGGTAGCTACCTACCAGATCGGGTGGTCTGATCTGGGCACGACGTCTCCTCCTAAAAGTAATATTTAGATATTGCATATTTTTTTATTCTATTTTATATAATGCATGCGCATGTATGTGTATGTGTGTGTGCATGTATGTATATGTATGTGTATATATATATATATGTATATGTGTGTATGTATATGTATATATGTATATATGTGTGTGTGTGTGTGTGTGTGTGTGTGTATCCGTGTACATGTGCGCATATTTATTTCTTTTAAATTAAACTAAGTCAATTAACAATATGTCCGGAAGCTGCTCGTTAAACCTGAGGCATCGACAGAATAACAGCGCTGTGGCAACTCTGCCATAGCATTATGCTGAGTCGACAGCCTTTTCGTTGCTACAACCCAACGTACGTCTGACAATGTAATACGTCGTATTTTTTGTTTACTTATTTTTTGTATGTTGTGTTGTAGTATTGAATAAAAAAAATTTCTTTCTTTCTTCTTTCTTTCTTTCATATAGTTCGCATCTCAGAAACTTTCATAGCGCGATTATGGAAAGTACGAGATATTTCATGAGCTTCTCATGTGGCAACATAGATGTCGCTACAGTAGTAAGATTCAAATCGTCTAAGAGCACGACTCCATTTCTATACAACCGTGATAGCCTGGGAGCACATCGCGTCCGACAGCACTAGACAGATCCGACTTTGTAGTGTTGATCTCCGAGTCGCATACCATGGAATAGAGCAACGACGTTGTAAATAAAACATATTAATTAAACTGAAAGCGACGGAATAAATTAAATTTTAATATAATCGCTTGAACGGTCTTCAATAAATCAGAGCTCTGCAGATGAGGGCTGCGGTTGCCAGTGCGACCCGCTTTTGAATCCCAGCGAATGAATTTTACAACTCAATGGAGATGATTTAACAGAAAGAGGCAATTATTTATTATATTCTGAATTAAGTTACAATTGAATGGTCTGGATTCCCAGTGGCTTAATATTTTTTTAAATTTTTTATTAAATACTATATTACTATGATAATTAAAACTTGTGTCGATTTCAATCACTGCAAATAACTCGTTTGATGTAGTTATATATAGTCACGCCTTTTTCCGCTTGCTACGATCCTGTCATACATCTTTCGCTTCATCTACTTTCATTAGTATTTTCATACAAGTTCGTCGTTTGCGGGTACTTTCGACGTGGCTTTTTCTTAAAATGACTTCGATCTGATCGTGATACGTTCGCCTACGTCGACCCTTACCGGCTTGCCCATTCACACTCACCTCATAAGTCTATTTCGTCAATCTTCTTTCATCCTCTCTACGTGTCCAAACCACCTAAGAATCCCTTTATCTTTGTCACTACATCTTCTACCACACCGCAACAATCCCTTATCACGATTCTACCACTTCGAAATGAAACGCACAAAACATGAATTCCAAATTTTATAGTTGCGACTTGCGTCAGATGGAGGAATCCGTCGAACCATCTCAGTGGCAGTTGCAGCTGTGTGTTGTGGTTTAAAGTGCAATAACGCTAGTGTATTTTAATGAAGAATTTTAGCAATGCTATCTTCATCATCATCATCAGTTCAGCTTATTTCCGTCCACATCAGAACATAGGCCTCCCTCATAGACTGCCACAAAACACGGTCCTTAGCCATCTGCATTTATCGACTTTCCGGAAAACAATGCAAATCGTCGTTCCATCTAGTAAACGGGTTCTCTGCGTACTTTATTATTATTTAATTAAAAAACTGACTTCTGCGCAGTTTATACGAAGTACAGCATAAGATCTTCACCAAATTTCTGTGGGTCTACAATGTATATCATGTATAGATATAATATATTTACAAATCTTGTAAAAATACTAGAGACAACGCAATCTAAATTTCTTATTTCGAAGAACGAACATAATTCGTTTCATTTCATTTCAAAATGAGAATTGAATAGATCTATTATTTTGTGATGGATCTCATCATCAGACCATGACCAAATTTAAATAAGACCACATCTAAAGTACCTCCTTTCCAACATAAAAAGAAATGTAGCGGCATCTATGTCGCCACATGAGAAGTTCAAGAAATATCTCAGAAATATGTCCTCCCCAGACCAGACCACTACCCTTTTCCTTGTCGATATCACCTGCCAAAGAAACATCAAAATCAACTGGCGTGGTACAGAATTATTCGCTCATTCAATTATATGCACCTGCTTATGCGAATTTAAGAGTTTGATGATTTTCCCAAGGATTCCATCATCGGAACTTGACCGTATTTGTATGAGACCACCCTAAGGGTACCTCTCTTATGATAAGTATCACCGAAACCTGGGTTCGATTCCCGGCGCGGCACCACTAAAATTGTTAATTGCAATTTTAAGTGTTGATTTACCACGTGCTCGGCGGTGAAGGAAAACATCGTGATTAAAACTGCATGACACAGAAATAAAAAATAGTACCTCTCTTATAATAAGTATCACCGAAACCTGGGTTCGATTCCCGGTGCGGCACCACTAAAATTGTTAATTGCAATTTTAAGTGTTGATTTACCACGTGCTCGGCGGTGAAGGAAAACATCGTGAGTAAAACTGCATGACACAGAAATAAAAAATATTTTGAAGACATGTAAAGTCCGCCAACCCGTATTGGAGCAGCGTGGCGGATTCTTCCTAGCTCCAAAACACTCTCAGAAATGAGAGGAGGCCTGTGCTCAGCAGTGGGACATTTATAGGCTGAAACTTTACTTTACTTTTTAAGTCGGATCACGTGGTAAAGAACTCACTGAACATACATAAATAAAGATTCCGACGGATTGCGAAACTTCTTCTTTTTTGAAGTAATATGTTAAAAATAAAATAACATAAAATTAGTAACATGCATATTGCGTGTTTCATGGCTGGACAAAACAGGGCTCCAGTCAGTTTAATTAATTAATATAGGACACATAAGTTTCCATAAGCTTTTAAAGCGTTAGCGTCTTTTTAATAAAACATTATACCGCTACTCTCAAACCTGCTTGCTAGCGAGGCAACAATGGCAATAAAATGGCTGGGTTACTTGCTGGTTCTTCCCAGGACAAAGTCATTTTTTTGCGAACCGGTGTAGTTTACAACTATACGTTGAAAGGGATTTTGTAAGTAATCTATATCGAATTGTATTCTATTCTAAAAATGCACATTACTGCAATACTTCTTGATTCTTTCCTGGTTAATAAAGGATTTCTTTGCATACTAATTTAATAATAATCCCACAAATAACTCTATTAATTTCAAAGTTTACCCTGAGCTGCAGTTGAGGAAAACATTGATCTTCGAAGCCACTAGAGAAACGACCATTATCTAGTTAGAAAAAGAAAAATTATCTCACACAGTTTACAATCAGCGTTGTTGTTACTCGTAGATTGATTGTAGAAACTCTTTTCTACTGAGAGAAATAGAAACATAAATATTTTTCTATATTGTTTCGGATAATGGAAAGATATATAAATATATACTTCAAATATTTATTTATTGTTTTTAAGGTAAACAAACAGCTATAAATATAAATGTACTTTTAATTTAAGATAGTATGATGGGCAGCCTTTTCGCTAAAAGAGTTTTCTTTCAGACTAACTTTAGATGGACAAGATTTTATTCAATGATCAGATGTATCGTCTCGACGTGACGGTAATTTTAGTTTTTAACACGTGTGTGGCGACCACAAAATAAATATTATTTTTATTTTTAAATTGAAACTCTTTGGGCGCGAGCACATCTCAATCCCAGAAGGTGCAGTGAAGGTATACATTGCCCCATAAAAGAGTTACTGACCTTGTAAAGTCGAGTTACAGGAATTATTAATTTGTGCTTGTTGGTGGTATTTACTTTATATATTTTTAGTAAATATATTTATGTTCTTGTGTACATAAAATAGTTCACTAATGTCTGAATGTTCTATTGCTCTGGCGACATTGCACTACTATATATAGTTTTTACATATCTGTAGTTAAATGGTTCGAATATTATTTCAAGCATCGCGTACAACGAGAAGAAATCTCTGACCCGTGTGGACCACCTCTAATCTCAGATTTTCGAGGCGTACCGTACAAGGTTGAATTTTTGGACCACTTTGGTTTGCTGTGTATTGAGACGATACAAGAGATCACATTAAACATCGCATATACCATATATCTGAACTGTCAGCTGTGGCCCAATTGTATGAGGATCTTGAAAACATTGCCGCTTGATCAGAATCAAATACTCTGGATTACCAGAGTTACTGCAATACTTCAATCATATATTTTGAATTATCTACATTAGTAGATAATTCAAAATATATGATTTATGGGATGGCCAGACAAATACAATGAGAGGCGGAGAAGTTGAACGCGTGATCGAGATCGCCATTTAGGTCTACTCATGGACTTCAGAGCGTCGAGACGTGTGGAGATAGTGTTGATGCCGCAAGAGTCGACCTGGGGAGATGGAGCCGCCGTTGATGATCTTCAGTGGCTGAGAGACTTGGAAACAGTCTTGGGAACAGTCCCGGCAGTAGTCTGGTGTTGTGACTGCGATAGCTGCCGATGACGTTGTTGCTTTGGTCGAGAGAAGCCGGCTGCTTTGTTCATATCACATCAGTGTCACCATTTTGGCATATGATATAGCCAAGGAAAAGGGTAGCTATCCGCTAGATTGGGCGGTCTGATCTGGGCACGACCTCTCCTCCTACTAGTAATATTTACATGTTGTATATATAGTTCGCATCTAAGAAACTTTAATAGCGCGATGTTGGACGTAGGAGATATTTCTTGAGCTTTTCATGTGGCGACAAAGATGTTGTTACACAGTTTACTGCTTCGTAACACTAAAAATATTACCAAATTAGAATTGAATACATACAGATATTTTTAGCAGTTTGTTCGATTCGTTATTTTTTTCTGAATTTATATGTTATATGCATACAATACAGTCCTCGTCTATTCATACACAGTCACAAAAGTCATTCAGCGAATGAAGAATGTGTGTATTTTTCTAGAATGCATAAAGATTTCCTCAAAGTTCAGTGGCTTATTGGATTGCTATGTTATAAATGCCGGAAATATCATATTATAATAATATATAAGAATACACGGCGAAATCAGGTCAAAGGTGAGAGAAATCATGAGAGGAAGGAAAGCCCTTCTTAACAAATTGGATCGTCTTATTAACAATGCCATTCGCTTTGTCTTCTGTCTTCGTAGATTTGATCACAGTTCTTCAAATCGGTCGGAATTAAATTGCTAATCGATACGTCAAAGAAGGACTATAAGACTTCTCTGCACTCTTTTCTCTATTCTCTTTGACCCATCTTCTCCTGAATATTTAAAAGCTAAATTTCAGTTTTTCTCTGACTTTCGTGATCGTCAACTTCGTTCTGCTAATATCCATTCCTCTTCCCCATTCAAGTTTAATGTCCAACTCCTCTACTCTCCAAGCTACTAGACTTTAGAACGAACTTCCTGGTGACATTAGGACACCTACAAGCAAATGTACGAGTACCTTTAAACATCGGATCCGTAATTGTATTTATGATAAAAACTCCCATTCTTAACACATAGCTATGTATTTGTGCATGCGTGAAAATATATGTTTGTGCATGTATGTGTGTGCGTTTTATGTATGTATTTATTGATTTTTAGTATTTATATATGTGCATGTGGATATGTGTATAACGTTTTTCCCTTAAGCGTAATCTGTTTTTTTCATTCTTTGTCATCCTTTTGTAACGCCATTGCGTATTTCTGTTATTCCAAAGTTTGGCTAGTACAGAACGTATATATCATTGAGCCCGTCTATTGTACCTATACTTTTATGGTCAATAAAGATTAAATAAATGATAAATAAAACATTAAAAAAGCTCAAAATAAGATCTTTTTGAAGAGGTTAGTACGGGAGCATTATGTTAAAGATTTCATTTAAAATTGTTTGTGGACTCTTTTTTTCAAATTTATGTCGAACCACCACGTGTATTTCTGTATATGTATGTTAGTTTATGTGTATGTACATGTTTATGTATTATTGTTTATTTATCATAATTATATATTGATATGTATTTATTTATATGTATATCGAGTATTTTTTAAATTGTATTTTATATTTATTAGTAGCCTTTAAAATTCAAATATTTAGTTTCTTTAAGTTTTACACCCACCACATTGTTTCGCTACGCCTTGTGTTGACTGGCAGAGAATGCCAACTGGCATTAAGTCCGCCCATTGTATCCTTTAAGGGGAAATAATAAAGTATAAATAAAGAAATAAATAAAATGTTAGTCGGTGGTTATGTATCAAACGACTGAGATATTGTTAACTATAAAGTTAATACCAAACCAAGAAATGTCTGAATCGGTTGAGTACTCGTTGTGTAGTCGTTTGAATTTGGAAATAGCCTTGGCTATAAGCCACGGGTTTAGGTCAGAGACCGACACGAGCGACAGAACTAAGACGGCTCAAGTTGTTCGCCCCTTTGTGGCTATCGTCATGTGATTGTCCTGCCAAGTTTCGTTGCCTAAGTCTTAACCAATCTGTACTGTTAGATAACGTTGCATTAATATTTGGCTTAAGTTATTCCAGAGGGATTTTGAAAACGTTTCAGTAAAAAAAAGGGATTTTTACATAAAAAGAAAGAAAGAAAGAAAGATTTTATTTATTACTACAACACGCATTAGAAAGCATTAACAGTACAAAATATAAGTAACATGTCGACTAAGCATAATGCTATGGCAGTGTTGCTTCAGCGTTGTTGTTCTGTCGGTGCCTTACCGAGCGGTTACCGGACATATTATTAATGACTAAGTATTTAAAAAAAAACATATTCGTACATATACACATATACTTATTCAAATACACACACATATATACATACATACATACATAAGATCACGACTGTATCCCATAAGGGGTAGTCAGAGACTGGGCACTCACTGCAAAAACAGATGACTGCCACAATCCACGTTTATCCAAAACAATATAATGCACTTGGTGTGATAGGTGGTGAGCCCATCGCCACCATGCGCTATTGGGTGCACAGTGCAGTTTAATTCCTTACTCGCCTTTTACGAGATCCATTGGATGAGATGGAGTATTCTTTTACGGAGCCGCCACCACACGGCTCACACACATATATGTTTGATGCAAATAAAATAAAAATAGAATAAAAAGGAATGCATGAAATTATCGAAAAGTCTGAAATACCCCAAATCAAAATTATTAAATACTATACACAAATGTATTCTATACAAATAACAATAAATAAAACAAAACAAAATCAATATGGTAACAACGAGGTGTAAAAAGCGGGACATAATGAAAAAAAACCGTATTTAATCAGTACTTTTTTAGCATTCAAACATCGTGTCAGAGCTCCGAAAGAAGAGATTGTTGTTCGAGAGAAACTCAATCTCAAACAACAATCTTCTCGCATTTGGTTCATAGAACACGATATATAATTTCGGTGATGTAATTGCTGTTAGCCTTTTTTGGCTTTTACAGCTTCATCGGATACTGTGCTCGCGGGCCAGGGGCTCGCGTGCCAGGTTTGGTTTGACCCAAACATAAATACATAAATAAACTCCTACAATAACCACGAAATTCGGACTTTCGCGCTCGCTGCGTGCTTGCGCGATTTAGAATATCTCTAAAAGGTTTTTAAGTCGTCTAATGACTGTCCGAGGGAGGCTGCGGGCCTCCATTCGGACTGTCGACTTGTGTGTCGGTAACTCTGGGCGGTGAGAACCGCCCTGGACCACGGGTGTATAGTGTGTACGCGGTGTGATTGTCGACTGCTGCGCGCCGCTCTCTACGGCGGTCGCGCGTCGTGGTGCGTGTTATATTAAAGCTATTAACTGTGTGTACAGTGTAGCCTGGATCGTGACTGACCGTATCGTGGTCAGGGAGTGCTGAGACGTCCGTGTCGTCTAGCACGTTTCGCGAGTGACGTTTGCGTTCGGTCGCGTTTCTATTTGGTCGGTAATTTGCTGCTTTAACCACCAGCGGGTTAGGATGAACCGCGGCTTTTTCGAAAAACAGAACACGAACAATGGTTTCATAAACCGCCTGACAGGTGAAATGATCGGGTTCCAAATGAAACATTTATACTGACACAAGTGTTCCACAACATTCGGATCACATTGAAGTTTCGTAACAGTCGTGCGGCTGGCCATTCAACACACTTGCCTGTGATGGCCGCGCCTCCGCCGCGCCGCATCGTCGGGTTATCCCCCAAAGAGTTATCCCCGACAAGCGGGACTGAGCCTGCCCCGCGCGGGACATTTAATTTTAGGCTAAAAATGCCAGACGTCCCGCTAAAATCGGGACGTCTGGCAAGGCTCGAAAGTTACTTAACATAAAAAATAAAATATCAAAAGAATATTCTAGACCTGTTCGACGTAATGATGACGTCAAACTTCTACAGGCGTCATTAGATAAAATAGAAATACATACCTACTCGCGGGCCTCCGGCTCTTCCGACGAGGCTGTCAAAGCCGCGTCAGAGCCGCAAAGCTGTCAAAGCCGCGTCTAACAGCGTACTACACAATAAAAAATAACATTACTCTTTAACAGGGTTGCCACCATTTGGAATAAAAAGTCGGGACAATCATCGAAGACGATCGGAGTTCGGACCGATTTGGACCATCTGACTAAAGGAAAAATAACGTTTTCAGTTTTAGCTAATTGTGGTTTTTCGGGAATTCTAAATATTTTCTAGAGGGAGCTCTATATAGGAAAAAGGCGTGACTGTATGTATGTATGTAATCTAAAAACCTATATACAAGCAGGACAATGTCTGCCAGGTTATTTACAAATGAATAGAAGTTTTATAGAAAACTACTCTATATTTAACTAGCTGGCCCAGTAGACGTTGTCCTGCCCGTTCCGGTATGTGACGCAATGAGTTTGATGTCTGAATTATATTTAAGTATGAAACTTTACAGCCACACGATCACAGCACCACCTACCGGGTAGGACTTTGTAATATTATTTTTTGGTTTCCCAATTGAATTTAAGAATTATATTAACGATGTCCTAGCTGTTAACGATTCTCTACAGTTATAGCGACGACGATGCATTGGATAACCATCGTTGTCAGTGATGGTCTCCGCTTTTAACCCTTGTCTTCGACCATGCACGGCGATAACGGTTTGGCGAATGATAATGCCTAGGAAAAGGGTAGCTACCCGCCAGATCGAGTGGTCTGATCTGGGGAGGACGTCTCCTCAATCTAGTAATATTTAGATGTTGTATATATAGTTCGCATCTCAGAAAACTTTCATAGCGCGAATATTTCTTGAGCTTCTCATGTGGCGACATAGATGTCGCTACATCACTCCCCCGCTGAGACTGGAAGTCGTAGTTTAGCGTGGAGAACTTGAGACGTCAGGCGATGACGTGCAGTCTGGCGGTGAACCTGTATCCACGTTTTCAGTGCGTTGAGACGTATGGAGACAAGTGTTGATGCCGCAGGAATCGGCCTGAGGAGAAGGGGGCCCCACCCTTGATGATTCTCAGTGGCTGAGAGACTAGGAAGCACGCGTTGTGCCGACAGTAGTGTGGTTGCTGTGACTGCGATGGCTGCCGATAACGTTATTGCTGTGGGTTCGGAGAAGCTGGCTGCGGGATGTTCATACCGGGGTCACCAGAAAAGACCGTTAAAAAGACCGTTTTCACCGTTATAACAACGAAAGCAAAAGGAAACGATTTTGTGGTCGACAGTTGGATTGTGCCGTATTCGCCACTTCTTTCCTAACCCCAGGCGATTCCAACGCGAAGTATTGTAATTTTCATATTTTTTTTATAGGAGAAAGGGACGAGACGAGCAAAACATTCACCTGATGTTAAGTGCAATGTCTGCCCCTAACAAATGCTGTGTCATCCAGATTATTTCTGTGTGACACCACACTGCGCCCGTCCCCTGAGACGTCAGTTCTTAAGTTTCATATGACCAGTGATTACGCTAGCTCTCAGTGCCCTGCAAACCGAAACACAGTAATGTTTGCACACTACTGCTTCACGGCAGAATAACTGGCCCTGCGGTGATACATACCTAGACGGACTCCTGCATTGATTCTCAAGATTGCAAAGTGAAATTGCATTACGGTTTGGATGTGAAAGATTATGTCTTCTGGTTCTCAGCATTGTAAATGACACTGGAAAATTACATAATAAAGCAATTATCAATTACAGTTTTGATAACCTCACAAAGTTTGACTTCCAAATGCAATAACGGTCGAAAAGTGAATGAAAATTGGTGAAAACTCGAAAAAAAATGCTGATAAATCGCGCTGCCGTCGGCACAGCTAGCTCGATTGTATGGAATAAAAGGACTGCGTAGTTGAATCAGCTGTCAGAGGATAATGAAAGAAGACAGAAAGAAAGAAAAAGTACTTTTGTCACAGAACTGTCATGCATACAAAATAATATAAGTTTTTTTTTATCATGTGTCACATTGCGTTGTTACAGATAGCGTTGTACACGGAAGAAGAATATTTTCTTTATATTTTTTCGGTTTCTTTATGTTTTCATAGCTATTCGGGGCGGAGACAAATCCAACAAATCCAATATCATAAAAATCGGTCCTGCCGTTTTTGAGATATAAATGGTGTAACTAACAAGACTTTGTTTTATATATATGAGTTCCAAAGTTAAAATAATACCTCGAGCAAACCACTGCAAAAATGAAAGATAAATGCCCTAAATTAGATTCTCAGCGCTAATAGACTCGCTTAGTGTCTGGAATACTGATAAAGAGAAATTTAATCTTTGAGCCTTGAAGCGATACCACTGCTAAGTTTCATCGCTCTTTGAAGACTTTCAGACACTTTTTGTTTTATATTAGTTGTTTACACCGATCAGTTAGTCTGAGTGCTAATTGCTTTAGTTAAATAATACTAAAAGTTTATTTGCAATCAATAGTTTTGTTTAATGTAGTTTAATTTTAATGTTTTACCTATTAAATGGGTATTTTTTATTGGAGAAAATTACTAGATGTGCAAAATGTTCACCTTTAGGTAAGTGTAACGACTGCCCATAACAAATGCTGTGTCATCCAGAACATTTTTGTATACCACCACACTGTGCTCGTCCCTCTGAAACATCTATTTTTTACACTACTGCTTCACGGTAGAATAACGGGTACGTGTAACGTGGTAGTGGTAGAATAACGGGTACTGGTGGTAGGATTCCTATGCAGGAATCCGTCTAGGTAGGTACCACCCCAGGGCCAGTTATTCTGCCGTGAAGCAGTAGTGTGCAAACATTACTGTGTTTCGGTTTGAAGGGCACTGAGAGCTAGCGTAATCACTGGGCATATGAGACTTAAGAACTCATGTCTCAGGGTGATGGGCACAGTGTGGCGACACACCGAAATTTCCTGGGTGACACGGCATTTGTTATGGGCACTTACCATCAGGTGAACGTTTTTCTCGTTTCATCACTTAACGAAAAATAAAAAAAAAACGGGTAACGTGGTGTTTTATTAAGGAATATCAACAATATTAACCCTTTAGATAGATAGATAGATAGCGCATCTAAAGCCATTTACAATATGGCTGCAAAAGTTTGAAACGATTTTTTTAAAATCAATTTTGATATATATTTACGTATTTTTTTTCTATGTCAAGAGTAAATTGTCGATATTTTGGGGGTTATGTGCAATGTCCGCGGGGTATAGTGCGATTAAATCAGTTTCGAGAGAAAGAGTTTTGCGAGAAAATCAAATTTTTTTGGTTGAAAAAACATAACGGTAATAAAAAAATCTAATATTTTCTGAATGTGTGTCTCTGCACGTTAAAGAAAGTGAGAATGTGGATTTTTTTGTGTTTTTTCTGACTTTTTTCCATTTATGGATCTTGTTTTTACAATAGACATATTTGGCTTCGTATGCATTCAAGTTGATTTCTTTTCTTTGCAGAAATTGATTCTTCTCGCATAGAAACCATATGTGGATTTTATATTATTCTAGATGAATTACTAGAATGCATACGAAACCATACATGGCTTTGTGTAATAATTCCTGAAATAATTACTGTTTTTTATTCATTAGTAATACTGATTACTGAAACCAAATAAAAGAGATTTTCATTGCAAAATTGTTTTGCAATATCCTTAATTCGTTTTTATAATTCGTATTTGATAAAAGTGACGGAACGAGCAAAACGTTCACCTGATCGTAAGTGCAACGTCTGCCCACAACAAATGCTGTGACACCACACTGCGCCCGTCACACTGAGACATCAGTTCTTAAGTCTCATATGCCCAGAGATTACGCTAGCTCGAGGAATCGAAACACAGTAATGTTTGCACACTACTGCTTTACGGCAGAATAACTGGCCCTGGGGTGAGACCTACCTAGACGGATTCCTGAATAGGAATCCTACCACCAGTATTCATGCAATAAAGGGTTAACACAACAAAACCGCCGTGTGGTGGGCTTAAGAGAATCTACCAGCCCATCTCATCCCGTGGGTGTCGTAAAAGTCGACACAGGGAAAATTAACCCCAGGAAGACGGGCAGCATCTTCCTGGAACATGTGAATAAACTGTGGTTGCCAAGCCGCCCGCCAAGACTGGCAACTATGGCAAAATCCTCCTAAAATGAGAGCTACAAACTATTGTGGCAACCTACGGGGATGCTTATGTTCAGCAGTGACTAGTGATAGAAATTATGATGATGATGACATAACAAAGTCATTTAAACCCATAGTAAAAAAAAGTAAATAAACTGGCCTATAAATGTCCCGCTGCTGAGCACAGGTCTCCTCTCATTTCTGAGGGGGTTTTGGAGCGGAGAATAGTCCGCCACGCTGCTCCAATGCGGGTTGGCGGACTTCACATGTCCTCGAATTTTTTTTAAATTTCTCGGATATGCAGGTTTACTCACGATGTTTTCCTTCACCGCTGAGCACGTGGTAAATCAGCACTTAAAATTTTAGAACAATTTTAGAGGAGCTGGCACCGGGGATCGAACCCAGGTTACTCGCGTATTATGAAATTTAAGGCGAGCACCCGGCCCCTGAGGTAGCACGGCTTTCCCTGAGCTACCACGGCTTTCAAACCCATAGTACTAGTAAAATAATGACAAGGCTGTTTAAAAGACTACATTTAATAAATAAAAAAGTTTTTCCTGTTTTAAAAAAACTAAATAATTTCAAAACAAAAGATATACTCGTAATTATTTCTACTACATCTATGTCGCCACCTGAGAAGCTCAAGAAATATTCGCGCTATGAAAGTTTTTTGAGATGCGAACTATATATACAACATCTAAATATTACTAGTCGGAGGAGACGTCTTCCCCAGATCAGACCACTCGATCTGGCGGGTAGCTACCCTTTTCCTTGGCATTATCATTCGCCAAACCGTTATCGCCGTGCATGGTCGAAGGCAAGAGTTCAAAGCGGAGACCATCACTGACAACGATGGTTATCCAATGCATCGTCGTCGATATAACTGTAGAGAATCGATAGAACATCGTTAATATAATTCTTAAATTCAAGTGGAAAACCGAAAAAAGAATATTACAAAATCCTACCCGGTGGCGCTGTGATCGTGTGGCTGTAAAATTTCATAATTAAAAAAATTTCAGACTTCGAACTCATTGCGTCACATACCGGAACGGGCAGGACAACGTCTACTGGGCCAGCTAGTTAAATATAGAGTAGTATTCTGTAGAACTTCTATTCATTTATAAATAACCTGGCAGACATTGTCCTGCTTGTATATAGTTATTTAGATTACATACATACATACATACAGTCACGCCTCCCTTTTCCTTGGCAATATAATTCGCCAAAATGGTGACCCCGATATGAACATCCGCAGCCAGCTTCTCCGAACCACTGCAACAACGTCATCGGCCAATTACAGTCACAGCAACCAGACTGCTGTCGGCACAGCGCGTGCTTCCTAGTCTCTCAGCCACTGAGGATCTACGGCGGCCCCTTCTCCTCAGGCTGACTCCTGCGGCATCAACACTTGTCTCCATACGTCTCGACGCACTGAAGACCTGGACACAGGTTCACCGCAACGCCAGACTGCACCTCATCGTCTGACGTCACAAGTTCTCCACGCTGACCTACGACTTCCAGTCTCAGCGGGAGAGTGATGTAGCGACATCTATGTCGCCACATGAGAAGTTCAAGAAATATTCGCATACGTCCATAATCGCGCTATGAAAGTTTTTTGAGATGCGAACTATATATACAACATCTAAATATTACTAGTCGGAGGAGACGTCTTCCCCAGATCAGACCACTCGATCTGGCGGGTAGCTACCCTTTTCCTTGGCAATATAATTCATCATCCGCCAAATGTATTTATACATATATATAGGTTTTCGTTGACGGCCACAATTTAGAATACTGTGAGAAGGTAACAACTGTGCACGAGATATTATAGTTCCAGAAGAATACGCAAACACATAGTCTCGTCCTTACCTACCTGCGCTCATGCGGCAATATCCGAGGTGGGCTAGGATGCAGGGTCAGAGACACAGGGCAATCATTGCACAACGAGACCCGAAAACTTTTCTCTGTTTGTCATTTTGTGCAAACGTTTGCTCCGGCTGGGATTCGAACTTTACATCTGAAGCGTCTAAAACGCAACAGCAAAGGAATCCGTAATTATTACTTATACTAATATTATAAATACGAAAGTAACTCTCTCTGTCCCTCTGTCTGTTTGTTGCCTTTTCACGGGTCAACCACTGAACCGATCGTTATGAAATTCGGCACGTAGATAGTTTGCATCCTTGAGACGGACATAGGATTTGTTTTTATCCCGGAGTATCAAACAGTTCCTGTGGGGCATTTAAAAAAAGACTACATCCACGCTGACGCTGTCGCGGGCTTCAGTTAGTTTATTATAAGGAAAGTTGTAATGGTAATAGAATATAATATAATATAATATAATAGAATAGAAAACATTTATTCGGCACAAGAACATAATACAGTTGAATATGAAAAAAACAAAAAAACAAAACAAAATTACGTAAAACAAAACAGTTCTGTGTCGAAAAGGGGTTGGCTTAGCGTGTACTGTGTAAGAATGGTCACACACAGCGCTGATTTTCAGCCAAAGAACCTTTGAATTGGAAACTATATAATAAATAGTGAAAGCTGGCTCACGTTGGCTCTCACTGCAATGAGTATAAAATTGAGCATTACACAGGGAACCGGACACTCGCTTTGTGCTTTCCAGATTTGCTTTCTTTTTTGCGACTGTGGCTATTGTATTCTTTTCCTAGAACTACTTGGAATATTGTAGAATTCGCTTCTATTTTTATCGCATAGTTCAAGCAATTTCAAGGCGCATCATTTAATTTCGAATATTTTTAGTACTGCCGTGATGCTCCACTGGCCAATTTCGTTCGCGACATCTTTTTTTATTTGATAAAGTGACGAAACGGGCAAAACCTGATAGTAAGTGCAACGTCTGTCCACAAAAAATGCCGTGTCACCCAGAATATTGACTGAGACATCAGTTCTTAAGTCTCTTATGCCCAGTGATTACGCTAGCTCTCAGTGCCCTTCAAACTGAAACACGGTAATGTTTGCACACTACTGCTTCACGGCAGAATAACTGGCCCTGAGGTGGTACCTACCTAGACGGATTCCTGCATAGGAATCATGCTACCAGTAAGCTAGATGTTGTGTTAGGCTTAGAATATATTAAAGAGCAGTAAGCTAATAGAATCAGGCGTTTCGTTGCGGAAATCCGTTATAATAGGGAAAGAAAGTTAATTTGCTAAGATCCGCATGCACAATGTGAAATGGTGTATATTACCTAGTTTTGAAAAGCACCGCCCGCCCCTCCGCAGTAGCGTGCACAATGCAAACTAACACCGCCATCGGGAACCGCCATCAGATCACTTTCCACCGCAACAACACCACTGAAGTCGAGACCACTACACGTGGTTCACCTCAAAAAGGGCACTGTCTTATGTTGACATTACGACAGACAGGAGATAATTTTGAAATAGTTTAAAAGTTATTAAGAAAACAGATGAAAAAAGACCATTCCCGCTCCCTACCTTATATAAGAAACTACTGCACCTAACATTTGGAAAAAAATATACAGGAAAACCTATAAGAAGTCGATAATTGGGCGTACAAGCTTAAATTTGTAGTAATGTCCGGAACCCTCTACACGTGAGTTAAGCTCGCACTTGGCCCGTTTTTTTAAGAGAAATGCCTGCCGATGTTACTACGGTGCACCTAGTATTATAAAGTAATGTTCCCAATGTAAGTACAAGAAACTAATAAAAATTAGTAATGAAAGTAGTACCTATACAAATTTAAGATTCTTATTAAACAAAGGCTTTCTAGAAACGGTTATTATAAATTGCGTAAATATCAGAAATCATTAAGGGTTATTATAATATTATGGAATAAATCAACGAAAATAACCCCTGTGAAAAAGATGACTGATTGTGAGATGAGTGAGATGAAATGATCGCCAAGCTATTTCTATTATTGTTTAAATAACATTTTATGTATTATTATCATGTGGTGTCATAGATTTCGCTATGAGTCACGCCTTGTTCCCATATAAGGGGTAGGCAGAGACCACACACGTAGCCCACTTTTCGCCCCCGCGGGAAACGAGACGTGACGGGTGCGAAAAAGAAAATTCTTACTCCCCGTTGCGTTCCCATGAGCAGTGTAGTGACAGCATTCGCGTCTTATGGTGTTATTCTGTACGAATGAAGGATGTCCGTACAACACCTTAGTTGCTTCTTACGACTCCTCGGTAGGAAAGAGTTAGGTGCTGTTAGAGTAGAGTAGAGTAAGAAGAAAGAAAAAAAGATATTTGTTCGCTGAAACAATACATATCACATACTAGAAAGTAATACAGTAAGACAATAAAAAAAATAAAGTAACAGTCTATAAATGTCCCACTGCTGTGTACAGGCCTCATGTCATTTCCGAGAGGGTTTTGGAGCTGGGAAGAATCCGCCACGCTGCTACAATGCGGTTTGACGGACTTCGCATGTCTTCGAAATATTTTTTATTTCTCAGACATGCAGGTTTCTTCACGATGTTTTCCTTCACCGCCGAGCACGTGGTAACTCAGCACTTAAAATTGCAACTGACTATTTTAGTGGTGCCCGCAATCCGGCGAATCGAACCCAGGTCGCTCGCGTACTATGAAATTTAAAGCGAGCGCTAGCCCCTGAGCTCCGCGACAGCTAAGACAATAGCAAAAAGAAAAAAACATTGGGTGGCTATCGAGCCAGTGAAAATGTTCTGGCACAGCGAAGTGTGTTACAAAATCATTGCCTTCGAAGCCGTAGAGCTTGTTCTTCGAATAAACAAAACGAAAGAGCTGTGTTAATAACATAATAATAATAACACCCGTGTTGTGGCGGCTTAAGAGGATCTACCACCCAATCTCATCCCGTGGGTGTCGTAGAAGTCGACAGAGGGAAAATGAAAACCAGGAGATGGGCAGCTTTCTGGGTGATACAGCATTTGTTATGGGCAGACGTTGCACTTACCATCAGGTGAACGTTTTGCTCGTTTCATCACTTTATCCAATAAAAAAAAAGTTCGAATTAGTATTTCCTGGGATTAGCGCCAAAATCTCCAGCTTTATTATAGACTAGCTTTGCCCGGCGGTATCACCCGCGTTATAAAGCCTATCCCAATCGATGATATAATTCCCTATTTGAATCGGATTTTGGGGTTTTAAGTTTTTTTGCGCGGAACCCTAATTATTTTTCAAAAATTAAAGTAGCCTAAATTACCCGCTATAATATGAGCTATCTGTCAGTGCAAGTCTATCAAAATCGGTCCAGCCGTTTCGGAGATAAGCTTGAGCAAATCGACAGACAGGCAGACAGAGAAAAAAAATAAAATAGTTTTTTCTTATAAGTACTTATTTATTACAAACAGACACTTCAATTTTATATATTTGTATAGATGAAGTTGTCGAAGTTATATTTCTTTTGGCGTGTTTAGTAGAGTATAAAATTGATATACATATTTTCGGTGATGTAATTGCTGTTAGCCTTCTCGGCTTTTACAGCTTCATCGGATACTGTGCTCGCGGGCCAGGGGCCCGCGTGCCAGGTTTGGTTTGACCCAAACATAAATAAATAAATAAAAACTCCTACAAAAACCTCGAAGTTCGGACTGTGTCGCGTTCGCTGCGTGCTTTCGCGATTTCGAAAATCTTAAATATTTTAAGTCGTCTAATGACCGTCCGAGGGAGGCTGCGCGCGTCCATTCGGACTGTCGACTATTTATCGGTGGGAATAGCGGTGAGAACCGCCCTGGTGTAAAATTGATAACTGCGCGGCGCAGCCTGCTACTGAAGTGCGACATGATGAAGTTAGCCATCAACGATAACGGTGCTGCGACACACAGTTTTATAAAACTGTAATAGATGTCGTTGTTGCATAAAGCTAATAAGGAAATTATTCAATGTAATTACTGGCTCGTGCCTCGGCGGATTTTTTTTATTTTAAAATTTCTATTTATACTCCTTTGTCATTTTGCAGACAGAAAAGACCACGCAGTTGTTACATCGGACTACGATTTCGTTTTTGATTTTCTTTTCTGTTATAAGTCGACCGCGTGGAGTAGTGGTTAGCGTACCTGACTTCTGCGCCACCGGTCCTGGGTTCGATTCCCAGCCGGAGGTAACATTTGTGCAAAAACACAAATTGTTGCTTTTCGGGTCTGGTTGTGTTGTGCATGTGAAATGTATGTTTGTAAAACGCACCCACGATACAGGAGAAAATCCTAGTGTGGGGCTTCGTTTTTAAAAAAAAAAAAATAAAAAAAAAAAAAAATTGTGTTTGTTGTGTTTAAATAATTGAATGGTTTATAAATAAACATTATTTTAATTTGATTATGCTTTTAATTAAAACTTCATTAATTGTATTTAATATCTTTTATTACTTTACCGTCCTTTCTACTAATATATTTGCAAGCTGAATTAAAAAACATATTGGAGTTATTTTTCGATCCGTCAAAGACGTACGAGTATAAATTTTCACGTGCGTATATTAGTACACGCACGTTGTTATTTTAATAGTTCCTGCTGTCCAGTTACGGTAGTGTTTAAAGTATTATGTTAGGTAATTATAACCTTAAAGTGATATCTGTTCATGAGTAGCGGAAATAATTCCCTACAAGACCCCAAACCTTAATAATTTATAGAATACATATTTATAGAAGTTGCCAACCCGCCTGCCAAGCGTGGCAACTATGGCAAAATCCCTCCAAAATCTACGGAGGAGGCTAATGATCTGCAGTGGTGATAGGCTGAAACAACGACGGCGTCAGTTGGCAATCGGTTGGTGTGGCAGATGTTCCAGGAAGTTGCCGCTGCCCATCTCTTGGTTTCCATTTTCCCTCTGTCGACTTATACGACACCAACGATGAGATGGGGTGGTAAATTCTCTTAGGCCGTCATACACGACCACACGGTAGCGGCGCCATAATATCTCCTGAGCAGTTGATAGCTTCCGACTGTAATCTGTGCCGGGAGTCTTTCAAATCGGACGAGTATTTACTGAGACTAGCGCATTCAAACATACAAACTCTCTAGCATTATTATAGTGAGTAGGATTACAAATAAAACAGTAATATATCCATTTAAAGTTAGACCTCACAGACGGACAAACAAAAACTATAAAGATAATGGTTTTTATAAAGACCCCTCATATCATTTTTCTTAAATATCTCCTATGTACAGACACCGCTCAATAACAACTTTATTATAAGTAAAGATATTTAATTTTATAATATAAATTACACGGTTTAATATGAGGAATCACGAGTCAAAAATTAAAAAAAAATGTTTTTTTCTTAAAAGTATTTCCGTAAATGCTTTCTGAAGCATCGAGTAAAAAGCTGTTTATTTTGTTATTACAAACGGACACTTTTATTTTATTTATTTGTATAGATTTGATTAAAATAAAAATAAAAACTAACATAACTATTACTGTGTTAAATAATTGCTCAGTATAAAAAAGTAAAGTAAAGTTTCAGCCTATAAATGTCCCACTGCTGAGCACAGGCCTCCTCTTATTTCTGAGAGGGTTTTATTGGAGCTAGGAAGAATCTGCGAGGCTGCTCCAATGCGGGTTGGCGGACTGCACATGTCTTCGAAATAGTTTTTATATTTCTCAGACTTGCAGGTTTCCTCACGATGTTTTCCTTCACCGCCGAGCACGTCAATTTTAATACTTTTCAAAATATTGATATTGGTGTTAAACATGTTTTATAACTCAAACATAATAATAGCGATTACCATTACCATTGGCGCGAAAATCACGTCGAAATTATCATCATCGTTTCAGCCTATCACTAGTCCACTGTTGAACATGGGCCTACATACGAGTAGATTGCCGAACGAAAGTTTGTAGCTTCTAGTAGCCGACCGAGGGAAAATGAAAACCATGAGATGGGCAGCAGCATCTTTCTGGAACATCAGAATAAACAAACTGCGGTTGCCAACCCGCCTGCCAAGCGTGGCAACTATGGCAAAATTCCCCTCAAAATGAGAGCTACACACTTTTGTAGTAGTCTATGGGGGAGGCCTATGTTCAGCAGTGGAATAGTGATAGACTGAAATGATGATGATGATGATGAACTTATGTCTTAGAAGACGAGCGCAGTGTGGTGCCACACGGAAATATTCTGGGTGACACGGCATATTTATGGACAGACGTTGCACTTACTGTCAGCGTTGCTCGTCTCGTTACTTTCTCTTTTATGGCTTAATCCCTCAAAAATGAGAGCTACAACCTTTTGCGGCAATCTTTGAGGGAGGCCTATGTTCAGCAGTGGACTTGTGTTAGGCTGAAACGACGAAGATATAATGAGATGGCGTGATAGATTCTCATATGCTGCTTATGCTTATTATACACGGTTTAAGCTAGTAGTAGGGGAGGATTAAAATTACCCAGCAGCGTTGGATCGACTTGCGCGTGGATTACGCGAGTAGTCTGTCAGCTCGATTGTTTGTTTTAAATAATATTTAAATATAGGCTTTGTTGGCTTTATAACTTGTTCGCAAAAAAGTTTTCTGTTTCTCTTTGTAATATGAATTTATTGATTGGTGGTAGGAATTCTATGCGGAAATCCGTCTAGGTAGGTACCACTGCATGGCCAGCTGTTCTGCCGTGAAGCAGCAGTGTGCAAGCGTTCCTGTGTTTCGGTCTGAAGAGACTGAGAGCTAGTGTAATTACTGGGCATATGATTTTTTTTATTTGATATGGTGACGCAACGAGCAAGACATTCCCCTCATGGTGGCTAGTGCAATGTCTGCCCATAACAAATGTGTCACCCAGAAAATTTCTGTGTGGCACCACACTGTGCCCGTCACCCTGAAACATCAGTTTTTAAGTCTCATATGCCCAGTTGTTACGCTAGCTCAGTGCCCTTCAGACCGAAACACAGCAATGTTTGCACACTACTGCTTCACGGCAGAGTAACTGGCTCTGGGGTGGTACCTACCTAGACAGATTCCTGCATAGGAATCCTACTAGTAGTGCCTGACATTTGTTATGGGCTGACGTTGCACTTTTACCAACAGGTTAACGTTTTGCTCGTTTCGCCACTTTCACCTATCAAAAAACCTTTGTCAACCGCGTGGCCGAATCTGTGTGTCTGACTTCTACGCCTCGGATCCTGGGCACAAATCGCAGCCGGAGCCCACACTTATGCAAAGGCAGGAATTATAGGTTTGCAGGTCTAGTCGTGTTGTGCATGTAAAATGTATGGTCTGTGAACAATCCCACGATACGGGCGACCCTACTGTAGGGCATCGTTGAAAACATTTCTTTACTTACTACAGACCGTTACGGAGCCTTGTAAGAAGGCTGTGTCCTTTAAAGAACAGTTTAGACCAGAGCTTCCCAGACTTTTTTTCTCAAAGAACACTTTAAAAATTTGGCTGGTTCCGGTGGACCCTCTGCAGATACATTTCTACCATATTCCCAAAACTATAACTAACTGACTCATTTTTTGACACGCCAATGTAGACCCCGTCGAGTCTCCCGTGGACCCCTAGAGGTGCAACTGGACCACTTTGGGAACGTTTAGACGGTGCTGGTGGACATATCTTAATGATACTAAATTTTTTGATTATGAACCATAAGATTAACAAACGTTATTTTCACTTTTTTTAGGACCTCAGATCCTGGTATTTATATTATTATTTTGGTAGCTCAGGGGCCTGGTGCTCGCCTTTAATTTCATAGTACGCGAGTAACCTGCGTTCGATCCCCGGTGCCAGCACCTCTAAAATTGTTCTACAATTTTAAGTGCTGATTTACCACGTGCTTAGCGGTGAAGGAAAACATCGTGAGGAAACCTGCATGTCCGAGGAATAGAAATATTTCGGGGACATGTGAAGTCCGCCAACCCGCATTGGAGCAGCGTGGCGGATTCTTCCTAGCTCCTAAACCCTCTCAGAAATGAGAGGAGGCCTGTGCTCAGCAGTGGGAAATTTATAGGCTGAAACTTTACTTTTTTTTACTGTGTTTTGTTACATACATACAATCACGCCTATTTCCCATATAAGGGGTAGGCAAAGACCACACCCGTACCCCACTTTTAGACCCCGCGGAAAACGAGACGTGACGAACGGCTAATCTCGTCTTAGTAGTCGTCTCGTCGAGTCATAAGTTTCTTACATCACATTGCGTTCCCACGAGAAGTATAGTGACAGCATTGCATTTTATGGTACGAGTATAATTCTGCACGCTGTCCGTATTATACGGACTGTCTATATTCGAACCTTAGTCCCCCCTTATGAAACCTCGTTAGGAAAGAGGCTATTGGCATATACGAGTATACTTAAGTGTTTTGTTACACATAAGTACAAACCGTATTTAGTCGGATTTTTCCTCTGTGAAACTAGATTTTTTTACTTCGTACGTCAAAGTTGAAGTGAGTTAGGTGAGTGTGAATCCGATTGAAAACCAATGAATTCCTGCAACGCCTACGAGTGACGTAATTGAAAATAGTTTCGGCGAGTTTCTGCGTTGGATTGGATTTTAAGAAATTTCTAGAGTTTTATTCGTAATTTTCGTATATGTAGTGTTTTTATCAAATTGCAAATAACAGGTGCAGTGCCGTCCAGGACATTTTTGTGTGGCACCACACCGCGCTTGTGACCCTGAGACATCAGTTCTTAAGTGTCATGTATCCTGTTAATACACCCACTATAAGCTCCCTTCAAACCGAAACAGTAATATTTGCAAAATACTGCTTGACGCAGAATAACCAGCTCTACAATGGTACCCTACGTAGACTAATTAGAATTGACTTTATAGGAATTCTACCGCCAGTACATAAAGGACTAACTGACGCCCACGACTACTTTCGATTGGATTTAGATTTTTTAAAAATACTGTGGGAACTTCTTCATTTTTTGGAATAAAAAGTTTCCCATGTCCGTCTCCAGAGTCCAAGCTATCTCTGGTCCCGATTACGTCCTGATCGGTTCAACGGCTGAGCCGTGTAAAGGTAACAAACACACGGAGGTGTGTTTTTTTCTTTTTTTTTATACTTGATATTTACTATATTTTTAAATAAAAACACATAACATAACAAATAATTTAAATATATAAACACGATCAAAATGGAGCTGGAATCGGTTATATGAAAACCGAGATCAATTATACATTTGAACTCAAGTGGTTTTGTAACAATTGGTTTCCTAAGCGAACGGTGAAATCGCTTCCCCTGCATTTTCATCATAATCATCATTTCAGCCTATCACTAGTCCACTGCTGAACATAAACCTCCCCCATAGATTGCCACAAAAGTTTGTAGGTCTTATTTTGGAGGGATTCTGCCATAGTTCCCGAGCTTGGCAGTCGGGTCTACAACGTCAGTTTATTTATTCAGATGTTTCAGGATGATGCTCATCTTCTGGTTGCAATTTTACCTCTTTCCGACTTTTACGGCACCCACGAAATGAAAAGATTTGGTAGATTTTCTGAAGCCGCCACCATACAGCCTCGCGTTTTGCGACATGGTAGGTGGTAGCATTTCTATGCAGGAATCCGTCTAGGTAGGTACCACGGCAGTGCCAGTTATTCTGCCGTCCATAGCAGTGACAGCTAGTGTATTTTCTTTAAATAGAAGTTAGCCCACAGTATGTCCTGTACCGTGGATGTTGTGGACGTGAACATGCACAACACCACCAAACCCGAAAAACATATGTGTTTTTGCACAAACGTTGGCTCCGGCTGGGATTCGAAACCGGGACCCCCCGCGTAGCAGTCAGATACCTTGACAGGCCAGGTTGACGAGTTCAGTGTGGTGTGACACAGAAATGTTCTGGGTGAAACGGCATTTGCTATGGGCATACGTTGCACTTGACATCAGATCGTTTTACTCTTCTAGTCAATTTCATAAAAAAAAATGTTTACTGTAAAAAAATATACAAGGAATATAATCAACAACCGATAACGTACAGACGAATATTCAGTCTCTCATAGAATTGAACTAAGAGAAATCAATCATTGGCTCCCATAACATTACTTACGCCAAGCGGCAAGCACTACGCTTTCTTCAGTAGCTGCTTTGCATGGAAAATAGATGTGTTTTTTTTATTGAATCAGTTTCCAAAGAAAAGTCGGCACGGTAGGCGCAGCGGTTAAGCGAGTGGTTTTTGAGAAAATGTTCGCGGGTTAGATTCCCGCATGGAGCTTTTATATAGCCTAATAGATACTTGCCGGGTATAATGTGTATATGATAGTTGTCCGACAGAGAAGATATAGTAACAGAATAACACCAGAATACGTAATGCTGTCGCTGTACTGTTCGTGGGTTAGATGGAGAGTTTTTTTTATTGTAGAAATGACGAAACAAGCAAAACCTGATGGTAAGTGTCCGCCCATAACAAATGCTGTGTCACCAATAACATTTCTGAGTGGCACCACACTGAACACGTCAACCTGGCCTGGTTTCGAATCCCAGCCGGAGACAACGTTTGTGCGAAAACACAACTGGTGGTAGGATTCCTATGCAGGAATCCGTCTAGGTAGGTACCATCTTAGGGTCAGTTATTCTACCGTGTAGCAGTAGTGTGCAAACCTTACTGTGTTTCGGTTTGAAGGGCACTGTGAGCTAGCGTAATCACTGGGCATATGAGACATAAGAACCTATGTCTCAGGGTGATGGGCACAGTGTAGTGTCACACAGAAATGTTCTGGGTGACACAGCATTTGTTATGGGCAGACGTTGCACTAACCATCAGGTGAACGTTTTGCTCGTTTCATTACTTTATGCAATAAAAAAAAAACAAAAGCATTTCGGTTTTGGTTGTAATGTGTGTAGTTGTGTAGGGTGTGTCGGTAATGCTATTCAATGTTACATTGCGCTACACTCTATATGAAGACGTTTCAATTGTATTTATATTTGTCGACTCTGTGGTACAGATTTTTAATACTTAGCAATTGCTCCACAATCGTCCATATATAAATGAGAAAGCTCTCTGTCCCTGTGTTTGTTTGTCACCTTTTCACGGCTCAACCTTTGCTCCGATCTTAACGAAATTTGTCACAGAGATAGTTTGCATCCTGGAGACGACATAAAACACTTTTTATTCCGGAAAACGAAATAATTTCCACGGCATATTTAAAAAACCTAAATCCTCGCGGCGAAATGGCGAGCATGAGCTAGATTCTTACTGGTGGTAGGATTCCTATGCAGGAATCCGTCTAGGTAGTTACCACCCCAGAGCCAGTTATTCTGCCGTGAAGCAGTAGTATGCAAGCATTACTGTGTTTCGGTTTGAAGGCCACCGTGAGCTAGCGACTTGAGAATTAAGAACTGATGTCTCAAGGTGACGCGCGCAGTGTGGTGTCACACAGAAATATTCTGGATGACACATCATTTGTTGTGGGCGGACGTTGCACTAACCTTCAGGTGAACGTGTTGCTCGTTTCGACACTTTCTATAATGAAAAAAAAAACAAAAAAAAAATTATTGGACGAAGCGACGATACAAGACTCTCACCTGAAGGGTAAGTGCACCGTCTGCCCATAACTAATGCTGTGTCACCCAGATCATTGTTGTGTGACACTCTGTGACGTGGATTCTTAAGTCTCATATGTCCAGTGATTACGCTAGCTCTCAGTACCCTTCAAAAACACAGTAATGTTTGCACACTACTGCTTCGCACCTACGGCAGAATAACTGACCCTGGAGTGGTACCTACCTAGACGGATTCCTGCATAGTATATAATTTTGTGCGTGTTATCAGTGATGACGTACGGAACCGTGAGGTGGTCATTCACTGCAAGCCGCACGAGGAAGCTCAGAGTCGTTCAGCGAGCTATGGAAAGGTCTATGCTCGGAGTTTCTCTGCGTTATAAAATCAGTAATGATGAAATCCGTAGCTGAAAGATTGATAGCTAAAGTGGCAATGGGCCGGTCATATAGCTCGTAGAACCGATACCCTATATAAACGACAATCCGATAACCTCTGGGGAAGATAGGTTCTGGAATGGAAACCTCATACCGGCAAAGGCCAACGGCAGGGTTTTGCGGAAATTCGATGGATGCAGGTGATTCAGGACCGTGGCAATGTTCAACAGTGGACTAAGATAGCCTGAAATGATGTTTATGATGAATGCACAAACCGATGCAAAAAAATATATCGAACATATACACCTAAATACCTGGTGGTAGGATTCCTATGCAGGAATCCGTCTAGGTACCAACCCCAGGGCCAGTTATTCTGCCGTGAAGAAGTAGCGTGCAAATATTACTGTGTTTCGGTTTGAAGGGCACTGTGAGCTGGTGTAATCACTGAGTATATGAGATTTAAGAACTTAGGTCTCAGGGTGACGGGCGAAGTGTGGTGTAACACTCAAAGTCAAAGTCAAAATTTCTTTAATCAGTTTAGGCTTGTATAAAGCTCTTATGAATGTCAAAATCTACACCGGTTCAAAAAATATGACCTTCTCAGAGAAGAACCGGCAAGAAACTCTGAAGTCTTTCTTTTTTTAATGCCATATCACATTTCATTTAAAATTTACATAAAAATTACGTCATAAATCTAGTAGCCAGGTTTGCAAATGCAGAGTAAGAGTTATTTCCACACATCACTGTCCTCTATGTAATGATCTACTTTATAATACGATGTTTCCAAAAATGTCTTCTTGACAAGTTTATTAAATTCTGTGTCTGTTTTTTGAGTTACACTTTTAGGACTTTTAGAACTTTTAGGACACTGACATGTTATGAATTTGTTATGGGCTGACGTTGCACTTACCATTAGGTGAACGTTAAAAAAATATTAAACTTCTCAAACATAAATGAACTAAAAGAATTGAAATGAGCACTGACGACGTCGTCGGACAAGTTTAAATGGCGTAACTTGCAAAGTTACCGGGGGCGGTACTGATAGCTATTATTAGTTGGTAGTAACTTTAAAGAAATGAAGAAGGAATATTTGTAATGCGAATGTATTTCATGTTAACATAGTTCATCTAACACAGAAGTGATATTATATTAAAACGAAAAACCGTGTGCTTCAGTGGAAAGAGTACCTACTACGCCACGCCACGATGTTCGAATCCCAACTAGTGCAAATATTTGTGCGAAAAAACTCCAGTGATTGTGCTGTGATTAACCCCGTGTCTCTGCTCCTGCATTCTATCCTACCTATAATCGTTTCGCAAGGGCATCACACCGGTCGCGGGTAGGTAAGGACGAGTTAGTGCCTATCTTTACGAGTAAGCTTGCGGCACTTGTGGCAGGGTAAATTGTTTGAATACCTCCTCTACTGCTACCCCGTCTCAATCCGTGGTAGTCGTAAACGTCGACAGGGGAAAAAATAAAATCATATGGGCAGCAATATCTTCCTGGAACATCTGAATAAATAAGTGTTGCCTGCCAAGCGTAGCAACTAAGGCAAAATCCTCTGAAATGAGTGCTACAAACTTGTAGCAATTTTTTGGGGAATATCTTGCTCAGCAGTGGACTAGTGATACGCTGAAATGACCACCTCTTTTGTCTTCGAAAGCCTCCTATCATTATTGAGAGGAAAGAAAGAGAGAGAAAGAAAGAAAGATCGTTTATTCATGGCACAACACGCAGAAAAGTAATAAAAAACGACTGTTTTCTTTTCTTCTAAACTTTACATAAAGTAAAAAAAGTAAAGTTTCAGCCTATAAATGTCCCACTGCTAACCACAGGCCTCCTCTCATTTCTGAGAGGGTTTTGGAGCTAGGAAGAATCCGCCACGCTGCTCCAATGCGGGTTGGCGGACTGCACATGCCTTAGAAATATTTCTATTCCTCGGACATGCAGGTTTCCTCACGATGTTTTCTTTCACCGCTAAGCACGTGGTAAATCAGCAATTAAAATTGTAGAACAATATTAGAGGTGCTGGCACCGGGGATCGAACTCAGGTTACTCGCTTACTATGAAATTAAAGGCGAGCACCAGACCCCTGAGCTACCACGGCTCAGCTCTGCTAAATTTTACATGATAATAAAAAAAATACTATTTTCAGAATAAAAAAATATATTTAACTTTATACTTAAAAAAGGAAAGGTCTACTGAATACCAGAAAAAAAATAACATAACTGACTAACATACTGAGGTGTTGTTTTAACTGTGCTGCAGCATTTCCGCGAAAAGGTTCTCGTTCAGCAATGGCCGCGGCTTATTTAAATCCTCGAACGTTTTGCTCGTTTCGTCACTTTATACAGTTAAAAAAAATGCTCAGCGTTGATTTTCAGCGAGACCGCCATTGACCGGGCACTTCGGTTTAGCTGCGAACTGTGAGGGTGTTGGAGCAGTCCGCGGAAAAGTCCGCCGTGCTGTTTATGTGCGGATTGATGGACTGAAAGATATGTTCCTGCCGTTGAGAATGTATTTTTTTTATTGGATAAAGTGAAGAAACGAGCAAAACGTTGACCTGATACGTCTGCCCATAAGAAATGCTGTGCCACCTAAAAAATTTCTGTGTGACACTACACTGTGCCCATCACCATGAGACATAAGTTCTTAAGCCTCACATGCCCAGTGATTACGCTGGCTCACAGTGCCCTTCAAACTGAAACACAGTCATGTTTGCAAACTACTGCATCACGGCAGAATAACTGGCCCTGGGGTGGTACATACGTAGACGGATTCCTGCACAGGAATCCGTTTACGTGGGTACCGGTTAACATGACTGCCGTTGGCAATATTTGTGCTAAAACAAAAATTGTTGGCTTTCAGGTCTGGTTGTGCTGTGATTGACGCCTTGTTTCTGATACTGTAGCCACATCCGATCTTATCGCATCAGCGTGTGATTGCCAGTAGCCCACACAGCTCACAGCACAGCTTCACGGCAAAATAACTGCCACTGTCACTTTGCTGCTTTGGCACAAAAACTGATTAACCTTTCGAGCTTGTTTGTGAAAAAAAAAACATTATAACAACTTTTTCGTGCTATGTACAAATTCCGGTCTCAGCTAGGATTCAAATCCGAGTTCGTCGATTCAGCGAATGGGCGCACTGTGTTTATTTCCAGTGCGTTACATATTCAGACTTCATCAGAGTCAGTGTAACATTTTCCAATCTTCTTGAGAGCTTTGCAGGAATATACGTCGCTTCATATTAGACCTAGTGTATTTACTGAAAACTCAATATAGTAAGTGATGCTACGAACGAAGTGATTTCCCAGCGATCGAACTACTCGTCGATCCATTGCCTCTTACAACAGTAACAGTGACGTACTGGTACAGGTGAGAGGCATTGGATTGATAGCAAATGCATATTCTGATTGATGTGTCGCGCCGATCGACACGATGGCCGGTTTAATTTGTCGGCTGAATGTGGAACGAATTTCATTATGATTTATCAGCCGTCCATAGGTTTTATTCGTGGAGAATAACACCATAATATGCATTGCTGTCACTATACTGCTCGTGGGAACGCAATGGGGATTAAGAATTTTTTGACTCGTACAAACATGGCGGCGACGTGGCTTGCCACCAGTCACGTCTCTTTGCCCCGCAAGGGCGAAAAGTGGGCTACATGTGGTCTCTGCCTACCCCTTATATAGGATAAAGGCGTGACTGTATGTATGTATCGAATTTACCATGAGGAGTGTTCCGAGGCATAGTTGGGATGAATTCCAGCCGCCGAATTTCACCATCGCATATTGCAACTTAGCTCTAAATTCCATCCCCATCACCTCGATTGTTGACTTTCCACCAGTTTTTTTAAAGAATTATCCACCATGCACGATCACGTTGTGGTATCCGCTGCGTGGAAAGGTTTAATAAAGATTCGATAAGCTTTAATATGACGCGATAAATAAAAAATATTATTATGTTTCACTGGTGTTGACCGATAGAACGTAATTTAGGTATTTTTCCTGTCTACATACAAGAAAATGACCGAAATTACGTTGCAACACATAATGGTACACTTCATTATGACATTTTAGTTCAATTTTGTACATTTAATCCAAGAAGTTGGCTATTTTTAACTTTAGTGTGTTTATTGAGTGACGCCATATGTTGCTAATCAAGATGGCGTCTGCCACGTTCTCGTTTTTTACGTTGTGTGCTCTCAGTTCTTAACGAATGAGTAAAAGTGATGGGAATACATTATTTTGTATTAGACAGACATAGGTACAAATATTTTATGGGGCCATGTAGGTGTAAATTATTGTAAAGCTTGCAACACTTATGTCTGTGGAATCTATCTAAATACCGATTAACTTTATCATATCGTATTTCGAAAAAACGCGCCAAAAGAAGCAACAATTAAAAAAAAACCCAAAATACCAAGGCGAGAAACAAAATTCGCTTGTCGTTTATAACTTGTTCTTTAAATCAGGCCGTGGAGTGAGCAAACAAGGGTTTCCGCATATAGAGCATTGATTAACTTCTGACCAGGCCAACATTTTTTTTACGGGTCGTGAATGATATAATGTGTTTGTACAATAGAACAGGCCAAATCCCTTTTGTACCCTGTTTTAATAAAAGCAACTGATGGTTAATAAAACGAATGTCACGGATGTTAAAATTAAACGAGATAAAATCCGTAAATGCAGGATTCAGTCTAAGTAGGTACCACCCCAGGGTTATTCTCAGGTTTCCAGCCGCCAGCACACGTAGTTACTCTCTGTAAAGTAACTCCTCAGCATGTACACAATTACACATTCATCAATAACTATTAATTAATATGCAGCCATCTGTGAAGCCGTTGGAGTGGAGATACTCGGGCCGTGGGGACCAGACGCGAGACGTGGTATGATTCCTATGCAGGAATCCGTCTAGGTAGGTCACCGCAGGGCCAGTTATTCCGTGCCGTGAAGCAGTAGTGAGCAAACATTACTGGGTTTCGGTTTGAAGGACACTGAGAGCTAGCGTAAGCACTGGGCATATGAGGCTTAAGAACTGTCTCAGGGTGGCGGGCGCAGTGTGGTGTCACACAGAAATGTTCTGGGTGACACAGCATTTGTTATGGGCAGACGTTGCACTTGCCATCAGGTTAACGTTTTGCTAGTTTTGTCACTGTAATATTAAATAAAACGATAAAAATAATTTAACTTGGCATTTTTTTTAAATAGAACAAAACGATTTAAATTACACTGCTGAACATATGCCTCCCCCATGGATTGCCACAAAAGTTTTTAGCTCTCATTTTGGGGGGATTTCGTCTAGTTCGAACGCTTGGAAAGATTCAGATGTTCCAGGAAGATACTGCAGCCCATCTTCTGGTTTTAATTTTCCCTCTGTCGACTTTTACGACATTCACGGGATGACATTGGGTGGTAGATTCTCTTAAGCCGTCACCACACGGGTTTTTTTTATTATGTTATGTTATTAACATGGGTCTTTCATTTTGTTTATTCGAAAAACACGCTGTATGGCTTCGAAGGCAATGATTTTGTAAGACACTACGACCCTGCGATACACACCCCATTTTTTTTCTTTTTGCTATTGTCTTACCGTAATAGCTCAGGGGCTAACCGCTCGCTTTCAAATCCATAGAGTTCGAGTTCGAGTTCTTCGATTCCCTACGCAGGCACCACTAAAATAGTTAATTGCAATTTTTAGTGCTGATTCATCACGTGCTCGGCGGTGAAGGAAAACATCGCGAGGAAACCTGCATGTCTGAGAAATAAAAAAATATTTAGAAGACATGTGAAGTCCGCCAACCAACGTTAAGCCAACACACGGCCATTTGCTCATATACAAACACCGGAACAACTGCAGGCCATATGAAAAATTGTTCCGTGCGGGAATTGAACTTACCCACTGTACCATCGTGACGATTACTGTACAACTGATAAATCTAAATGATCCGCTAACTGAATTACGTTTTTAGAAAATGATGTGTGTGTGGTAGTGGCTTAAGAGAATCTACCACCCCATCTCATCCCGTGGGTGTCGTAAAAGTCGACAGAGGGAAAATGAAAACCAAGAGATGGGCAGCAGCGTCTTGCTGGAACATCTGAATAAATAAACTGCGGTTGCCAACCCGTCTGCCAAGCGTGGCAACTATGGCAAAATTCCCCCAAAACGAGAGCTACAAACTTTTGTGGCACTCTATGGGGGAGGCCTATGTTCAGTAGTGGACTAGTGATAGGCTGAAACGACGACGACGATTAAAATAAAAGGTTAAAATTCGCAAGCGCCGGTTGAGCCCCGGATGGACCACTCTGACGATCTACGGAAACATCATTTCCTTTGGCTACCGGCACAATTACTGGTGTGTCACATTTAATTTCATAGACCGAGAGCCAGTCAAAAAAATGCTTATATTATTTATTTCGTAAGAAATGTAAAGTGGCAATTTAAGTACTGCTTTTCTATCTTAGTAATTAATACGACTGCGTGGCCTAGTGGTCAGAGTTGTTGGTTTTCGGGTCTGGTTGTGTTGTGATTGTCCCCGTGTTTCTGACACTGCATCCTAGCCTACCTCCGATCTTATCGCATCAGCGTTACATCGGGCTCGGGTAGGTTGGGACGAGTGAGTGCCTCTGTGTTTGCGCGTACACTTGTGGCACTATAATATCTCCTGCGCAGTTGATGGATCTCGACAGTATTCGGAAGTTGTCGCCGTGGTCGAAATCGACTAGGAGAACATCACTCACTAATAATAACGTATCATTAAATAGCTGTCCTTAAATTCGAGTAAGGGTAAAACACAATCATGTTTCAACAGGTTATCAACAAATATTTTTCATGTGTAAAAGTTCACGAGACGTATTTTATGACCACCGACAGATTGTGGAGGTACTGTCCCGAAAATATGCTAGGGCTCATTTAATTAGACCGGTCGCCGCTCACGTGGTAGAACCACGGCGCTACACCGTGGTAGATGTCTGGTGCAAACATCATTAATCCTGTTATTTCTATTCTATTACACTGTTCAGAGGCTGATAATAATTATGACTTTTTTATTTATTTTATTAACCGACTGATGGTATAAAATCAAACTTTGACTTTCACCCATAACATTTCTCAGTGACACTGCGCACGTCACCCTGAAACGTCACTTCTTAAGTCTCATATGCCCAGTGATTATACTAACACTCAGTGCTCTTCAGTCTGAAACACAGTAATGTTTGCACACTACTGCTTCACGGCAGAATAACTGGTCATGACTACCTAAACGGATTACTGCATAGGATACCACCAGCCTAAAAGATTTTTTTTATTGTATAAAGTGACGAAACGAGCAAAACGTTCACCTGATGCTAAGTGCAACGTCCGCCCACAACAAATGCTGTCACCTAGAATATTTCTGTGTAACACCTCACTGCGCCCGTCACCCTGAGACATCAGTTCTTAAGTCTCAAATGCCCAGTGATTACGCTAGCTCACAGTGCCCTTCAAAACGAAAAACAGTAATGCTTGCACACTACTGCTTCACGGCAGAATAACTGGCCCTGCGGTGACCTACCTAGACGGATTCCTATAGGAATCCTACCACCAGTTGAATTGATCGTCGCCTTTGATATAAAGTCATTAACACAGGCTCCGTATTAGAGATACCTTTATATCGAGGTCCCACGGGAACCTGCCGATTTAAGCCTGTGTCTCATGAATGTTTAATGTGTATATGCCGTGTGTAGGTTTAATAAAAACAAAAAAAGTTTGGAAAAAACCCAAAGCGCACGTCACATGACGCTCATTTAACTCCTAAGAAGAAAAAATCGTTTCGAGGTTCAAATATTTCGAGTCATTTCCATTTCAGATATGAAAACAATAAGAAAAAAAATATTTTTCTTAATAACTACAAGTGCTAGGCTTTTGATATGAAATAGGAAAGCAGTAGATAAAATTCTGTAGACGTTAAAAAACCCGGCCTCGATACGTCAATTTTTTCGGAAGTTATCGTGACCACGTCACGTCAACGTCAAATTTTTCTTAAAGTGATTTGTTTTTAAAGTAGCTATATTAGATGAAATTCAAAATCATTTTAATTAATTAATTAAAGCGTTTTCTTGATATGAGTCTATTCAAGTTAGCATATAAGTGCAATATAATTGTGATAGAGGGTTTTGAAGACTGCCGAATCGCTTGACCTTGACATGTCGGGTAAAAACCACTATCTCTAACCGGTTCGCGCCATGGGACATGCAATAGTAACTTTGCTCTCGCCACTCGTGTGCTTTTCGGTGAATTTGATATTGCAGTAATATTCAAATGTCATATTAATCTAATCTATTGATCTGATCTGTTGAAAAATATGTACTCTTTCATTGATGTGAAACTTATCGGGAGCAATGAGAGTAAATTATCAAGTCAGAATTTGAGTGCTACTTTTGCGCGAAAAGTTTGTTATTCCTAATTAAAGTATATGTAATATATGTAAGTATTTTATTGGATAACAATTAAAAAAAGTTTTATTTTTATAATAGTAAGATAAATAATAAATAATTTTGAATCAAATGAAAAACACTTATTTACAAAACTAAACTAGACAAAAAATGCTGGCCAAATCGCCGCCGTCTATGGGCAGCGTGTCCTGCAAGCTTGCCGAGTTGAAACGCTGTATCGTGAGGCTGATTCGTTGGCCAACTCGTGGGTTACCAGAAATGGTAACCAGGCGCGAGCGGATATCTTTTTTTTATTTGATGAATGTTACGGAACGAGCAAAACGTTCACCTGTTGGTAAGTGCAACGTCTGCCCAAAACAAAAGCTGCGTCACCCAGAACAGTGTGACACCACAATGCGCCCGTCACCCTGAGACATCAGTTCTTAAGTCTCATATGCCCAGTAATTACGCTAGCTCTCAGTGCCTTTCAAACCGAAACACAGTAATGATTGCACACTACTGCTTCACGGCAGAATAACTGGCCCTGCGGTGACCTACCTAGACGGATTCCTATAGGAATCCTACCACATCTCGCGTCTGGTCCCCACGGCCCGAGTGTCTCCACTCCAACGGCTTCACGGATGGCTGCATATTAATTAATAGTTATTGATGAATGTATAATTGTGTACATGCTGAAGAGTTACTTTACAGAGAGTAACTACGTGTGCTGGCGGCCTAAGATAAAAAATAATAGAAAAATAGTAGATATTTTAGATCATATGTTTTTGATTTTTAAATAGCAGTAAAATTCAACTATAAGTCGCCAGTCACAACCTTTTTAGATTTATCAAACTTACCAATGCCATTTGCACTTGGTGTGATAGGTGGTAAGCCCATCATGCGCTGTTGGGTGCACAGTGCAGTTTAATTCCTTCCTCCAGTCTCATATAAATGAACAGTATTATAAAATTCATTATATTACAAGCTAAACTGGTAGGTTGGTGGTCGGGCGCTGTCCTTACAATTTCTTTAAACGCGAGTGACCTGAGTTTAATGGGCGTCGTCGGCACTTTTAAAATTGTTCTGCAATTTTTAGCGCTGATTTTCCACGTGCTCAGCCATGAACGAAAACATCGTGATTCCTTACGATGTCTGTGGAATGAAAATATTTCAAAGACTTGTGTCGGACTGTTCTTGGCTCCAAAACCCTCGTCAGATTTTAGAGGAGGTACGTGCTCAGTAGTGGGACATTTGTAAAGTAAAGTAAAGTAACAGCCTATAAATGTGCCTCAGGCACAGGCCTCCTCTCATTTTCGGAAGGGTTTTGGAGCTGGGAAGAATCCGCCACGCTGCTCCAATGCGGGTTGGCGGATTTCACATGTCTTCGAAATATTTATAATTTCTCAGACATGCGGGTTTCCTCACGATGTTTTCCTTCACCGCCGAGCACGTGGTAAATCGACACATAAAATTGCAAATTTCAAGTGGTGCCGGCACCGGGAATCGAACCCAGGTTACTCGCGTACTATGGAATTTAAAGCGAGCACCTAGCCCTTGAGCATTTGTAGGCTGTTACTTTACTTTTTACGAGTATATACTACCAATAAACCACACTATATACCTCAACCCCGTACTACGGTGACATGTTTATCGCAGCAGTGCCGAGTACAGGGGCAGTCCAGATCATCTACTATCACCGCTAGTACGACGTTGGAGCTGGCTTGCACCCAGCGCATCAAGAACGCGCACTTCTTGCGGAGTATTGCGTTGCAGATTCGGCGGAATTACACCACTTCCGCTTTGATTATAAAATATCTAATCAAAGCGCGTGGGTTCAGTCACAGCGCATTCGGCTTCTGTCGGTAATTGCAATGGTTAACATAGATTTTTCCCATTGAGTAGGAAAGAGACCACACCCGCAGCCAACTTTTCGTCTCTTCAAGAAACGAGTCGTGACGGGTGGCGAACCACTCCGCCATTTTGGCAAGAGCTAAATTTCTTGCTCCCCTTGCGTGGCTTGGGAAAAAGTTGTCCACCGCTTGCTTGGTTAAGGCTAGCCTTATTCAAGGGACCCTTGGGTTCCAGCAGATCGGCACGCTAACGACTGGGCTCGCCCCCAGCTACGCAGCTATCGGCACGGCAACCATTGGCTTGGCGGAGAGGAAGGGATAAGCATTAGGTTACTGGTGGAAGAATTCCTATGCAGGAATCCGTCTTAGTAAGTACCACCCCAAGGCCAGTTATTCTGCCGTGGAGTAGTAGTGTCCAAACATTACTGTGTTTCGGTTTGAAGGTCACTGCGAGCAAGCGTAATCACTGGGCATATCAGACTTTAGAACCTATGTCTCAGGGTGATGGGAACAGTGTGGTGTCAAACAGGAATTGATCACAGAAGCATTTGTTATGAGCAGAAGTTGCACTTACCACCAGGTGAACGTTTTGCTAGTTTCATCACTTTATGAAATAAAAAAAATAAAGAAAATACTAAACAATTAAGACTTAATGATTTCTTATATTTACGCGAACACTACACATTTAAATGAAACTAATTTTACGGATTTTATCGCGTTTTATTTTATTATTTATAACCCGACGTTTCCGACAGCCCGCCCGTGACCATGGGTGCTGTAAAGCACTCGAAACGTCGGGTTATAAATAATAAAATAAAACGCGATAAAATCCGTAAAATTAGTTTCATTTAAATTAAGACTTAAAGCAACTGGCAGGTAAACAAATAAATCAATTCTCATACTATAAATCAGAAAGTAACTCTCTGTCCCTCTGTTTGGTTACTTTATAGCTTGCATCCAGAAGACGGACAACCACGTATATGAAGCGCGGGCATCAGCTAGTTAATAATAAATACTTAACTTTCTTTTTTTGAAGGAATTAAATGTTTAGAGGAGACAATCGTTAACCTGGCGGTAAGTGCCACCTGCCAAGAAGAGGTGTGGTGTCACCAATAACTTAGCAGTGGCTAGTTCTGTGTTCTATCGGCATTGCGCTCGTCACTATGAGGCTAAGACCCGATTTCAACGTTCGCTTTGGAAACCAAGTTTAATAAAACCACCTTTTACTTAACTGAGTTCAAATGTATCAATTGATCTCGGTTTTCGTCTAACCGATTACACCAGCTCCATTTTGATAGCGTTTAGAGAAACGAAGCTTACACGAAATATCGTCACAATCTACTCGTAAAACAAAACCTCGATGTATTTCGTATTTTGCGACATCAAATAGCCTGGGGAGTAGTCAGCAGTGGAATATTTTTTATAGGCTATCACTTTACTTTTTTTACTTTTATGCGGTAGCTTCTTTTTTTATTGGACTAAGAGCAAAAAGTTCACCTGATGGTAAGTGCAACGTCTGCCAACAAATGAGACAGAAATTATATGAGACGAACTCCGATTTTCCCTTTTCTAATAAACAAAGAATCATCAAAATCGGTTTAGAAAGAAAAGGTATACGTACATAAAAAAATACAGACGAATTTAGAACCTCCTCATTTTTGAACTTGGCTAAAAAATCTGTGTCAGCTAGAAAGTTACTGTGTGACTTTAGCTGTGCCCGACCGCCGAAACATCAGTTCTTAAGTCGCACATGTCCAGTAATTTCACTAGCTGTCAACGAATGCACTGACCGAACAGTCACTCCATCACTGTTCAGGCTGCGTTTCTTTGGAACTCCTTACACGATGACATCATGAAATAAATACGCGTACTATATAATAAATTTTATAGTACGCGGGTGGCCTAAGGTTCGATTCCCGGTGCCGCCACCACTAAATTTGTTAATTGCAATTTTAAGTGCTGAATTACCACGTGCTCTGCGGCGAAGGAAAACATCGTGAGGAAACCTGCATATCTGAGAAATCCAAAAAAAATATTTCGAAGACATGTGCAGTCCGTCAACCCGCATTGGAGCAGCGTGGCAGATTCTTCCTAGCTTCAAAACCCTCTCAGAAATGAGAGGAGGCCTGTGTTCAGCAGTGGGACATTTATAGGCTGAAACTTTACTTTTTTTATATGTTAAATTAGTCTTCGATTAAATTTTGCATTATTTTGTGTATAGTATATATTTACATATATCAATATTATTATATATTTATGTATATAATTATTATGATATTATTTTCTACTAGATTTTTCGCCTTATATTACACTTACTTCAAAATTTCACCACTCCATGGGTTGACTGGGAGAAAATGCCTAAAGGCATCGACTCCCACATTGTATCCTTTATTGGTAAAGGAAACAATGAAGATTGTTAAATAAATAAATAAACAGTGCCCTTCAGACCGAAACACAGTAATGTTTGCACACAGTAGTGTTTTTTTTATTTCAAAAAAGTGGCGGAACGAGCAAAATGTTCACCTGATGGTAAGTGTAACGTCTGCCCATAACAAATGCTGTGTCACCCACAAAATTACTGTGTGACATCACACTGCGCCGGTCACCATGAGACATCAGTTCTTAAGTCTCATATGACCAGTGATTACGCTAGCTCACAGTGCCCTTCAAACCGAAACACAGTAATGTTTGCTCACTGCTACTTCACGGCAGAATAACTGGCCCTGGGGTGGTACCTACCTAGACGGATTCCTACCACCAGTAAAAGTGTTTCTGATTTAATGCAGAATATTTGGCTTCGCTGAGTCACCTAAACGGATTCCTGCACAGGAATCGTACCACCAGAATTTTCGTTAGAAGTTTCGGTACTATGTTCACATCTTTAAATCTGTGTGTACACCTTTAGCTACCATAATTCAAAATACGCCCGGAAATGATTCAATCTAAAAATATATTCTTATCCATTGTACAAACACATAATGTCACCGGAGCCTACTCGAAAATTACTCATTGGACAGTAATAAGTCAATGTTTCATCTGCGAAAATCCTTGCTTGTTCGACCCATTCTCATTTTAAAAAAGTACAAGTTATAAGCGACAGCGAGTCATTATTATTTATTTCGCCGGTTTGGTTTCCGCGCTGGCTAAACTATTAGCTTTTACGATGTGACTCACGAGTTTGATTTCCTCACGAGACAAGTAATTTTTTTTTGTTTAATTTTAAAGAAAACTAGCAATGCTATATTAACGCGGCCTAGTGGTCAGAGTACCTGACTTCTGCGCCGCGGGTCCTGGGTTCGAATCCCAGCCGGAGCCAACATTTGTGCTAAAACACAAATTGTTGGTTTTCGGGTATGGTTGTGTCGTGTTTGTCCCCGTGTTTCCGACACTGCATTCTAGCCTACCTCCGATCTTATCGCATAAAAGTTACATCGGGCGCGGGTAGGTTGGGACGAGTGAGTGCCTCTGTGTTTACGCGTACACTTGTGGCACTATAATATCTCCTGCGCAGTCGATGGCTCTCGACAGTAGTCGGAAGTTGTCGCCGTGGTCGAAATCGGCTAGGAGAACATCATCATTCCTCTTAACCACTCCAACTAAGCGTAAAAGCTTGTGCTAAGTCGATTGGCGGGGTCGATCCTGCGACGTCATGTTCGCATCGCAGTGTACCCTGAACCATTAGCCATTAGATAGTTGTTCCGCCTCTGGTGTTTGTGAATGTGATGTTTGTTAGCATTTTACACCCACGATGCAGGAGAATTCGTATTGTGGGACTACGTCTTTAAAATACTCAAATTTAAAGTTATCTTATCGTACTAAGACGCCTTCACTTATTTTGTAATTATTCAGTTATTCTAGTTAAATCACCTAGCCCGTAGGAGAGCGGTCCAATTAACGTAGTGTCTGTCCCTAATAATTTACTCCATTGGCTGTCAGTCCCTTGGCAAGCGTCATTCGATCATTGTATTATTGCTAAGTCTAATCTTCTGATCATCTGTTCTGCTGGCTAATTTCGACCACGGCGACAATTTTTTGGTTGAAAATTAGAATTTGTTATGTGCACATAACAAATCGTGACGCCACTTTCCCATTGGGGTAGTCAGAGACCTTACCGCCATTTTGATTCCTGTTTACTTTTTTGCTTCTCATCGCATTCCCACGAGTAGCTAGGGACGATGTTGTCCACCCAAACAGAGCCCCGCATTCTTGGATGAGGCTAGCCTTAGTCTGTGGTCGCCCGCCCAAGAGTAGATCGGCACCGTCTGGGCTCGCCTCTAGTCACGCAGCCACGGCAACCACTATCATGGCGAAGAAAAAGGGAGGAGGATTATTTAGGAAATTGAATTAGCTAGTATCATATATAATTGATAATATGATAATATAAAAAATATATGTTATTGTTGCCTACGAATTTGTGATGATTGAATGTGTGTTTACTTTTTTTTTAAAAACAGTTAAGTTTTTTCTTTTTTCTTTTTGCACATTGTCTATGTCCGGTTGTTCGTGGGGTCAATAAGGGATCCGACTGAAAACCAGTTCTGTGGGGTACCGCAGATTATCACTGAGGCGAGATCCTATTTGACCTCACACTAAAAATTTTGTCTTTTTTTTACACTATTTTTTGTTATGCTTGTTAATGTAGTGTCAAATAAATAGGTTTCTTTCTTTTTTGGGGTAGGCAATGCGGAATTTGGGAAAAGAACTCTAGAGAACTATGTAGGGTACTACTCGGAGCAGGAGACGAAACCTGTAGCTCGGAAGGCCGGGGTAGCTGGTGGCTTACCCGGTACTCAACCGTATTCATCGGACAAGGCAACTAGGTCAAGCACTCCCTAGCGGAAGAAAACTGATACCGCCTCTCCAAAACTATCACTATTCGCTAGGCGCAGACTAATACGGACAGCTATACCACTGAAGTAAAGAACACAATACTTATTTGTATCTAAACTCACAACGACTCATTATCAAGTGATATTGACTCTACGAGAGACAGCTGCTGTGAATTTGTTAGCTGTGTAGTCCGTCTAGGTAGGTACCTCTGTTTAGGTTTGAAGGGCACTGTGAGCTAGCGTAATCACTGGGCATATGAGACTTAAGAACTTATGTCTCAGGGTGATGGGCACAGTGTGGTTTCACACATAAATTATCTGGGTGACACAGCATTTTATGTGTGGTTCATACATGTTTATGTTATGGGCAGACGTTGCACTTACCATCAAGTGAACGTTTTGCTCGTTTCATCACTTTATCCAATAAAAAAAAATTGTTACGATGTCGTAAGTATATTGCAAATGCATTCGTCATCTTCGCGCAAATAAACATATAAGTGTCGTCACGCGGTCGGACCTTTGTTCCTTGATGCAGCAGGTAACTGTTTTCAGATACAAGGAATTTGTCGTATTTTTTCCATATTAGGGGTTGTAGGGGGTAGAGGACACATAAGTAGCCCACTTTTCGCCTCCACGAGAAACGAGACTCGTATTTTGGTAGGAGTCAAAACAATTCTTACTCCCTCATTGCGTTCCCACGAGCAGTATAATGACATCATTGCATAATATGGTGTTATCCTTTTTTTATTTTTTGTTTCAAAACGAAGCTTCACAGTAGGATTTTCTCTTGTATCGTGGGTGCGTTTTACAAACATACATTTCACATGCACAACACAACCAGACCCGCAAAGCAACAATTTGTGATTTTGCACAAATGTTACCTCCGGCTGGGTATCGAACCCAGGACCGGTGGCGCAGAAGTCAGGTACGCTAACCACTACGCCACGCGGTCGACAAAATTATTCGGCACGAATAAAGGCTGTCCGTGTAATACTTCAGTCGCATCTTACAATGCCTCGGTAGGAAAGAGGAAGACGCTATTCTACTCTGCCGGACACCTATCGGCTTCACTGGAAACGATGGAGTTGGACGATGGAGTTTTAATGTTAGAACCTTGTTAGTAAAAGTGTGCTGATAATCATATCACAACCAGAACTGAAAATTGTTGGTTTTCAGTTCTGGTTGTGATGTGATTATCTCTGATACTGAATCGTGGGGGGTTATGTTAGAAGTGCTTCTCAGTTGGTATGTACACTTCATCATCATCATCAGTACAGCCTATCACTAGTCCACTGCTGAACATAGGCCTCCCCAATAGATGGCCATAAAAGTTTGTAGGTTTCATTTTGGGGGATTTTCCATAGTTGCCACGCTTGGCGGGCGGGTTGGCAACCGCAGTTTATTTATTCAGATGTCCCAGGAAGATGCTGCTGCCCATCTCCTGGTTTTTATTAACCCTCCGTCGACTTTTACGACACCCACGGGATGAGATGGGGTGGTAGTTTCTCTTAAGCCGCTACTTGTGGCACTATAATGTCTCCCGAGAATATTCGGAAGTTGTCGTCGTGGCCAAGAGGACATAATTTGGCGACCAGATGGCTTAATGGTCCGAGAACCTGACTTTCCCGCCGCGGGTAACACGTAAGTACGTGGCTCTCATTTATTGTGACAATTTTGGGGAGGACCTCCCAATTGCCACGTTTGGCAGGCGGGTTGGCAACCGCAGTTTATTTATACAGATGTTCCAGGAAGATGCCGCTGCCCGTCTCCTGGTTGTCCATTTCCCTCTGTCGACTTTTACGACACCCACAGGACGAGACACCACACGGCCGCAACATAACACAAATGGTTGGTTTTTCTGTCTGGTTGTGCAGTGCATATGAAATTTGTTTCTGTGAAACTTCTACTACTCGCTCTAATAACGAAAAATCCTAATATCCATTTTTTTAAAAAAAAAGAACAGGGGCAGATTCTTAAATCTTCTGTAACTTAGACCATGCGTTAATCAAAACAATGCGTTATTTTAATTTCGATATTGCTTTACAACGAGCTTCTTGTTTTTTATTTTTTTTATTTATTTTTTTAAACTCCTAGACAATCATTTTGTCCAAATGGCGGCCTAATGCCTAAAGGCATTCTCTCCCAGTCCACCATAAGGCTAAGCAGAGATAAACATATGATAGGTGCTGCAGCAAACATTAAAAAAGAAAATAAAACAATATTAAAAAAAAATCATATACATCTCATCCCGTGGGAGTCGTAAAAGTCGACAGTGGTAAAATAAAAATCAGGAGATGGGCAGCAGCATCTACCGGGAACATCTGAATAAATAAACTGCGGTTGCCAACCCGCCTGCCCGATACAAACTTTTGTGGCTGTCTATGGGGGAGGCCTATGTTCAGCAGTGGACTTGTGATAGGCTGAAACGATGACAATGACGATATTAGACGTTGCTCATGAAAATAAAGTATTTGAACTTGAAGCGACTTTCAAACCGATTAAGGGCGGATTTCACCGTTGAAACTAAACGCGATCAGTTGAAGAAAAACGAAGTTCAAGTGTTTAACTGAGTTCAGTGCTACAAGCTTGCATTTCATCAACATCAAATGAACGCAGTCAATGCTAGTCGCGGTTCAAATTCTGAACGCCCAATTTTCGACGTTCAACTCTTTAAACTCGTTCATAGAGCTGTCATTGTCAATTGCACAACTATGTAAACACAAAAATTATTTTTAATTCTTATTATTTATTGTTTGCTTACCTATGTAACCTATGCATAAAAACAGGCTGTTTGATCTCGCAAAATACGAAATAAATCTTTTTGTTTTAGATTGTGACGATATTTCATGTAAACTTCGTTTTTCTAAACGCGATCAAAATGGAGTCGGTGAAATCGGTTAGACGGAAACCGATACCAAATGATACATGTATTATTATTATTATTTATTTATTTTTTATTATTTGATAAGAGTGACGGAACGAGCAAAGCGTTCACCTGATGATAAGTGCAACGTCTACCCATAAAAAATGCTGTGTCACCCAGAACATTTCTGTTTGATACCACACTGCGCCCATCACCCTGAGACATCAGCTCTTAAGTCTCATATGCCCAGTGATTAGGCTAGCTCACAGTGCCCTTCAAACCGAAACACAGTAATGTTTGCACACTACTGCTTCACGGCAGAATAACTGGCCCTGGGTTTGTACCTACCTAGACGGATTCCTGCATAGGAATCCTACTACCAGTAAATGTGAACCCAGTTAAGTAAAACGTGGTTTTATTAAACTTAGTTTCCAAAGCAATCGGTGAAATCGGGTCTAAAGCCTACAAAATCAACGTTTAATATAGGCATCGCCTCTTTTCCGTTTAAATATTCATGGATCCGACTCAAAGCTAGTTTCTCCAATTTCTGTATAACAAAACGTTTCAGGCATATTTCGAATCTACAAAGACTATTTACAAAGTGAAATCCGTACTAATATTATAAATGCGAAAGTAACTCTCTCTGTCCCGCTGTCTGTTTGTTACCTTTTCACGGTTCAACCGCTGAACCGAGCTTGACGAAATTTGGCACGGAGATAACTTGCATCCTGGAGACGGACATGGGATACTTTTTATCCCGGAAAATCAAATAATTCACGCTCCCATGGGATATTTAAAAAAAACCATTTATCCACGCGGAGGAAGTTCGGGCATCGGCTAGTTTTATATGTTTCTGTAATCTATTTACCTTTAGGGCTTTGTAATATAAATTGGATATTTAATAAGTTTCTTTTATATAGCCTCGTTCAGATCAGCGCCGACTTAAGGAATCCAGGCGCCCTCGGCGAAATAATTTTCATCATTATTATCAATTCAGCCTATCACTAGTCCACTGCTGAACATATGCCTCCCCGACAGATTGTTACAATAGTATGTACCTCTCATTTTAGAGTGATTTTGACATAATTGCCACGCTTGGCAGGCGGGTTGGCAGACGCAGTTTATTTATTGAGATGTTCCAGGAAGATGCTACTGCCCATCTACTAATTTTAATTTTAACTCTGTCGACTTTTACGACACCCACGGGATGAGATGGGGTGGTTGATTCTCTTAAGCCGCTACCACAGGGCCTGAAATAATTTTACCACCCTTTATTTCTTCCTATACGATAGTACTGTACGACTGATTTTTTTAGAAAGGCAGAGTGTTCAAGGAACGTTGGCGAAAGAGAAGAAAAAAAGCCGTGGTAGCTCAGGGACCGGGCGCTCACCTTAAATTTCGTAGTACGCGTATGACCTGAGTTCGATCCCCGGTGCCGGCACCTCTAAAATTTTTCTGCGACTTCGTCCGCGTGGATATACGTTTTTAAATATCCCGTGATCACTATAACCGGGATAAAAAATCCTATGTCCGTCTCCAGGATGCAAGCGATCTCTGCGTCACGATCGGTTCAGTGGTTCAACCGTGAAAAGGTAACAAACCTATGCAGGAATCCGTCTAGGTAGGTACCACCCCAGGGCCAGTTATTCTCCCGTGATGCAGCAGTGTGCAAGCATTACTGTGTTTCGGTTTGAAGGGCACTGAATCTGAAGGACATTTATAATATATTTATAGTATGGATTTAAAACTTAAAATACAAGACAAAAAAGTATAAACAATATTTAAAAAATTTGTCCATTTAAGAAAAAATAATGAAAATTAACCAGACATTGTAAATTAAATTTATTTTAAATGTAATAAAATAATAAGAAATTGATTAAGGAATGTAATAAAATTCTGATAGTATTATAAAACCGTTACAGCCTAATTTTAATATCACAGTTATTGTGAAAATAATCCATTCAAAATCTCCATAACGATAAATTAACTCTAACGTCTGTATTCCGTGAACCGAAATTCAGTAGCAAACAATTTGTGGCGAAATGTCGGATGCCGGTCTATCGCCGGCAGGATTAATTAATGTTGCTGCAGAGTGATGTAATTTAAAATAAATAAATGCCAATATTTACTTGTGACTGGTAAACAATGAAACGTTTTTAATTTTCAACACGATTTTAATCGTTTTTTTTTATAAGAGAAAGTAACGAGACGAGCAACGCTGACAGCAAGTGCAACGTCTGTCCATAAAAATGCCGTGTCACCCAGAATATTTCTGTGTGGCACCACACTGCGCTCGTCTTCTAAGACATCAGTTCATCATCATCATTTCAACCTATCACTATTCCACTGCTGAACATAGGCCTCCCCCATAGATTACTACAAAAGTGTGTAGCTCTCATTTTGAGGGGAATTTTGCCATAGTTGCCACGCTTGGCAGGCGGGTTGGAAACCGCAGTTTCTTTATTCAGATGTTCCGGAAAAATGTTGCTGCCCATCTCCTGGTTTTCATTTTCCCTCTGTCGATTTTTACGACACCCACGGTATGAAATGGGGTGGTAGATTCTCTTAAGCCGCTACCACACAGTCAGTTCTTAAGTCACATATGCCCAGCAATTACACTAGCTCTCAGGGCCCTTCAAACCAAAATACAGTGACGTTTGCACACTATCACTTCACGGTAGAATAGTTTACCTTGCGGTGGTACCTACCAACCATTAAAACTGTATGTTGGTAGTGGAATCATCAGATTCAATTTTCACCCACTTCCAAACGACTATTTGGGATATGAAAGTGAATAGACATTTTGTAACCCAACGCCATTATTCGGTGTCATCACCGCCATCATCACTTCAGCCTGTCACTAGTCTACTGCTGAACATGCCTGCCCCATAGATTGCCACAAGTTGGCTTTCATTTTAGGGGGGTTTTTGCCATTATTGCCACGCTTGGCAGGCGGATTGTTAACCGCAGTTTATTTGTTTAGCTGTTCCAGAAAGATGCTGCTGCCCATATCCTGGTTTTCATTTTCCCTCTGTCGACTTTTACGACACCCACGGGGTAAGATGGGGTGACGACGACGAGGGTGACGGTGATGGTAGACACGTTATTATTCGGTGTAGTTTTATTTAGTTTTGAATTACGTCCATAATAAAGAAAAAAAACGAATCAACGACTTCTCGCGCCATTTTTTTTAAATTTAGAACATAAATGAAATATGACTGAATTTTAATTAAGTAACAGCTGTTACAGCTCTTACAGCTGTTTCAATTAAGTAAAGTAATGAGCTGAAGCACGACTTAAGTCTATTTAAAAATAATAGCTCTTTGATGATTTTTCTGTTGTAAAATGTATCCCAGGTCCGTCTGCAGGATGCGAGCGGTCTCCGTGCCGAATTTCGTCAAGATCGGTTCAACGGTTGAACCGTGAAAAAGTAACAACAGACGGACAGAGAGTTACTTTCGCGTTTATAATATCACTAGTTCATGCCCGCGACTTCTTCAGCCTGGATATAGGTTTTCTAAATTTTGTGGAAACTATTTGATTTTCCGGGATAAATATTGCAGGATATATTCCGGGATAGATAGTATCCTGTGTCCGTCCCCAGGATGCAAGCTATCTCTGTGCCAAGTTTCGTCAAGATCGGTTCAGCGGATGAACCGTGAAAGGGTAACAAACAGACTTTCGCATTTTTAATATGAGTATGGATTAGTACGGATGTTAAGAGTATGCAATAAAACGATCGGAACATCTGTGAGATGCTCACTCTGAAATAAAAGGCCCGTAACTCTGGGCATTTGAGATTTAAGAACTGATGTCTCAGGGTGACGGTCGCATTGTGGTGTCACACAGAAGTATTCTAGATGACACAGCATTTGTTGTGGGCGGACGTTGCACTTACCATCAGGTGAACGTTTCGCTCGTTTCGTCACTTTCTACAATAAAAAAAAACTCTTTATGACTAGTGTTTCGAAGGTTACGCGAAGGTCAAATGAATAATGTATGTTTCTGCGCTCCAAATGATCGTCATATCTCTTGCTCTAAAATATATCTCGCGGATGGTGCGTCGTATACATAAGAAATGCTTTTTTATCCAGAACATTGCTGTGTGCCACTACACTGCGAACATAACCACACCAGTGCCGTTTTCATATAGCCAGTGCAGTTTTCGATAGTATTTGGTAGTTGTCGCCGTGGTAGAAAATGGTCCAGGAGGACAAGTTTTAGTTGTAATTTCATAGTTTTAAGGCATCTTTCTCCCGTTATTAACGATATGTGTCCGGCAGAGTAGTCACCTATCTCTTTCCTACCTAGTTGTCGTAAGAGGCGACCTAAGATATTGTATGGATAGTCTTTATTTGTGCATAATAAGACAATTATATGCGTGTGGTAGCGGCTAAAGAGAATCTATCACCCCATCTCGTCCCGTGGGTGTCGTAAAAGTCGACAGAGGGAAAATTAAAAGCAGAAGATGGGTAGCAGCATCTTACTGGAACATCATAATAAATAAACTGCGGTTGCCAACCCGCCTGCCATGCGTGGCAACTATGGCAAAATCCCCCCAAAATGAGAGCTGCAAACTTTTGTTGCACTCTATGGGGGAGGCCTATGTTCAGCAGTGGACTAATGGTAGGCTGAAATGGTGGTGGTGGCTGTCACTAAACTGCTCGTGTCAACGCACTGAGGAAGTCGGAATTTTTTGACTCGTACCAAAATGTAGGCGACGTGGTTCGCGACCCGCCAAGTCTCGTTTCCCGCGAAGACGAAAAGCGGGCTACGTGAGTGGCCCCTGCCTACCTCTTATATGGGAAAGAGGCGTGACTGTATGTATGTATGTCATTAACGATAACGTTACAAATAAACTGAAGTGCGAGAAAACATTACTCAAGCAACTTTTTCCCGTTTTAGATTTAGGACTGATTGTATCTGGAGTCCGCTTTTCGCGCCATTTTATAAATTATAAACGTAATTATGAAAATAACAGAAAAGCTGAAATTTTTTATGAGTCATTTTCGACAAACGATTTGTTTTTAGATATGAGTTGCCAGATTTAATTTAGCTGTAATTAAAAAGTAATAATGAGAAAGTTTTTTTTATTGGATAATGTGACGAAACGAGCAAAACGTTCCACTGATGCTAAGTGCGACGTCTGCCCATAACAAATGCTGTGTCACTCAGAACATTTCTGTGTGACACCACACTGTTGAGTTCTTCAGTCTCATATGCCCAGTGATTACGCTAGCTCTCAGTGCCCTTCAAACCGAACAAGGGCTGTGTCACACAGAAATATTCTGAGTGACGCAGCATTTGTTGTGGGCGGACGTTTCACTTACCACCAGGCGAACGTTCCGCTCGTTTCGTCACTTTCGACAATAAAAAAAAAAACATAATGGCGAGCGCAAATCGTATAGAATCGAAACAGAACGTTGATGATAATTCGTGTCGCGATTACAACCACAATAAATTGGTCAACAAGTCGAGTTATCGTTTTCAACTGTAGCACAGTGCGTAATTTTTATAATTAATTGGGAATTATTAAAATTCATTTCATTCACGTCCACAATTTTATTCAATTAAAAACGAATATTCAATAAAATCTGTCTGTTGGTTTAAAATTTGTAAGTATATTTAATTTACGTATATTTTTTAAAGCCGATAGGTGTCCTGCAGAGTGGAATATCACCTACCTCTTTCCTACAGAAGTGTCGTGACAGGCGACTAAGGTATATTATGGTAGGATTCCTATACAGGAATTCGTCTAGGTAGGTGCCACCCCAGGGGCAGTTATTCTGCCGTGAAGCAGTAGTGTGCAAACATTACTGTGTTTCGGTCTGAATGGAACTGAGAGCTAGCGTAATCACTGGGCATATGAGACTTATGAACTTATGTCTCAGGGCGACGGGCGCAGTGTGATGCTACACAGAAATATTCTGAGTAACGCCGCATCTGTTATGGGCAAACGTTGCAGTTACCATCAGGTGAACGTTTTGCTCGTCTCCATACGTTATCAAATAAAAAAAATAAAAAAAAGCCTTTATTCGTGCCGAATAACACCATGATATACAATTTCACTATTCTGCTCATGGGAACGCAATGGGAAGTAAGAAGTTTATGACTCGTCCCAAAATGGTGGCGACGTGGTTCCCAAGAGGGAAGGATTTGCCTTAATCACCACGCTTGGCGGGCGGTGATTGGTGATCGCTGTACCCGGTGCCTCTTACCAGAGATACTGCTGTCCTTCACCGGTCTTAGTCAATTTCGGTCTGTCGTTTTTTGGCGATGGTCTGATCTGGGGACGAAGTCCTCCTCCAACTAGTAATCTTTAGATAGTGTACATATTGTTCGCATCTCAGAAACTTCCAAAGCGCGATGGTTGTTTCGCCTACCTGTCAGAAGCCATGATATTCAGACACCCCCCTCAGTCGACTCTTACGACCCACAGGATGACAAAGAGTGTAGATAGTCCTACGCCGCCACACGACTGAACAGGTTGCAAGAACATATATGTAAGAACATGAGAATAGAATAGAACAGAGTAGAGAAGAGCAGAGCAGACAGCTTAGCTCAGACCAGACCGGACCTGAACTGACCAGACCCGACCCGACAACAGAATAGAATAGAATAGGATTAAAAAAGGATTAAAAATAGATTAAAATAGGATATAGTAGGATAACATAGGCTAGAGTAGGATAGAATATGTTACAATAGGAAAGAATGTATTAGAATAGGATAGAATATGATTAATACATATTTTACAACTTCGACCAAGAGGTCAATCGACGGATTCAACTCGGCTGGGCAGCGTTCGGGAAACTACGTCACATCTTCTCGTCGAGTATACCTCAATGGCTCAAAACCAAAGTTTACAACCAGCGCGTGTTGCCAGTGATGACATACGAAACTGCGTCTTTCACTGCGGGCCGCATGAGCAAGCTCAGAATCGCTCAGCGAGCTATGGAAAGTGGTATGCTCGGAGTTTCTCTGCGCTATCAAATCCGTAATGATGATATCCGCAGCAGAACTAAAGTAACCGAAATAACCATAAGGATTAGCAAGCTGAAGTGGCTTTGGGCCGGCCATTTATTTCGTAGAACCGATATCCGTTGGGGAAGAAGGTTCTCGAGTGGCCACCTTGTACCGGAAAACGCAGTATAGGGCCCTCGCCCTCCAACTAGATGGAGCGTCGACCTGCACGGTTTTGCGGGAAGTCAATGGATGCCAGTGCCCATGACCGTTTTTGGAGGCAATCTATGGGGGAGGTTTATGTTCAACAGTGGACTAAAATACGCTAAAATTATGATGATGATCCTATACAGGAATCCGTCTAGGTAACTATTATCCCAGGCCAGTTATAGCCGTGAAGCAGTAGTGCGCAAACTTTATTGTGTTTCGGTCTGAAGGGCACTGAGAGCTAGTGTAATCACTGGACATAAGAACTGATGTTTCAAGGTGACGGGCGCAGTGTGGTGTCACACAGACTGTTCTGGGTGACAAGGCATTTGTTATGCTCAGATGTTGCACTTACCGTCAGGAGGTTTTGTTCGTTTGCACTTTATACAATAAAAAAAAGTGTTAATTATGAAAGGAAAGAAGTATTATTTCTGCTTAATTTTAACAAAGTTTTGTAAATAATTCAAACAATAGCTTATTTAATAGTTAAAATAAAATTATATTATAGTCTATAAATATATCTATGCTGAGCACAGGCCTCCTCTCATATCAAAGGGTTTTGGAGGCGAGAAGAATCCACAACGCTCAAATGCAGTTTGGCGGTCTTCACACGTCAGGGCAGGTTTCTTCACAAAGTTTTCTTTCAGCGCTTAGCATGTGGTAAATCAGCACTCAAAATTACTGAACAGTTTTAGAGTTGTCGGCGCCGATCGAACTCAGGTCACTCGCGTCAAGGTGAAAGACGATTATTCACCTGGCATTAGTATAAGGTCGTCTAGAGATTGTGTCAAGATTACTTTCTTGTTGTTTGGTCTGCAATCAATAAAGTCGCATTTGTGGTATCTTGATGCTCCACCATTTTAATTTGTTCAATAATTCGATGACCGCGTGGCCTAGTTGTTAGCGTACCTTACTTCTACGCCTCGGGTCCTGGGTTCGAATCCCAGCCGGAGTTAATATTTGTGCAAAACACAAATTGTTGGTTTTCGGGTTTGGTTATGTTTCGCTTGTGAAATCTATGTCTGTAAAACGCACCCACGTTACAGGAGAAATCCTGCTGTGGAGCATGGTTTTTTTTTTAAAAAATAACATCAGATAATCTGTGTAATTTAAATGTGTGTAATTTCGGTTCGCCGAGATCGCTCCCCGAGGTCGCGGGCACCTAAAGGTTTGCTGCGGTTTCCAGGAGGAGATTAGTTGGCTCGAATGACTAAAATATTCTGCCCAAACGCAAAATACGCTCATAGACGTGGATATGCGAAAATCAACCCGAACTAATCTACAATCTACGCTAGAGGATATCATAAGATACTAAATGAAATGCCTTCGACTAGTCCAAATAGGATGCAATGACGGGTGTCTTCCGAGCTGTGTATAAAAGAAAGAAAGAAAGAAAAGCATTTTCATTTGGCATCACAAAATAATAAACAAATAAAAGAATCATGAAAACGCAAATAAAAAAAATATGAACCCAAAATAAGGTCTCTCTTTCAGCAAATTGCTGCAGCACTAAGTACTGCAATGTAGAAAGTGTAAAAAATGGCGTGTGGGCGGGCAAGAGATGTGGTAAGTAAAGTCGACAAAGGGAAAATAAAGCGGAGTGGGCAAGACTCCTCTGGACATGTAAATAAAAAACTCGGTGTCAAGCGTGGCAACTAGACGAATCTCCTAGATGAGACATCTTATGCGGATGTCTATATTCCACTAATGATAGACTAAAAAAGATAAGCAAACCGTTTTTTTTATTGGTATAGTATCGTTAACGAGCATAACTTTTTTGTATTGCATAAAAGTGATGAAACGAGCAAAAACGTGTCACCTGATGGTAAGTGCACGTCCGCCCACAACAAATGCCGTGTCACCCCAGAAAAACCACTGTGTGACACCACACTGTGCCCATCACCCTGAGACAGGGTTCTTAAGTCGCATATGCCCAGTGATTACGCTAGCTCACAGTGCCCTTCAAACCGAAACACAGTAATGTTTGCACACTACTGTTTCACGGCAGAATAACTGGCCCTGGTATGGTACCTACCTAGACGGATTCCTGCATAGGAATCCTACCACCAGTAAAAAACTAATGCTATGTCATCTAGAACACTTCTTTTGGACACCTCACTGTGTCCGTCACCCTGAGATCAGTTCTTAAGTCTCATATGCCCAGTAAAAAACTAATGCTATGTCATCTAGAACACTTCTTTTAGACACCTCACTGTGTCGGTCACCCTGAGATCAGTTCTTAAGTCTCATATGCCCAGTGATTACACTAGCTCTCAGTGCCCTTCAAACATAAAACGGCACGGCAGAATAACTGGCCAGGGGTAGGTACCTACCTAAACGGATTCCTGCATATGAATCCTACCATACCATTGTTAGTAGCCCTATAAAATAAATAAATAAAAACATTTGTAGTTTCATCATTTTTGCCATCAGAACCTCAGCTCGCTGCATTTGAATCATAATTGGATACTGCTTAAGAAACTTGATGATAATCCCAGTTTGATTACAGCTATCACGTGTTCGACGCTGAAGGAAAACATCGTAAATATCTCTTCATGTCTGAGAATTAATAAAAATGTTACGACGCCATGAATGATCCGCTAACCTTTCTCAATATGAAGGACGATCGTAGGCTGATATTAAATCTTGATTTATTCGCCTATCTGTTTCTCCTTTAAGCTGACAGTCACTATGCAGAGATAGTATTATTTTCCGATTTGTCCACCGCCAGGTTACTTTATAAATAGTATATAATTTAGTAACTGTTTAAGAAGATGAAATTTGCACTGATTATATTCTGGACTATTTTAGTATGTTTCATAATTATCTGCTTCTTCCGCCAACTCGCATTGGAGCAGCGTGACGGATTCTTCTAGGCCCCAAAAACTCTCTCAGAAATGAAAGGAATGCCTGTGCTCAGCTGTGGGACATTTATTAGGTTGTTACTTTTATCTCATCTTTTCACTATAACTAGCTGAGACTCGCGGATTTCGCCCGCACAAAATAAGCCGATCACATGATTGCGCCGTACGTCATGGTATCTCGCTGATCTGAGCATTAAAAGTTCAGCCCTTCTCAGTAACGTTCGGTTCGCAGCGTTTAATGTTTTTTGGGCGTAACCGTTATTCCTTTTCTAAAATAAAAGTAGACTATGTTACTCTTTATAACATCAGTTGATCGCCAGTGAAAGTCGCGTTAAAATCGGGCCCGCAGTTTCGGAGATTAGCCACAACAAACTTACAGACATACAGACAAAAGTTTGTCAAAGAGAATGCTCAGGTCAGCGTAGTACCATACCATATAACGCAGTCGGCTTATTTTACGCGGAAAATACCGCGGGACATTGGTAGTATTACAATAAGTGCTTTCATTGTAAGAAAATTACAGCCTATCTATAGTCCACTGAGAGCCGTGGTAGCTCAGGGGCTAGGCGCTCGCTTTAAGTTTCATAGTACGCGAGTGGGTTCGAGTCCCGGTGCCGGCACCAATAAAATTGTTAATTGCAATTTTAAGTGCTGATTTACCACGTGCTCGGCGGTGAAGGAAAACATCGTGAGGAAACTGTGCATGTCTGAGAAATAAAAATAATAATTCGATGACATGTGAAGTCCGCCAACCCGTATCGGAGCAGCGTGGCGGATTCTTCCTAGCTCCAAAACCCTCTCAGAAATGAGAGGAGGCCTGTGCTCAGCAGTGGGACATTTATAGGTTGAAACTTTACTTTTTACTTTTTATAGGCCACTGATGAACACAGGCCTCCCCTTATAGATTGCCACAAAATATTGCAGCGCTCACTTTGGAGGATTTTGCCATAGCAGCTACGCTACGCTTGGCAGGCGGGTTGTTAACCGCAGTTTATTTATTGAGATGTTCCAGGATAATGCCCATGTCCTGGTTTTAATTTTCCCTCTGTCGACTTTTACGACACCCACGAGATGCGATGGGGTTGTAGATTCTCTTAAGCCGCCATCTTATTTCTCAGACGTGCAGGTTTCGCCCCGTAACGTTTAGTTTAATATATACATAAAATGAAATTGTAAGTGACCGATACATACATAGGAGATAATGAGAAAAAAATTATATGAATGGTGTTTATAAGAACAATAGAAGCCAAAACAATTATCTTTATAATTTTTGTTTGTCTGTCTGTATTTATGGTTGTATGCGCATCATGCAAATATTACTTCACGAAATTTGATACGTTTTTCACAGTTGTATTCCTGGAGACCTAACATAAAACTTACTGGTGGTAACTTACTTTTACTGGTGGTAGGATTCCTCTGCAGGAATCCGTCTAGGTAGGTACCACCCCAGGGCCAGTTATTCTGCCGTGAAGCAGTAGTGTGCAAGCATTACTGTTTTCGGGTTGAAGGGCACTGTGAGCTAGCGTAATCACTGGGCATTTGAGACTTAAGAACTGATGTCTCAGGGTGACGGACGCAGTGTGGTGTCACACAGAAATATTCTGGGTGACACAGCATTCGTTGTGGGCGGACGTTGCACTTACCATCAGGTGAACGTTTCGCTCGTTTCGTCACTTTATGCAATAAAAATTAAACGTTAAAGATTTGACTTCTTAAAAAAGTTATTAATAATAACAAAAAAATATTGGAGGGTCGGCGAGAGTGACTAAAGCTTTATCGTCGGAAAATATCCTATTCCTTCATGAAAATCTATAAATATGTATATGCTAGCGATTTTGTTAAAGATTATTAAAATTTGTTGTTTTGCAGTGAATTATGTCTACTACTCATTACGACATGACACTTTAAGATTGAAAATACCTAACAGTCTATCCTTACATAATATTTAAAATACTACCGCAACCAGCCAGAAATATTTAAAAAACAATCATCTATAATAAATCTGGTGATTTTGTATGTTTGAACGTGCTAATCTTACGAAGACTTCACGGATCTTACCATGAGGTGGTATCCTAGTCAAGCACTGATGTTCTCCTAGCCGATTTCGACCACGGCGACAACTTCCGAATCCGAATGTCGAGAGGCCATCAACTTCGCAGGAGATATTATAGTGCCACAAGTGTACGCGCAAACACAGAGGCACTCACTCGTCCCCCGCGCCCGATATAACGCTGATGCGATAAGATCGGAGGTAGGCTAGGATGCAGTGTCAGAAACACGGGAACAAACATAACACAACCAGACCCGAAAACCAACAATTTCCGAAAACCAATCAAATGTTGGCTCCGGCTGGGATTCGAACCCTGGACCCGCGGCGTAAAAGTCAGGTACTCTGACCACTAGGCCACGCGGTCTTCAGTCAAGCACTAGATTATTAATAAAAAAAAAATTGTGCCCTTATTCAAAACCCCAAACGCTTTTAACTCAAATTAAAAAGGGCGCGTGTAACTCAGGACACAGAAGCGAAACTTACATTTGTAAGAAACTAGCTGATTGATTCATGCGCGCCCTTAAAGGAATGAAGAGTAAAGGGAGAGCTTCGGTTCCACCTTACAAAAAAGAGGGGCCCGCATAGGACCATCGTCGTCGGGACTGCGGTAGTGTGCGAAAGCGTTCCCGTAGTTCCGATAAAAGGCGATAAGAAGAATACCGTGGGGTTTAAGCCGGTAGGAGTCCGGCATAACCTCTTCGTTGCCCCGCGACTGCGATTAGAATAGGATAGAATATGATTAATACATATGTTACAATTTAAATGAAACTAAGTTTACGGATTTTATCGCGTTTAATTTTTTATTTTTTTATTTTTTACTATTTATAACATGACGTTTCGAGTGCTTTACAGCACCCATGGTCACGGGAGGACTAGGTGACAGGTGTCCTGATGTCATAGTAACCTGGGGTACCTTCAGCTTTTAAATATTATTTTTGGGTCCGATCTACGCAGAAAGAGCTAACTGTGTCTTGAAGTCTTGCAGTGGTATGCTTGGTTTTTGATTTAATTTAATTTATTATTGGATTCCAAGCTGGTGGTAATACCCAACCATCTTCTCTATTGAAATTAGGATGTTTTTTGATTTCAATAGCCTCGCGAATCATCCTTGGTAGGAATCGGTGTTCTTTTGCAAGGATCTGTGGTTTATCAAATCTGATGTAATGGTTGGGATGATCCAGAACATGGTCACAGACTGCAGACTTCCTAGAACGACGATGCTTCACGTCAGCTATGTGTTCTTTTACGCGGGTTTTAATCGATCGGGTTTTACAACTTCGACCAAGAGGTCAATCGACGGATTCAACTCGGCTGGGCAGCGTTCGGGAAACTACGTCATATCTTCTAGTCGAGTATACCTCAATGGCTCAAAACCAAAGTTTACAACCAGCGCGTGTTGCCAGTGATGACATACGAAACAGAGACGTCGTCTTTCACTGCGGGCCGCATGAGCAAGCTCAGAATCGCTCAGCGAGCTATGGAAAGGGCTATGCTCGGAGTTTCTCTGCGCTATCAAATCCGTAATGATGATATCCGCAGCAGAACTAAAGTAACCGAAATAACCATAAGGATTAGCAAGCTGAAGTGGCTTTGGGCCGGCCATTTATTTCGTAGAACCGATATCCGTTGGGGAAGAAAGGTTCTCGAGTGGCCACCTCGTACCGGAAAACGCAGTGTAGGGCCCTCGCCCCCCAACTAGATGGAGCGACGACCTGCACGGTTTTGCGAGAAGTCAATGGATGCCAGTGCCCATGACCGTTTTTGGAGGCAATCTATGGGGGAGGTTTATGTTCAACAGTGGACGATAAAATTATGATGATGATCCTATACAGGAATCCGTCTAGGTAACTATCATCCCAGGCCAGTTACAGCCGTGAAGCAGTAGTGCGCAAACTTTATTGTGTTTCGGTCTGAAGGGCAAGGGGTCTGAGAGCTAGTGTAATCACTGGATTTAAGAACTGATGTTTCAAGGTGACGGGCGCAGTGTGGTGTCACACAGGCTGTAAATAAAAAAAAGTTTGTAAATTATGAAACTAAAGATTATAAGAAACTAGCTGATTGATTAATGCGCGTGGATATAGGTTTTATTAAATATACATACATAAGATCACGACTGTATCCCATAAGGGGTAGTCAGAGACTGGGCACTCACTGCAAAAACAGATGCCTGCCACAATCCACTTTTCACCAAAACAATATAATGCACTTGGTGTGATAGGTGGTGAGCCCATCCCCACCATGCGCTGTTGGGTGCACAGTGCAGTTTAATTCCTTACTCGCCTTTTACGAGATCCATTGGATGAGATGGAGTGGTAGTATTATTTTAACGAGCCGCTACCACACGGCTAAATGTTCCCGGATACCTCTATTAAATATTTCCGGAGAAAAATTGAATTTTTCAGCGTAAAAAGTATCCTATGCCCGCCTTCACGATGGAAGTTATCTCTGTGCCAAATTTTATCAAGTTCGGTTCAGCGGTTGAACCGTGTAAAAGGTAAGAAGCAGACAGAGGGTCAGAGAGAGTTACTTTCGTATTTATAATAATACGAGTAGTATGGATTCGATAAAAAAAACATGAATGAACAAAAATTTTACTCACTGTAAAATAACTGCTCTGTATATAAACAATTATTAATTAATCTATAAATATTGATTATGAACAGCAGTAACGTTGCACTAAATCGCTGCACTTAAATTAGACCTTGAAATTTTACCATAATCGCGCTCAAATATCAATTACAAACTATATGTACTAGTATGTGTAATTTGTAAAAATATAATATAATATAATATGTGCGTGTGGTAGCGGCTAAAGAGAATCTACTACCTCATCTCATCCCGTGGGTTTCGTAATAGTCGACAGAGGGAAAATGGAAAATGGGAGATGGGCAGCAGCATCTTTCTCGAATATCTGAATAAATAAACTGCGGTTGCGCACCCGCCTGCCAAGCGTGGCAACTATGGCAAAAACCCTCCATAATCAGTCACAAATTTTTGTGGCAATCTGTGGGGGAGGCCCATGTTCAGCAGTGGACTAGTGATAGGCTGAAATGGTGGTGGTGGATAATATAATCTATAATCCTTCTACGAACTTTCTATTACAAACTTTTTCTAAAAGTTTATTTTCACAAAGTTTGTAATAGAAATGGCGTAGCGGTATTAAGATACGGATAATTATTATCAAGATGGCGTCCTTGCAGTTGTAAATGCAGAATGAATTATGTCGCATGTCCCATGGCATTCTGCCGTGAAACTGTAGTGTGCAAACATTACTGTTCTTCGGTTTGTAGGGCACTGAGATCTAGTGTAATCACTAGGCATATGAGGCTTAAGAACTCACGTTTCAGGGTGACGGGCACAGTGAGGTGTCACACAGAGCAGTTCGGGACGACTCGGCATTTTTAAGGGCAGACGTTGCGCTTACCACCAGGTGAACATTTTGCTCGTTTCGTCACATCATCCAATAAAAAAGTACAACAATAGTTTCAGGGCACTGTTCGGGCTGCCTTGCTTCTGTAGCGCATCGAGGATGTTCGCTGAAGCTCGTACGGATGGCTTCAAAGCGATAGTACGCAAGCGGATTGCATCCCTGATTACGCGGATGCGGGGTACCACTAACAGTCTACCGAATACTGTTGCAAACAGCATAGATAACATATATGTACAACACTGGATGAAGACAGTTCTTCCTGTGATTGTGATGAATACTGACCGTAGTTTCTAAGTTTTATGTTTTGGGTACTAACCCATATACAGAGATATGATTCTTACTTAAAAATATATTATTATTATAAAATTATAAATGTTTGCTCCAATCTTAAACAGTAAAAATGAGACTTTTTTTATTTTTGTACGCAAGAAGCATTTCACGGGGCGTATCCTTTAATAAATCTTGGCATTGCCATTTATTTCGCTTAAGAGAATTTTAAAAATGAAAAAAGTCATAATTACCGCGTTAATCCATCAAACGGAAAGGACGCGGACGCCATCTTGATAAAATTCGGCCGTATCTTAATTACAATAACACGAAAAAGTTCTTTAAGTAACGACTTCATGTTTTATGTTTTTTAATAATTGTAATTGTAGACTTTTTGATGATGATATTAGTCGATGAGACTGGGTCTAGGTAGGTATTTTTTTTTATTTGATAAAGTGACGAGACGAGCAAAACGTTCACCTGATGGTAAGTGCAACGTCTACCCATAACAGATGCTGTGTTGCTCAGAACTTTTCTGTGTAGCACCACACTGCGCCCGTCACCCTGAGACACAAGTTCTTAAGTCTCATATGCCCAGTGATTACGCTAGCTCGCATTGCCCTTCAGACCGAAACACAGTAATCTTTGCACAGTACTGCTTCACGGCAGAATAACTGGCCTTGGGGTGGTACCTACCTAGACGGATTCCTGCAAAGAAATCCTACCACCGTCAAATTCCGGGTTTTACTGTGTTTCGTTCTGAAGGGCACTGAGAGCTAGTGTAATTACTGGGCATATGAGACTTAAGAACTGATGCCCTAGGGGACGAGCGCAATATGGTGCCACACAGAAATATTCTGGGTGATACAGCATCTGTTATGGGCAGACGTTGCACTTACCATCAAGCGAACGGTTTAATCCTCTCGTCGGTTTCTCGCGTATTAATTAAATTAAGTAGTGGTTGTATTAACATTACTTATCCTACTTTCGATAATGCGCTTACAAATGAATTATTAAAATCACGCCCTGTACTGACATCGCAAACAACGCTTCGAGTAATGAGGTTAAAATGCTTATTATTTTTATTTCCGTAATAATAATTAAACGGAACTTACTACAGACATTTTTTTAATTCAAAGTGATAAAAATGTTGATGGTGAAAATGTTCATTATTAACCGATTTCAAAGGAGGCCGTTATATGTTCGTCTGTATGTATTTTCACCAATTTTTTCGTCAATTGTGGATCAATTAGAAAAAATCTTATTTTGTTTGAAATGGGATATTTTGAGGGAGGTCCCAGATAATATTGGTCAAGTTCTGATGATGGGATCATGAAAAAACCAAGTCTTATATTAGTTGAAGCATGTTATTACCCGTGTGGTGGCGGCTTTAGAGAATCTACCACCCCATCCCATCCCGTCGGTGTCGTAAGAGTCGACAGAGGGAAAACGAAAACCAGGATATGGGCAGCAGCATCTTCCTGGAACATCTGAATAAATAAACCTCGGTTGCCAACCGGCCTGCTAAGCGTGGCAACTATGACAAAATCCCCCCAATATGAGAGCTACTGACTTTTGTGGCAATCTAAGGGGGAGGCCTATGTTCAGCAGTGGACTAGTGTTAGGCTGAAACGACGATGTTTTTTATTAAATAATTATACCTCGAGAAAATTCAAGCTATCTTAAAATCTGACGTTGGATTTTTTATATGAAATTTTTTTAGAATAGGACTCAATTGCCGACAACGCGCCCGCAGTTGCGAAAGGAGTAGGTTCATTTCTTGAAGGTATTTTGTCTGTACAGTCTATACATATTCCTATGCAGGAATCCGTTTAGGTAGGTACCACCCCAGGGCCAGTTATCCTGCCGTGAAGCAGTAGTGTGCAAACATTACTGTGTTTCGGTTTGAAGGGCACTGTGAGCTAGGCTAATCACTGGGCATATGAGACTTAAGAACTTATGTTCCGTGGTCATCTGGAAGGAAAGGCCAAATTGGCTTCAAAAAAGCTCGGCGTGCCCAGCAGAGCGGGACAGTATTTCATGCCGGCCCACCGCTTGCAACTTTACAAGGCGCAAGTTCGCCAACACAATACTGTACTCATCTGTACGCGGGGGCAACCCAGTGCCAGCTCCTTCCATTTGACCGCGTCCAGCGAAGAGCGGCTCGAATCGTCGACGACCAGGTTCTTTCCGATAAGCTGGATCCACTGGCCTTGCGAAGAGACGTCGCGTCTCTTTGCGTTTTTTATCGTATTTAATATGGGGAGTGGTACGATGAATTGTTCGGAATCATTCCAGCCGCTGAGTTTCACCATCGTACATCGCAGCACAGTACTAAATTCCATCCACATAGCCTTGATGGTTGTCATTCCACAACTGTGCGCTTTTCGAGGAATTTTCTTCCACGCACGGCGACTTTGTGGAACTTGCTGCCGCCAGCGGTTTTTTCGAACCGATGTGACTTAGGGACCTTCAAGAAAAGAGCCTATTCCTTTCTCAAAGGCCGGTAACGCACCCGCTACTCCCCTGGTGTTGCGGATGTTCATGGGCGGCGGTGATCGCTTAACATCAGGTGAGCCGCTTGCTCGTTTGCCCCCTCTTCTATAAAAAAAATGTCTCAGGGTGATGGACACAGTGTGATGTCACACAGAAATTTTCTTGGTGACACAGCATTTTTTATGGGCGGACGTTACACTTACGATCCGGTGAAAGTTTTGTTCGTTTTATCACTTTATGCAATAAAAAAAAAAACATATACTATACGCAAAATAATGCAAAATTCAATCGAAGACAAACAACTAAGAATTTAACATGTAAATAAATAATAGTTTGAAAAACTAAAAAATAGAAAATAAATTTTAATAAATTTGAATTCAGAATAGTGTAAAAATTCGAATAAATATAAATGAATAATAGTTTAAATAAGAAAAAATGTTTTATTTTAGAAAAAGCTTAGGGTGCTCTTTAAGATATCATCGAAATGATAATCCTTCTTCTCATATCTGTCAATGAAATATTTATAACTATTGACACCATGCACCCCACGCTTTTTTTTTAGTTTTTTAAACTATTTTTTTGTTACGAACTAATTTAAGACGATGGCCTCTACAACAGGTAATATATTAGCGTCATCTATTTAGTAATTTAGTTGGATCTTCAATAAAAGCGTGTTTTTTTAGTTTTTTTAACTATTATTTTTTATTTTTTAGTCGAATTATTGCATTGTCATCAGTCTTTGACAGGTGTGCAAAATTTGAATAAAATCGGATCGTTCAAAGTAGGAGAAAATCGAGCCCTAAGGAGTCGGTTACAAACATACAGACATACAAGTGAAGCTAATATAAAGCGTATAACAAAGAAGTGATGTTTTAGCCTATAAATGTCCCACTGCTGAGCACAGGCCTCTCATTTCTGAGAGGGTTTTGGAGCTAGGAAGAATCCGCCACGCTGCTCCAATGCGGGTTGGAGGACTGAGCGGGATTATGGGGTACTTGATGGGGGGATAAGCGTTAGCCTGTGCGCAGTAATGTGACATTTATACGCTGTTACGATTTCATAAGATATCTATTGCAACATTCACTGGTGGTAGGATTCCTATGCCACATAAAAAAAGGTTAAAAAAAAAGTTATATTAAACTGCATATATTACATTACATATTATTCAGACTCCAAATGTTCAATTTTAAGAAATGACACGAGTGGCTTATGGTAACTAAAGCATGAAACAAAAACTTTTGTTTGGATTTGATCAAAATATCTTTGAAATACAGCGTCTACTGTTATTGATCTTCTTGTCGAGTCAATGAAAGAAAAATCTACTTAGAAATCGATGATTGGACGAATTCGAAAAAATAAACATAATAGAAAACACTGTATACAGTATTCTATGACATTCACTCGTAGGCTAAATCCTATAGATGTATATATTTGTCTCCTTTTAGTGTTGTTTTTTCTCTTCATCCAGTTTCAAATCATAACGATTTTAAAGAACTTTTGAGTTCTAAAATATTCCATTGAATTGAGAACAGAGAAAAGAAGGAGTTCTTTTGAAGTCGATCAAAAATATAAATGAAATATTAATATGCTTGTTAAAAAGCTAATTAAATTTCAAACTTTTACGCGAAAGCAGCAACAAAAATTTGATCAAATTATTTACAGAAACTTGCATATGGATAAAGAACGCAGTATATACTGGCTATTGGAAAACTGGGCTCTGTCACATGTGCTGTACGAGCAGCCATCTCGCTTGCACACTGCCGGGCCAGGGGTAGTAAATTACCGGTTACAATTCATTCAGCCGAGGCGTCGTTGAAATTTACGGGTTGCGAAATGTGTATTCGTCATTGGCTTTTGTGAACGTACGGAAAATAATATTGCATACGACTTCAATAGGATTTAAAATGTCTTTTTTTTAAAATGACAACACCAGACCCGAAAACCGAAAAATGTGGTTTTGCACATATACACTCGGGCACGCCCGAGTGGCCTAATGGTTAGAGTATCTGACTACCGTACCTTCGATCATCTGACTACGCTGGATTCTAATCCCAGCCGGTGCCAACTTCTGTGCAAAACACAAATTGCTGGTTTTCGGGTGTTTTTTTTTTTTTTTTTTTTATTTAATTAAAGTGACGGAACGAGCAAAGCGTTCACCTGATGGTAAGTGCAACGTCTGCCCATAACAAATGCTATGTCACCCAGAACAGTGTGACACCACAATGCGCCCATCACCCTGAGACATCAGGTCTTAAGTCTCATATGCCCAGTGATTACGCTAGCTCACAGTGCCCTTCAAACCGAAACACAGTAATGTTTGCACACTACTGCTTCACGACAGAATAACTGGCCCTGGGGTGGTACCTACCTAGACGGATTCCTGCTTAGGAATCCTACCACCAGTAATAATATTTTGTGAGCGTCCTTGTGTCTCTGACAAAGCATTAGATTTGGGTTTTCGCAAGCCCACTTTGGATGCGAACAGGAAGGCTGCTGGAGGGAGTAGTGAGCATCGATCTCTCTCCCCTCCCCGGCCGATTGTCAGTGGTGGAGTCACAGACCAGATCTGCCGCTAGGGACGGAAAGGCTGGTGCTTTCATGTGCTCGTCCTCTTGGCCCTAGTGGCCTCCGCGTAGCAGACTCCGAGAGGGGGCGGGGGTCGGTGCAAGTCCGACATGATCCGTCCCACGAGGGGGTATGTATTTTGCGTTTCCCTATGAAAAGAAGGGCTTGCCTTCGATCTTATCACATGAGCGTTTCATCTGAAAACCTACCTGAGGTTGGGACGAATGACTGCCCTTGTGTTTGCGCGTACACTTGTGACACTATAACGTCTACTGCACAGTTGACAACTTCCTACAGTATTCGGTAGATGTCGCCGCGTTCGAAAATCGGCCAGGAAGACATCAGGAGGACTGAACTCTAACGAAACTTTTCTAATGAATATTTTTGCCAGAACTTCCGTCCGTGAGTTCTATTCGTTAGTTCCACATAAACTATTTCCTGCAGCATAAGCGGATATGCGGATTGTTCGTGTGAGCTCTTATAACATAATTGCTTGTAACTTTTCTTATTATTGGTTCTACGGATGGCATGATATATGGATAAAGTTGCTGCACCTTATTCACAATCGAATAAAGACTATTATTAGATGTGACTTTAAGTGTTTGGATGAAGGATTTATTTGACTACCATCTTATGCATCCATTGGGAATACCATATCTGTAATAAGAATGAGAGATAAGGCGGTAAGTTATGGTAACATGAAGAAGTTATTACTACCTTAAGTACCACGCCTACCCATAACAGTAACAGGACAATTGAAAGACATACAGTAGGCGGACGCCGTTGATCTCTTCGTAAATGCCGACAACGTTTAGACAACGCCGCGACAGTGCATGGAGGCAAGGGTTGTCACAAGTAAACAACATCTGTTTATTTAAGTATTTTCGATTTACATCGTAATTAACATTATTATTATAAACAATAAATAATAGTAATAAAAGTTAAAATTGAAAATAAATTCAAAATGAAAGTGAGAATCAATAACGTAAAGAGAAGCGCCATAGTTTTGGATATCTAAGCTTTCAAAAGTTTGATGGCGTGGATTAAGATTATGGGTTAAGATATAAGTAATAGAGAAGATTAAGTATCAACATTATGGAGCTGCGTCCCAAGCTCAAAAAAATTTAAGGCTCTCTTTTACTTATCTTATATAAAGTATCTCTTTTATATATCTTATATAAAGTATCACGTAAATTTAATAATTTGAAAGGATCAAAATACTTACCATCTCTATCTTGTATTCATTCTTAATAAGAAAAAGCAATAGTATACCATCAGTTTAGTTGCTCAACAAGAGAATCGACACTTAAAAGTAAAAAAAATCACTTGATAACTGAGTATACTATTCAGTTATCAAGTGATTTTTTTACTTTTTTTTTAAGGACGGAATTTGAATTATTGTACATAAGAAACGAAGAAAGAAAGGTAACTGATGATAACTCCATTCTTTACATATTTGTGACACAGCATTTGTTATGTGTAGGCAGACGTTGCACTTACCATCAGGTGAACGTTTTGCTCGTTTTATCATTTTATCCAATAAAAAAAAACCTGGCACTGCGCTGGTACCTACCAAGATCGCAAAACCCTCACCAAACTGAGAGCTACAAACATTCGTGGCAATCTATGGGGGAGGCCTATGTTCAGCAGTGGACTAGTGATAGGCTGAAATGATGATAGGAACGTTACCACCATTACGGATAGAGCCTCTACAGTGATCTCAATCTTAACAGATATCGTTCATTTTGCATCAATGTATTACTCCGGATTACGGAAACAACTTATCAATTAACGTAATCGTATTAATAATATTCACGCTCAGTTGTTAAATCAGTGAATGGAATACATGCGCGATCCATTATCTGTTATTAAGTGCAGTAAAGCCAATTATAGATCCGTGGTAAGTCAGGGGCTGGGCTTACCGGGATTTACCACATTTATTTTTATGGAAGAGGGGGCAAACTAGCAAGTGGCTCACCTGATGGTAATTGATAACCGCCACCCATGAACATCTACAATACCAGAGGAATAGCAGACGCATTGCCGGCCTTTGAGAAAGGAATAGGCTAAAGCTACTCAGCGGTGAAGGAAAACATCCTGAGGAAACCTGCATGTTGGTGGAATAACATTTCTCGAAGAGATGCGAAGTTCCTCAGTGCACATTGGAGCAGCGTGGCGGACTCTTTTCGGCTCCAAAACCCACTGTTCAGTGTAACAGCAGTTCAACATTTACAGGTTGTCATTGTGCTTTGTTTTTTTTGGACCTTTTCAGCAAATTATTACACGATCTTTGAATATGTCTAGTACGAGTCACGAGGAATAACAGATAGGACCCTAAAAGTACGATTTTATGTAAAATAATTAGGGCCTGTCTCGATTTGCTCTGTTCTTTAAGACTCGTGGTAGGATTACTAAGTAAGAATCCGTCGAGGTATATTCCATCGCAATGACAGTTGTTAAGTGAAGCAGTAGTGTGCAAACGTAACCGCCTCGGATTGAATATCACTATTAATAATAATGCAAGCTAGTAGAACACAGAACCGCCGTGTGGTGGCGGCTTAAGAGAATCTACCACACCATCTTATCCCGTGGGTGTCGTAAAAGTCGACAGAGAGAAAATTAAACCAGGAGATGTCCTCCTGGACCATCTGAATAAATAAACTGCGGTTGCCAACGCGCCTGCGAAGCGTGGCTACCACGGCAAAACCCCCAAAATGAGAGCTACACACTTGTATTAATCTATGGCTGAAATAATGATGATGATGATGAGAACACAGAAATGTTCTAGGTGACACAGCAAATTATTGTGGGCAGACGTTGCACGTTGAACGAATTGCTCTTCTGATCATATTCTTAAACAAAAATAAATAACTGGGTAGTTGGACAGCAAACGATGTGGAAAAATTATATTAGTTTTCGGAACCGAAGCGATAGTCTTATTATTGCGATATTGGCTTTCGCAATTTTCTTTTGTATGTGTAATGTACAAAGGCTGTCATTGTCGTCTTATCTGAAGTGATACGCTTTACAAAAAATTTGTCGGAACTACTCAGAGAGTTTTTGTAATATCTTTTCCTGGATTGAGATTAAATTTCCTGGTCACATTCATATAAGCTACTAGTCGCCTTGTGTTCGCATTTGGACCGTATTTTTTAAACATTTAAAGTTTGAAGGTTTGAGTAATTGATGATTTTCTCCCAGGCGATTTCGACCATGGCGACAACTTCCGACTACAGTCGAGAGCCATCAACTGCGCAGGAGATATTATAGTGCCACAAGTGTACGCGCAAACACAGAGGCACTCACTCGTCTCAACCTACCCGCGCCCGATGTAACGCTGATGCGATAAGATCGGAGGTAGGCTAGGATGCAGTGTCAGAAACACGGGGACAATCACAACACAACCAGACCCGAAAACCAACAATTTATGTTTTAGCACAAATGTTGGCTCCGGCTGGGATTCTAACCCGGGACCCGCGGCTTAGAAGTCAGGTACTCTGACCACTAGGCGACGCGGTCGTCAGTAAGTTGAGTAATTATTAACTCGCCGAGCGGGTGGTGTGATCTGGGGAGGACGTCTCCTGTAGCAATATTTAGATGTCTGACTGGAAGTCGTAGTGATAGTCTGGCGATGCGGTGAGGCTGTGGTTCAGTTCTTAAGCGCGTCGAGGCGTTTGGAGACAGTGTTGATTCCACGCGCAATAGCTACGCGCCAGAACGGGTGGTTTGATCTGGGGAGGACGTCTCCTCTTATATAGTTCGCATCTCAGAAACTTTCACAGCGCCATTATGGAATATATAAGATAATTCTTGAGCGTCCTCATGTGGCGACATAGATGTCGCTACAAACGAAAACTAACTGCAGACTTTTAACACATATTATATATAAAATTTAGCTTCCTCGCTTCTTCTCCATACAAACTTTAACTATGCCACATCTCACTTTCTTCAAGCTCACAATTTGCTTAAAAAGGTTAACAATGTCGTGTTATCTTTTTCTTTCTTTGGCCAACACCTATTTTTCGTTCAAAGAAGTTTAACTTCAAAAAATATTAACTCAACGACTCAAACTCAACAATCACAAATACTTAAGAATTATCACAGTCTACTGACGTTTATATGCCCTTGAGTCCCGTTCTTCGCTATTATATGGAAATCAGTTCATTTGTTGAAAACTCATTAGTCGGGCACAATGGCCGCCAGACAAACTATTAAAGCGCTTTCTCATTACGCGCTTTACAAATCGTATACACATAATTAAGTAAGAGATTAATAGATATTATAGTTGGGAGTATATAAGGATTTTAATTGGGAAAGGGTTGAAAATAATGCAACTATGTAATAATCTTACTATGTAATAAAATGGAATGCCAACGAGGGTAAATAATAAAACATAAGAAAGATTAACAACCTGTCTTAAGATTAACTTAATCTAATACTTGAAAACATTGTCTGGACGGAAGACGCAGGCGCTTTAACAATTATTGACTGAAATCTCTGTCCGTAACAAATACTAGGTCACCGAGAACGTTTATTTGTGACAGCACACTGCGCTCGACACCTTCAGACATTAGTTCTTTAATATAGTTAATAGAATCAGGCGTTACTTTGCGGAAATCCATTATAATGAAGGAAAGTAAGTTACTTTGCTAAGATCCGCATGCAAAATATAAAAATGGTGTATATTTCCTAGTTTTTTGAAGAGCACCGCCCGCCCTCCCTCAGTAGCGTGCACAAGCAAACTAACACCGCCACCAGGAACCGCCCCCTGGTACCCTCCACCAACCACTACAATACTACCACTAGATAATATACACCACTGAAGTCGAGAACACGACACGTGTTTCGCCCCAAAACGAGGCATTATCAAGTGTTATAGACTCTACGACAGACGGCCGCCGCCGTTTAATAATATACACCATTTTTATATTTTGCATGCGGATCTTTGCAAAGTAACTTACTTTCCTTCATTAGTTCTTTAGTCATATGCCCAGCAACTGCACTAGCAATCAGTGCCCTTCCAACATAAACACAGTAATATTTGCACACTTGACACCCAGATGGATTACAGGAACCCGTTACTATGAATCCTACCACAAAAAGAACCTCCACGAGAAAGGGTTAAAAGAAACTCAAATTTTCAAGATAAGAAAAGTTCTTACATTTCATATGCTTAGGAATTACACTAGCTATGAGTGACCTTCAGAATAAAATATTAAAGTTTGCACACTAGTACACAAGCCGTGTGGTGGCGGCTTAAGAGAATCTACGAGTACCACCCCATCTCATCCCGTGGGTGTCGTAAAAGTCGACAGAGGGAAAATAAAACGAGAAGATGGGCAGCAGCATCATCCTGGAAGATGTGAATAAATAAACTGCGGTTGCCAACCCGCCTGCCAAGCGTGGCAACTATGGCAAAATCCCCAAAATTATAGCCACAAATTTTTGTGGCAATCTATAGGAGAGGCCTATGTTCAGTAGTGGACTAGTGAGAGGCTGAAGTGATGATGATGATGATGATGATGATGACCAGTGACCATTTATTAACAGGTAGTATGTGTTCTCGTCGTATATATTTCAAGTGACACAATAATTCGAAGAACGTGAAACGTCCAAGAAAGCGATCTTCAAACCAGGATTACGCGTAATGCATATTTTGTACTTTTCCTGCATTCGGAGCTCGTGAAAAATTCTAAAAAAAATTAAGGTCAAATTACGTAAGTAAGGGATTTTGATAGTTTGAACAAGATATGCCGTGTAGTTGTTGATATATGGGGTATTTTACAAGTTGTTCCCCTTTACGGAACCCTTCATTGAGTTTGGTCCGAAACGCACTTGACCGGTTTTTATTTTTAACATGCTTTTATCATAATGATTTCTCATATTAATGCAAATATTACACATTTAAATAAAGTGACGTAACGGGCAAAACGTTCACCTGATGGTAAGTGCCAATAACAATGCTGTGTCACCCACAACATTTCTGTGTGATACTACACTGCGCCCGTCACCCTGAGACATGAGTTCTTAAGTCTCACATGCCCAGTGATTACGCTAGCTCACAGTGCCCTTCAAACCGAAACACAGTAATGCTTGCACACTACTGCTTCACGGGAGAATAACTGGCTCTGCCCTCATTCCCTTTTACCTTTTCACGGCTCAACCGTTCAACCGATCTTGATGAAATTGGGCACTGAGATACCTTGCATCCTGGAGACGGACATAGAATTTTTTCCGGAAAATCAAACAGTTGCCACGGTATTTATAGAAATAGCTAAATCCACGCGGACGTAGTCGCGGCCTTCTGCTAGGAATATTATAAATTTGTAAGTTTGTCTGTTTTTTGTTGACATTCAATCACGCTCGAACAGCTGAAGGAGCATAACAACAACAAACACAACAACAACTGAACAGCTCACGTCTGCCCATAGCAAATGCTGTGTCACCCAGTACATTTCTGTGTGACAACACACGGCGCCCATCACCCTGAGACATCTCTTCTTAAGTCTCATATGCCCAGTGATTACACTAGCTCTCAGTGGCGTTCAGACCGAAATACCGTAATGTTTGCACACTACTGCTTGACGGCCATATAACTGGCCCTGGGGTGGTACCTACCTAGACGGATACCTGCATAGGAATCCTACCACCAGTTAATTGTTTTTATTAAATGTTATTTAAAAATGAAATGCTAGAAGACCGTACCAGTCCCTTGGTATTGGGACCTGTCTACTTTTTAATTTTGCTGCGTACCCGCGGCGCCATAGTAACGTACTCTAGAGTCCACTGGGAAACACACGGTTGAAAACACCGATAAATTAGTTATGAAAAAACTAGACCAGAAAAACAAAGCAATAGTGAAGGCTCGCATGTAACGTACAAACAACATAGAGCTTAAGCGTATGAAGTGGATCCCTCTCGACTGTACTCGTTATTGAATTTTTGTTGTTGCGTATATTTTATAGAAGTTTTGGATACTCGCATAAATATTTATTACAAGTGGTTGCCCTGTGGTCGAAATTCGCAACATTTTTAATATCTATGGCAACAATCTCAACTGTTTGACTATTTATTTATTTATTATAAAGTACATCACATATATTAATAACATTACAATAGAAATAAGACAATGCAAAATATTCTGAGAGCCGAGTGGTGGCGGTTCGTTAAAAGAATACTACCACTCCATCTCATCCAATGGATCTCGTAAAAGGGGAGTAAGGAATTAAACTGCACTGTGCATCCAACAGCGCATGGTGGCGATGGGCTCACCACCTATCACATCAAGTGCATTATATTGTTTTGGTGAAACGTGGATTGTGGCAGTCATCTGTTTTTGCAGTCAGTGCCCAGTCTCTGACTACCCCTTATGGGATACAGTCGTGATCTTATGTATGTATGTATGTAAAATATTCTGATACCTGTGACAACTTCAGTGTACACAGCATTAGCAACATATTATACAAAATAAAAAACATACGTTAACCTAAAATAAGAAATAACAATCAAGAAACAATTGAAGCGAAGCGTCCGATCATACGCTTGTTTTCAGAAAACGCATTACTCCTTGTTTAAACTTTACTAAGTTATCGTGGTTAATATCTATGTTCTCCATGACTTCTGCGAGCCCGTTATATTCATTGCATATTCTTACCACGGGGGATTGCAGACCAAGGTTGGTTTTTGTAGCCGATATATAAAATAACGTGGTGCCAGAAAACTCAAACTTTCAAGAGATTCTGTGCATTGAATTGTGCCATGAAGTAATTTGTGGAGGAAACATACGTCTAAAATCGTCTTCTGTCTCCAAGAGAGATCATCTTAAAATGTTTTAACCTTATGTTATATGGGTTTCGATGGGAAAAACCGATAGAGTTAAATGCTAAATGTCGCGTAAAGGATCGCTGAATACTCTCAACACGTTGCGAATGCACCGCGTAAAAATGTCTCCAAGCAACACTGGCTATTATGTGTTTGGCTACAGACTATTATGTGTTTGGCATTGGCAATAAGGTGATGCTGTGTGTATGGTGGGATTGGAAGGGCGTTGGTCATCATGAATTGTTACCGCCGGACAGAACCATCGACTCGGATCTCTACTACCAACAACTGATGAGAATAAAGCAGTTAGTTGCGAGAAAGCGACCGGAATTGATCAATAGAAAGAGTGTGGTCTTACATCACGAAAATGACTACACACATGTTTTTCCACTCAGCAAAAATTAAGAGAGTTTGGCTGGGAGGTGTTAATGCATCCGCTATATAGCCCTGACCTGGAACCTTCAGATTTCCACCTGTTTCGTTCTCTCTCCAGAATTCTTTAGGTAGTGTCAGAGTAACGTAAATAACAACATGTTTTATTTTATTCAGTTCATTGTAACAAATATTATATATAAATTTTAGCTTCCTCTCCACACAAACTCTAACTATGTCAAATCTTACACTCGTCAAATACAATGCCTCAATAGAGGTACTAAGTTTTCTCTATATATAGATTACAAACAAACGTTTTCATATGTTGGATATTATCTACGAACAAAACGTTAAATTGATGGTAAGTGCAGCGTCTGCCATAACAATCGGAATCCTACTTAAAACTTTGAATTGGAAAGCTCTTTGCGAGTGCGGATTGCAGTCATTACTAGAGGCATCGCTTTCAAAGTCACGTATCTCTTGTAATTACACTAGCTACAATGTCATTCAATCCGGGACAGTGATGATTCCACAACACCTGACGGCAGAATGACTGGAAATGTCGTGATGCCGATGACGTGTTTTTTGGATTTTGGATTTCTTCCTTGCGAAACGCTGAACTGCTGAAATGCGGAACTGAAATGTAACGAAACAAAGAACAAGAACAGAGCTTAGACAATGTGACCCGGTCCTCTAGAGCACTTCTGGATAATGCGTTATGCTCTGCATTGTTTTGACCACCCCAGGGCCAGCTATTCTACCGTGAAGCAGTAGTGTTCAAACATTACTGTGGTTCGGTTTGAAGGGCACTGTGAGCTAGCGTAATCACTGGGCATATGAGACTTGAGAACCTATTTCTCAGGGTGATGGACACAGTGTAGTCGACGTCGTCGTCGTCGTTTCAGCCTATCAATAGTCCTCTGCTGAACATAGGCCTCCCCCATAGATTGCCACAAAAGTTTGTAGCTCTCGTTTTGGGGGGATTTTGCCATAGTTGCCACGCTTGGCAGACGGGTTGGCAACCGCAGTTTATTTATTCAGATGTTCCAGCAAGATGCTGCTGCCCACCTCCTGGTTTTCATTTTCCCTCTGTCGACTTTTACGACACTCACGGGTTGAGATGGGGTGGTAGATTCTCTTAAGCCGCTACCACACGGCCTACCACAGTGTAGTGTCACACAGAAATTTTCTTGGTGGCACAGCATTTGTTATGGGCAGACGTTGCACTTACCACCAGGAGAACGTTTTGCACGTTTCATCACTTTAAGCAATAAAAAAAATTACGTAACAAAGCTTTATTCTTTTCAAAAATTTTGTTAACGTCCAGTCAGAAACATCATAGCATCTTACCTAGTTGCCTTGTTCGGAAAATACGGTTGAGTACCGGGTAAACGACCCCGCCCTCCCGATCTACTGCTGTCTTCTCCTGCTCTTTCCGAGATATATACATTTCTCAACTTGTGGAATTGTTCGGATTATTTCCAGCCGCCGATTTTCAACATCGCACATTGCGGCACAGCGCAAAATTCCATCGTCTCCACCTTGCTGGTTGGTATTCCAGCAGAGTGCGTTTTTCGCGGAATTTTCGGCCACGCACGAGCACTTTATGGATTCTGCTGTCGCGAGCGGTTTTTCCGGACCGATACGACTTAGGGACCTTCAAGAAAAGGTCCTAATCCTTTCTCAAAGGCCGGCATCTACTATTCCTCTGGTATTGTAGATGTTCATGGGTGGCGGTGATCACTTACCATCAGATGGGCCGCTTGCTCGTTTGCTCCCTTTTCAATAAAAAAAATACATCCCGTTCACTAACCCAGGTCATTTCTATCCTTACCGCGAAGTCAGTGGTTGCCGTGCCGATGGCTAGTTCGCCACCCGTCACTTCTCGTTTCCTCGGCTACGAATGTGGTCTCTGCCTACCCTTTATATGGAAAAAAGGCGTAGTTGTATGCATGTACGTATGTATTTGAGCTTATTTCTGCCTCTGCCATTTTTAATTCGAAGTTGTCATATGTGCATTTCGTATATCTAATATTCTAGTATAGTCATATGATATGACAAAAGCGTGCCGTTTGAATGCCAGCTAAAGCCAATTTTTTGCAACATATTCATACTTTTCGGGGCGGGATATACGATTATTTTCTCAACGTTCCTGACACTGTATCGGATGTAGCCTGGCGGGATAGTTTCGGCTCCAAAACCATCTCCTAAATAAGATAAGGCTACAGTGGGGCAAGTACAGAATCATCATTATCATCATTTTAGCCTAACACTGGTCCACTGCTGAACATGAGCCTCCTCCATAGATTTTTACATTAGTTTGTAGCTCTCATTTTGGGGGGAATTTTGCCATAGTTGCCACGCTT